>CM031375.1:5654342-6064282 GCA_018208015.1 Medicago ruthenica | reverse complement strand
ACCGAATTTTTTGCCATCAACAGTAACCTACGAATAAACCTCCTCGACATCAAGCACAACATATTCCACTAACTCTTTGCTAGTGAGTAAAGACTTAAAGGGTGCCCTCCAATACATATCACCATCTAAGAAACAGTGTGCCGAGGTAATCAGATCAAACAAAGCAATCATGTTGGTAACCCTAGTACAAATCACAATAGGACCAATATTTCCCAAACTCGAAGCAACTTTAGGAGGCAGAAAAATCAAATCCTCACGACAAATAGGACAGATTTCAACAGAAAAAGCTTATTTATAATTATAACCATCACTCTTCGTATCATGAGAAATAAGTTCCTTACCATCACAAACCCTCGCAGGAACCTGTCCCTTTACAAAATCAACAAACTTCTTAGCACAACTTTCTTTATCGAAAAAAAAGTCAATACCTTGTTTCATCTTTTTTATTCTCACAACATTACTACCAACACCATGTTTCAAAATAGCCTATTCCAAATGAAATATACTCCGCATATGTGAAACATGTTGTCTTAACTGCACAACAGCACTCCATTGATCATGGTTAGCCTTCACCAAAGTACAATTTCCACAAAAATGATTATATTGAACATACTCAGCATCATAAGATTGTTCAAGTATTGTTCCATTCAAAACCTCTTTCTGAACAACGACCTTGATTTTGATCCTTTTCGAGTTGGGTTCATTTGGAATGGTTTCAACATGTACCAATCTAACTTTCTTGGATTTCATATTCTTTTCTAGTTTCTTCAAACAAAATGCAAGAAATTCTTTTGATCCTGGTTTTAGTTTGATCCAAGTTTTGGGGGGTTGTAAATAGCTTTCACATTTGGCGCAATGTGTTAGTGTGAGTATCTTGAGTAAACCTTGTGTGATGTTGGTTTTTAAGTGTAAACATTTGACACACATGTTGTCGGTGTTTAGTTCGATTGGGGAGGCGCATTGGCAACAGGGAATGGTGTGGAATGTAGCAAGATTTTGTTGCTCCATTGGTATGCATCTTGACATTTTCGGTGATCGAAAGAAAAAAGTGTTTCCCCTGTTTGAAATCAAAAGTGTAGAGAAAAATGATGATGAATATGCGCAAAAGGAGAAAAATTGAGATTTGAAAATTGAATGAATGAAAAAGGAGTAGCGATTGTTGATTACCCTAACCTGTGAAGGAGGAGGTGGTTGTCGTTGCGAGTTGCTTATTGCGGCGCCATAAGGTGGTGCCACTCCAGGGTTTCTGATGCGGCTTTCTGTATTTTAAAATTATTAATTAAAAACAATTGTAAAATAGATTATATTAAATCTCTCAAAAAATATTATATTAAAATTATGTTATTATTCACGGGCATTAAAATAAAATATATAATTCAATATTAAGAGTTCGTCAAAAATAAAATCAATATTAAGAGGATTGTTACTACTTGGACACAAGCCTAAATAAAAATATTTGGGCACACAAACAAAACTAAAAAAATATATAAAAGAGAAAAAAAAATTAATTGATATCAATTGATGTGACTGAATTATTTGTCTAAATAATATTGATTTGAGTATGTGTTTATCAAATACTTTTTCCAATATTAAACACAAAGAACACACATATATATTACTAACGTGGTGGGTGTGGGGAGGTTATCAAAACTCAACCTCAACTTTAAATAATCAAGCAATACCTGCACCCACGTCCACACACTCAACAAAGTATAGATTTTCTGTCAAAATTATGACAATTTTGAGCGGAAGCGGGTTGTGTTGTCATGCATGAAAAAGAGACTGTGAGGTTCTCTAGGAATAATATCTTATACATGAAAAATAAAAGAGTTTAAATCAAGACTAAAATTAACTAACTAATCAGTTGATTTGTTTGGATGGTTGATTTAAATTTGTTTGCTCATGTTCTTAAGGTCACAAATGTGACGAATCAAAGTATGAATATTCTCATTTTATTTTAAAATTCTTTTTGAGTTGCTTTCAACTTGGAGGTCAGTAATTCATGGTGGCATTTAGCATGAGTAAGACAAAGAGTTCCCCACCATGGGAAAGTTAATTTTGACCATTAGATTAGGTAAATAACACATATTTATCACAGTCTCTCAGCACCATGTCTAACCACCCACCTTCCACAACCTATCTCCCTCCTTGCCCCCACCACCTCATTGCACCTTCTATGTCCATCTCTATCGGAATTTCTTCATCAAATATTGTATGCAAATTTTTAACATGGGAAATCCAAATTCCAGCTATAGAGATTTGTGAGATTTTGTATTTTAATTTTTCAAATTTGTACTCGGATTTGTCAAATTTTGTATATCAATTATTTACTCTTGAGTTTGTTGCAATGTATTCATCTTCAATTTTTACCATGGTAGACCTTCACATCTTCAACACAAACTCCAAATCCATGATCCGACCCAATCCATATTCATACTGACCCGGTTGAGCAACCAAGCAACCACACAGTATCCTTGAATAAAAAACCAGAGAGAACTCATGAATGAAGGGAGAAGATGATACATGTCCCACATCTAAGCATAGTATGCATCGCAAGAACCAATCATGTAGGCATATCTCTCAAACAAATACCACTATTATATTGCAGGAGACCGTTACATCCTAAAAAAACTAAGTTTTTATGAACGCCGTCACAGTTGAGCTTGATTTGTCCCTCCGGAGGATGCCTCCAATCAATGTATATTATCATTATATATGTTGAGTCCATCAAATCAAGTGTGTTTGTTTGCTCACGACCATCAATTTCCATTACCATCTTTAGAAGACTACTTAGGCAAAGAAAACCATCTGAAAGATACTCTTGTTCCTCCACGTACACTCTTTTTAGTATACCTTTTTTGATACTTTTGATCAAAACAATACTACCATAAAAATAATTTATTCTAGTACATTCCTTGTTTAAATTGTCGAAAATCCAGCCGGTCCCTATAATTCGAAGAAAAAATCAGTAATGTGATCGGAAGTCACTAATAGAATTAGAATTTGACTTGGCTAACACAATTATAATTTTTTTTATGGGTCCCGGGACACTCTTTAAGCATCCTTAATAAAGAAATTATTCTTTAAAAAAATTAAATATTTCAATGTTCAATGCAATAACTGCACAGACTTTTATAAAAACTTACCACTTTTGGTGCTTAAAGAGTGCTTCGGAGGCACTTATTAACATTTTTCTTTTTTTATATAAGACTGTTCAACAACATATGACTGGTCATTGAATTTATTTATTTTACTTAATTTGTTCATTGAATTTAACATGAATATATTTTGTTTGTTTATTTTTGTTTCAATAATCCCTCTAACATGAATCATGAACGTGACTTTCATGAAGAAAAGTAAGTGAGCATATCTCAGTCAAAGAATATGAAAAAAATAAACAAAGGTCTCGATTAACGAGTGTCCTAAAGACACTCTCTGAGAACACTCTCTAAGATTTTTCAATTAAAAAAGTATTCTTTAAAAATGTTTAACACTTCAATTTTCAATGCATTAAATACACAATTTTCTATAAAAATTTAATATTTAAAATTCTTAAAAGAATACCATTAAAGTACTCGCTAACATATCCATAGGTAAAAAAAGTAAGGGAACATTGTTTAATCGTAACCGTCCACGCGGACGGTGGACGCATTAGATGAGTTGCCGACGTTGTCCCAATAAAATAAGAGTAGAGATCTCTCATTATTCCTAAAATAAATGAGATCAAAAATTCGAGGACCCACTTTGATGTAATAATTAGCATCAAAATCAATATAATCTCACTCCTTAACACACTTTCTTCATTCTCTCTTGCTGACTCATCACTCCAACTGAAAATGGCGGAAAACTCCAACTCCAACGGCAACAGCGTCCACGTGGAACACGAAGAAGAAGAAGAAGAAACAAACAACTCAAAGCACAGAAATACTAAACCGGTGAAACAAACTTTACCGGAGGTCCTCAACCGTCTCGCGTCCACCATCCTTTTCCCGGACCCGGCCGACGGTACTTCCTTACTTCGCCGGATCAAAAACTCCGTCGCCGATAACGCTCCTCTCATTCCAGAAGCTTCCAGAAACTCCGCCAACGATGTTCTCGTATGGACTCGCCGTGGAAGTCCCCTCCGCGCTCTCCTCGTTATCTCTGTAAGGAAGAATTCAATTTCGTAATGATGATTTGATTGAATCGAGTTTTGTCACTGTTAGAAGAATCTTCAACCGTTTATAGATCGCGATATGATTTCAGTTCTTTCGAATTGATTTTGTTTTTTCTGATCTCTAATTTTGTAGATGAATTGTGTCTAGTTGATTTTTTTAACTTGGATTGATTCACTGTTTCGTTAATTTAATTTAATTTAATTTTTTCATTTTCTTTTTCACCAAAAATGATAAATATATCATTCTTTTTCATTATGTTCTGTTTTAAATCTTGGATTTATTTCATATAAATAAGTAAGTGCAAAAATGTTTTTACATCCATCAATCAATCATAATTGTCATATCATTTCAATTTTTTTGACTTTAATCGTAACTACTTTTAAATCAAACATAATTTATATGATTGACTAAAATATATCAACTTTGATGAAATTCTAAAACAAATCAAACAGTAGAGTGTTTAAGTAAGGATGCATTTGACTTGGATTGTGTTCATGTGTGGAACTAGCTAAGAAGTAGTATTTCTAAGAAGTTTTATTTCATTTATGAATGGTGCTTAAAGAGAGCCTTTTATAGATTTGTTCACATGCAGGGTAGAACCATTAGATTTGCAAGGATGCAAGATTTTTTCATGATTGCCAGTTTAGATGTTTATTTTAGTCTTGTTGTGATCATAACTTGGTTTAAATTTTTTCCTGGAAATTCGTTTTTTTTTTTAGATTGGTCTCTATTTTAACTATGTTTGTTTGCAAGTCCTAAATTTAACAGAAATAGTGTATATTTGTTGTTTCATAAGTCTTTTTTTTGTTGAAAAGTTTCATAAGTCTTTTTGATATGATATGCACGCTGAATAAATTTTTTAGGTAACAAACTCTTACCCTTGTATTTTTGTATATCAAGGAAAAGGTGGGTGACAAATTTATCTTTTGTTTGGAATACGTGTAATTTGTTTTTCCTTTTTGCTGCAGGTTGGGACGGTTGCTTTTGTTTCTCTTACAGGATTGCTTGTATTTATGCTTTTCTTTCTAACAGCGACCGTAAATGCCATCGTCATATCGCTATTGATATCTTTGGCTGCAGCTGGGGGCTTCTTGGCTCTTTTCTTTGCTTGTGCTACTGCTATATACATTGGAGCACTCTCAATAGCCATATTTGTGATCTCTGTCACTACATTTTGGACAATTGTGGCTATTTTGATTACCTCAGGTAACAATTTTTTGGCTTCCTCACCCTTTTCTCTTTCTTGCGTAGATATCGGTTATGGAGTTTGATGTTCTTTTGCTACTAAATTGTTTTGAAATTTTTTATTACTTGTGTTAGATCAAGGATTTAAATACAAGTATAGACATATTGGCTCCCTCACCTTAGACTTCACCATAGACATAAGCTTTAAAGTCAAATAAACTGCATCATTTTGTGGCAATAAGGCAGACATTATGTAGTTTGTTGTCCTTTTCAGTATAGAGGAGTACATGTGAGTGTACTAGTAGCAATAATGCTACTTTGTTGTCCTCCTGTTTGCATATACATCTTCAAATGGAAATGGATATTTACAATTTTGAGTATAATTGTACTTGTTCTTGGTACATTTTCTTATATATGACCATGTACTGAACCCCCAAAGAACATGGGCACTGTAATGTTGTTTGTCCCTTACTCAAATGTTGATATTCTTGCCAATCCAAAGCAGTTCCCATAGACTAGCATTGTATAATGATGTTCCTACCTTAAAATTTCCACAAACCACCATAGACTATTTATGTGAAGATGATAGCCACAACGGAGGTTATGTGGCATCTATAACCTAACTAACCGCAACTTGACATTTCCTTGATAAATTTCTATAAAACTCTTATTTATCTTTTTAATTTTATTTCGTTTTGTGGGATAACACTGTAATGTTCCTTGGACATGGAATTCAATTTAAACCAGGGTGGATTGGATTCTTCTATACTGTTTGGCTGATAACGAGAAAGAGCTTTGGGTTTGCTAAACACTCACTGAGCGTGACAGGCTCTGCAATCACAACTTACTCTACTTCTCGGGCGGCCCGTCACCTAGTACACACAGATTCAAATTAGGGGAGAAGTAGTTATGCACAAATAGAAGCTTATGTACAAATATTTAGTTACATTGGCATGTTTTTAAATTATATATAAGCTTATATTGATTAGTAAGATGCCTTGTATCTAGATCTTTCACAGTTTGGTATTGGTTTGTACTTGTGCACTGGCACATATTTTCATCAATAATTCAGGTTATTGATTGTTGTATTTGAAGTTTGATGTTAATATAAGCGACTTTTCTTCTTTAGACTAATGTTGTATATCAGATAGCATAATACCACTATCAAAAAATGGTTCACCTGAATTATTAGATCATTTACTCACAGGTTAATTTCTTGAGAATTATTAGATCATGTACTCACAGGTTAATTTTTAGAGGTTCACCTTGTATCTAGACCTTTTTTTTAGAGGTTCGCCTTTTTTCCTTTTTGAACCTCAAAAAAATGGTTCCCCAGTGCACCAAAAGATATAAGCCGTTAGATGTAATATAAATAGCTATTTGACGACTTTTATATTTTAGAAAATATCATTTCATAAGAAAAAACATCATTTCATTGTTTATAAGAATCATACTGATTTTTTTTTACATTTTATCATATAAAATAATCAATATCCTCTATTATGCGCACAAAAAATTCAAAAAAATTAAATTTTATTTTGCTGACATTTTTTGAAAGGAAAAACCTTAGGTACAATTCCTTAGGTGCTTTCCGTATGGTTCTTAACTAAATTCATCATGATTTCCTTAAATCCTTAATTTTTTCAAAGTTTGTTATATCCAAAAAATTTGTATTTTTAGTTAAGAACCATACGAAAAGCACCTAAAGAATTGTACCTAAAGTTTGTCCTTTTTGAAAATAAGATTTAGCTATTATAATTGTAATGATAGAATATTATTTTTTTCTCTGTAAAAAACAACTCATTTAACTATTTAGCTGTTAATTTAAAATTTGGTTGCCCGGTACACTCGAATTTTCCGGTGTAACATGAAATTTGCCAAACAAAAACCTCTGCCTCTCAAGTCTCAACTATTTTTCTATCACTGTTTCATCATCTCTTTCAAATTTCCAGATCCTGATCGCGCTTAATATGTGAGTTCGTAGTTCAATTTTGTCTAAACACATCAATGTTCTTGTTTATTGTCTTTCAATTTTTACTATTCGTATTACCCTAACCGTAAGCATTGTGGATTGTGATCTTCATGCATTGGACTTGTCTTTCATTCATTGTATGTGATTTGATTTTGATTTGTGGTCTTCATGCACCGAACTTCCCATTCAATTTGTTTCAAATACAATAATAATGTCATGGTTTATAGATTATTAATTCCTGGGTGCGTATGTAAATAATTTTCCTATTATTAGTTTGAATTGTGGAAATCAATTGTCTGATGCTTGATCAATGTTGGGATCCATCGTGTCTTTGGCCGCTTTTCTCTGTGGTCTGAACTGCTGATCTGATTTTTGTTTTTCATGGAGCAGTGCTTTAATACATTGCATCAGTTATGATTTATGGATCCCATCTTCTTTGCTATGAAATGATTTCAATTCTATTAATCATGTACTTGATTCTAAACGTTTTAGTAGAGCAAACAAATAATCCATGCCTATAACCCAAATACATGTGTTCATGGCATCATTTATGTTTTGATGCTTCTTTTATGTTAATATATCTCAAATGCAGTTTGTTTAAAAGAGAATCGGCGCTTCTATGGACCCATCTACAGTGCAGCAGATGAGTAATCTACAGGCCACAGCCAATCTACCGCATAGACCCCCAATCAATTCTAGTAGACCACCGGTGCTGCCATTTGACCTTCCCTTTCTTGATTCCCCATCTTGACGCGCAGACAAAGCCATTGAACTTCAAACTTTATTTGGTAAATATAAGGTGTTTCTCAAACTTTTAATTTTCTTGTCCAAGGCTTTCCCCATATTACTAAGCTTTTTGTTTTGTCAATTTTGATGTCATCTGTTCTAGAGAGAAGAAATACCTAGGCATACTTTTTTTCCACTTATGATACGCATTGCGGGGAATGAGATGCTTTTATCAGCAGCAGCAAAAGTGAAACAACAGTTATGTGGAGTAGGTGGTTTAGGCAGTGTTGCACATCATGATCCATCTATAGTGCAGCAGATGACTAATCTACAGGTCACAGTCAATGAACATCCCAGCACCCCAATCAATTCTATTAAACGGGTGCCTTCTGACCGGGTGCTCCCGTTCTTGATTCCCCATCTTGATGCAGACAAAGCAGTTGAACTTCAAACTTTGCTTGACAAATATAAGGTGTGTTTGTCAAAGCAGTTTCACTATCATCTCTTCTGTGCTAAAAACTACTAAAGTCTGTGGTGCAAGGCTTTGCCATATTACTAAGTTTTTTGTTTTGTCAATTTTGATGTCATTTGTTCTAGAGAGATGAAATACCCAGGCATACTATCATACCACTTATGAAAGACATTGTGGGGGAGCAGCTGCTTAGATCAGCAGCAACAAAAGTGGAACAACAGGTAGGTAGAGTGGATGGTTTATGCAGTTTTGCACATGATTTTTCTTCAAGGCAGTTGAATATTGATTTCAAGGTCATGCTAAGAACTGTTTTTTTTCCCCTTGTAGAAAAGAGCCAATAGAGGTTCTTCTGGCATATCTCTCTAAAAGTATGAATACTGCTATGGACCATTCTCATAATACTTCAGCTGTCCAGGCGAAGAGTGAGCCTACCTATTCAATCATGGACATTAGCCTTAATAGTTAATAATAAATTTTGAATACAACTATAGACACAAGATTTTTTGTTATATAAACTGCATCCTCTTGAGGTAATAAGGCAGACATTGTGTCAGAATAATGACTTTAGTATTTTGATGCTCTTTCCAGTTAAAAAGAGTACATGTGAGTGCACTAGCTATACTGCTAGTTTGTTGTCCTCATGTTTGCATATACATTGTCAAATGTAAATGGATGTTTGCAATTATGTTGTCCTTCCTTAAAATTTCAACAAACCACCATAGACTATTTATGTGAAGATAGCCACAAGGGAGGTTCTTTGGCATCTATAACTTAAATGCAACTTGATAGGTGTGTGTATGGATTTTGTGAATGAAACAGTGGAAATATAAAGGAGCAATGAAAGAAACTTGCAATTGTATTAATGGAGAAAACAATTACAAGAGTAACATTGTATTAATGGAGAAAACAATTACAAGAGTAACAACTAGAATGGGACAAAATAACAAACTGATAGTGTAGTACTATCAGCCCCTAAGCACAAAAGCTTCCCAAATCACCAAAGGTGACCCCACAAAATCATAACAGAATAATAACGTGATCATTCCTTCTGCTTAAATAGCCAACCCATGTATTTCATGCATCTCTTGCCACGTTACCTCCTTTAGCTGCTTTTGTCTTCTTCCTAGTATATACTTTCCATATTTTTGGTTTAGGCCCATCATCCAAGCCCACTCCAATATTTGTGTCTCTATCAATTCCTCCCTCCTTCACAGCAGCCTTGTCCTCAAGGCAAAATTCAGGAAATTGACCCTTAAAAAAACCATTATCTTCCCAAGTCACATCTTCTAGTGACTTATGTTTCCATTTAATTGAACTCTGATATATTTCAGCATCACCTTGCCTAACAACTCTAGAGCCCAAAACATGTTCTGGATATACATCATCAGTTCCCTCAATCTCCAGTTCCTAAGGTAATTGACCCTGTACCTGATAGCTCCCCCACAACCTTCTTAAGTAATGACATATGAAACACTGGATGTATCTTTGATTCATCTGGCAGTTTCAGTTTGAAAGCTACTTCCCCAATCTTCTTGTCTATCTGAAAAGGGCCATAAAACCTTGCAGCTAACTTCTGGTTTATCCTTCTTACTACTGACTATTGTCTGTGGGGCCTTAATTTCATAAAGACCCACTCCCCCACCTCAAAACACAAATCCCTTCTTTTCTTGTTAGCATAACTTGCCATCTGTTCTTGGGCTTTCAACAGATGCCTTTTCAGTTGAGTCAAAGCCTCATCTCTTTCACTTAACTCCACAGCTACAGCAGCAACTCTTGTTTCATTAGATAGAAATTTCACTATTAGGGGAGCCTGCCTACCATGCACCACTTCAAAAGGTGTCTTCCCAATTGATACATGGAATGTTGTGTTGTACCAAAATTCTGCCCAAGGCAACCAATGAGACCAAGTCTTTGGGTGGTCAGAAGCAAAACACCTCAAGTAACTCTCTAAGCATCTGTTAATGACTTCAGTCTGCCCATCTGTTTCAGGATGATAAGAAGAACTCATCTTGAAGTTGGTTCCTTGTAATTTAAACAACTCCAACCAGAAATGGCTCACAAAAATGGGGTCCCTATCACTTATCAGTGAACTTGGAATTCCATGTAGCCTTACTACCTCCTTAACAAACACTTCAGCAATAGCTTTAGCAGTGTAGGGATGTTTTAACAAAATAAAGTGGATGTATTTTGATAATCTATCCACTACTACTAGAACAACTTCATAACCTTTAGACTTAGGCAAACCAGTGATAAAGTCTAATGATAAGTCTTCCCACACTGCATTAGGAATAGGCAGAGGCTGTAGCAGACCTCCAGGAGTAGTAGCACTGTATTTCTGCCTTTGACACACATCACAAGCTCTTACAAAGTCTCTTACACTTTTCTGCATTCCCACCCAATATAATGATTCTGCCAACCTTCTATATGTTCTTAGGAAACCAGAATGTCCCCCAGAAGGAGTACAATGGAACTCTTCAAGTAACCAGGGAATGGAAGATGATTGAGGTGATAACACTAATCTGCCATGGTACAACAATACTCCCTGTTTCACTTCAAACCCAGAATGAGAATCAGGATTCTCCTGCACTTTGCTGATAAGTTGCTGTATGTAAGGATCTTTAGCTATTTCCTCCAACATCTTCAGCCTATCCATCCACAAAGGATAAGAAATAATTGCATTCATCTCACCTTCATCATAAATCCTGGACAAAGCATCTGCAACCTTGTTCTCCAACCCAGGCTTGTATTTGACTTCAAACTGATAGCCCAGTAACTTAGCCAACCAACACTGTTGGTCAGGGGATGAAATCCTCTGCTGCAAAAAGTGTTTCAGGCTTTTGTGGTCAGCGTACACCACAAACTTTTTCCCCAACAGGTAATGCCTCCAATGCTGAATACAAATGACTAGAACCATTAACTCCTTTTCATACACAGATTTAACAAGATTCCCATCTGACAGAGCCTTGCTAAAAAATGCAATAGGTTGTTTTTGTTGCATCAGAACAACTCTAATACCTCGACCAGCTGCATCACACTCTACTTCAAAGGATTTATTGAAATCAGGAAGTATCAGGACTGGAGGGGTAGTCATTACCTCCTTCAAATGTTGGAATGCCTTAACTACCTCTATACC
Source organism: Medicago ruthenica (assembly GCA_018208015.1). NCBI lineage: Eukaryota > Viridiplantae > Streptophyta > Magnoliopsida > Fabales > Fabaceae > Medicago > Medicago ruthenica. The sequence continues at coordinate 6,052,637 of CM031375.1, read as the reverse complement.
TCATGAAAAATTGTGCTTCTTAGTCAATTATGTCAAAGGTTTAGCTATCTTCCGATAGTCCTTGATAAACCTTCTATAATAGCCAGTGAGACCTAAAAAAAACCACGTACCCCTTTGACATTTTTAGGCTCTGGCCAAGCCACAATACACTTCACCTTCTCAGGATCCACTGCTACACCTTCCCCAGATATAATATGGCCCAAGTAATCAATCTGAGTACACCCAAATGTGCATTTGGATTGATTAGCTATAAAAATGTTGTCTAGTAACAAAGCTAATACTAATTTCAAATGATGTAGGTGCTCTTGCATGTTTTTACTATATATCAGAATATCATAAAAAAAGACCAAAACAAATTTTCTCAGATAGGGTCTAAAAATGTCTTCATAGTGGCTTGAAAGGTAGCTGGGACATTCATTAGTCCAAAAGGCATGACAAGATATTCATAATGACCATTGTGGGTTCTAAAAGCAATTTTGGCAATGTCATTCTCATGTACCCTAATTTGATGGTAACCAGATTTTAGGTCTATTTTTGAAAACATCACAACTCCATTTAATTCATCTAGCAGTTCATCAACTATGGGAATAGGATACTTATCTGGTATAGTAGTTTTATTAAGGGCTCTGTAATCCACGCACATCCTCCAACTCTTATCTTTCTTCTTTACCAGGATCACATGACTTGAAAAAGCGCTCCTGCTGAATCTAATGATGCTTCCAAAAGCTCAGCCACTTGCCTCTCAATTTCCTCTTTTTGATGATGAGGATATCTATAAGGCCTAACGTTTATGGGACCATTATCAGGAAATATATTGATTTGATGCACCGTAGACCTCTTAGAAGGAAGTTGAATCTGATTCTTAAAAACCTCATGAAATTCTTCCAATAAAACATTGAGATCTTGAGACTCCAGCACTTTATTTGCCTCAATGGATTGAAATTGAGACCACCACCAGTCCAAACCAGCTCTACCATGCATATCTTTCAAGAAAGAATTCAGACCACTTTGATTGCTTCCTTTACCTCCTAGACCTTGGAGCTTCACAACCTGATTTTCATGAGCAAATTGCATCGTCAATAGTTTCCAATCCATCACAACCTTCCCAAGAGTGATACTTATCTGGTATAGTAGTTTTGTTAAGGGCTCTGTAATCCACGCACATCCTCCAACTCTTATCTTTCTTCTTTACCAGGATCACAGGACTTGAAAAAGCGCTCCTGCTGAATCTAATGATGCTTCCAAAAGCTCAGCCACTTGCCTCTCAATTTCCTCTTTTTGATGATGAGGATATCTATAAGGCCTAACGTTTATGGGACCATTATCAGGAAATATATTGATTTGATGCACCGTAGACCTCTCAGAAGGAAGTTGAATCTGATTCTTAAAAACCTCATGAAATTCTTCCAATAAAACATTGAGATCTTGAGACTCCAACACTTTATTTGCCTCAATGGATTGAAATTGAGACCACCACCAGTCCAAACCAGCTCTACCATGCATATCTTTCAAGAAAGAATTCAGACCACTTTGATTGCTTCCTTTACCTCCTAGACCTTGGAGCTTCACAACCTGATTTTCATGAGCAAATTGCATCGTCAATAGTTTCCAATCCATCACAACCTCCCCAAGAGTGATACTTATCTGGTATAGTAGTTTTGTTAAGGGCTCTGTAATCCACGCACATCCTCCAACTCTTATCTTTCTTCTTTACCAGGATCACAGGACTTGAAAAAGCGCTCCTGCTGAATCTAATGATGCTTCCAAAAGCTCAGCCACTTGCCTCTCAATTTCCTCTTTTTGATGATGAGGATATCTATAAGGCCTAACGTTTATGGGACCATGATCAGGAAATATATTGATTTGATGCACCGTAGACCTCTCAGAAGGAAGTTGAATCTGATTCTTAAAAACCTCATGAAATTCTTCCAATAAAACATTGAGATCTTGAGACTCCAGCACTTTATTTGCCTCAATGGATTGAAATTGAGACCACCACCAGTCCAAACCGGCTCTACCATGCATATCTTTCAAGAAAGAATTCAGACCACTTTGATTGCTTCCTTTACCTCCTAGACCTTGGAGCTTCACAACCTGATTTTCATGAGCAAATTGCATCGTCAATAGTTTCCAATCCATCACAACCTCCCCAAGAGTGCTCAACCACCCAACTCCCAACACCATATCCAGCCCTCCTAACTCCAGCACCAACACATCCACCACTACTTCAATCATACCTAGCTTCATTCTCACCCCCTTACATACTCCTTCAGCAACAACTCTATGGCCATCACCCAGCTTGATACTTTTAGTTGCAACCGGTGTGATAGTAAGACCCAAAGCAGACGTAATCTTTGGTGAGATGAAATTATGGCTTGCTCCGCTATCAGTTAACACCATCAAGTTTACGTTCTCAATTTTTCCATTAATCTTCATTGTCTGGTATTCGCCCATACGACCCAAAACGCCCATGAGGCTGCACTCCGCTTCCTCTCCTTCTTCACCTTCCGTCGCCGTCACCTCCATCACCACAATTTCTCCTTCTTCATTCAACATCTCTCTTTCCCCCAGAATCAACACTCTTAGAGAACTTCCAGGGCATTTATGCAGTGTAGGGTGGTATTTCCCCCCACATTTGAAGCATAAACCCTTGGCTCTTCTCTCTGCAATCTCCTCGCTGTGAAAACTGCGTACCCCTTTCCACTTCTCCGTCGATCCAGATCCAGGTGCCAAACGGTGATTGTTGTCGTTTTTGCGACCTGACGACATTAGGGTTGAGTTGGAATTCCCACTAGATTTGTTCGTATTCGTTTTCTGAGGTTGGTTCAGCCCACCTGTTTTCGTCGAACGGGTCAACCCGTTTCGGTTATTCAGCAACCCGGCCCAATCACTTTGGCCCATTCTGTCATACCCATTCTTCTTGACCCCACGCTTGTCACTCATCGCCCTCTTCCATCATTTCATCTTCCACATCTTTCGCGATTCGCATCATCTCCATGCGATTACGAGGATTCAGAGTACGTACCCTCCTTCGAATCTGAGGCTGCAACACACTCATGAAGTATCCCAGGTACTGTTCTTCAGGAAGCCTCCCAACTTGTGAGGACATCAACTCAAATGCTTCAACAAATTCCTCCACACTCCCTTTTTGTCGCAAAGTAGAAAGTTCCTCAAAAGGATTTTCCAATCGTCTCCCACCATACCGTGCGATTAACACACGTTTCAGCTTCTCCCAGGATAACTCGTCTTCCGTCTCCATTAACAAGTTGAACCAATGAATTGTTGGTCCCTCCATGCTCAAACGTGTTAGTTTCACAAGTAAATCTTCAGGGGTATTTTGAACATCAAAATAAATTTCAGCTCGCGTGATCCAAGCCACAGGATCTACTCCATCAAACAGGGGAAGTTTCACCTTCTTCCCTGCTAGACGAGATTCACTCTGTGAGGTATCACCCATAGAAGCTTCTCCCTCCTGATTTACTCCTTTCTGACCAATATGCTTGCTCAATTCAGTCAGAACTTGGCTCTGTTGCTGCATCTGAAGAGCGAGTGCTTGTAACGTTGAAGTCACTTCACCCATTTGCGTTTCCAGAGCGTCAATACGATCACCCATCTTTGGCTTTCTTGGCATCTACTTACTATGATACGTGGGGGAAATGATCCGGTAGGTCGGACCAATTGATAGGTGTGTGTATGGATTTTGTGAATGAAACAGTGGAAATATAAAGGAACAATGAAAGAAACTTGCAATTGTATTCATGGAGAAAACAATTACAAGAGTAACAGCTATAATGGGACAAAATAACAAACTGATAGTGTAGTACTATCAGCCCCTAAGCACACAGGCTTCCCAAATCACCAAAGGTGACCCCACAAAATCATAACAGAATAATAACGTGATCATTCCTTCTGCTTAAATAGCCAGCCCATGTATTTCATGCATCTCATGCCACGTCACCTCCTTTAGCTGCTTTTGTCTTCTTCCTAGTATATACTTTCCATATTTTTGGTTTAGGCCCATCATCCAAGCCCACTCCAATATTTGTGTCTCTATCACAACTTGACATTTCCTTGATGATTTTCTGTAATGTTTCTCTATTTTGTTTGCTGTTCTGTGGGATAACACTGTAATGTTTCTTGGACATGGAAACCAATGTGAACCTGGGTGAGATTGATTCTTATATACTGCTTGCTAAACACTCATTGAGCGTTACTGGCTCTGCAATCATGACTTACTATTTTTCTCGGGCAGTCCGTCACATAGTACACAGAGATTCAAATTAGGGGAAAAACAGTTAAGCACAACTAGAAACCTTTCGTTACATTTGCATGTTTTGAAATTATATAAGCCTATATTGGCTGGTACGATGGCTTGTATTTTGATCTTTCACAGTTTGGTATCAGTGGCTATCTTTTGTTTTGTACTTGTGCACTGTCTCATATTTTCATCAATAATAATCCAGGTTATTGTGTGTTATGTTTGAAGTTAATATAAGCGAGTTTTCTTCTTAAGCTTGACGTTGTATACAAGATAGCATAGTACCAGTATCAAATTAACATGCGAGTTGTAACCAAAACAATTTAACCTGAGTAAAGATATGTAATCATTCTCAAATGAGTATAATTGTTGGGTCCGTATATGGCGACCTTCTAAAAAAATAGTTCACCAGGGCACCCGAAAGATTTAAGCGTCTAGATATATTATTATAAGATTGATTCTATGGTGTGCAAGTGAGACATATTTGCACTATGCACAAACTTGTTTCCACCATTGGATTTAGATCGATTTTTTTTACAAGAATTTTTTTGACCATTTCTCGATTTGTGTGTGTCATCCTTGCGCAGGGGCCATGCTAATCTTCTCTGAATCGTTCCAATTTTATCAGATGTCCCCGAAGGGACAGATCGATAAGTCTTTTACTATTGGATCAAATGTGAGATATAAATTTGTGCATAACGAAAGAGGAATTTAATTGTACACATTAAACTAAGTCATATTATAAATTTAGTAGAAGGATCAGACGATTTACTTGGTACTAATATAAATTATCCTTGTAGTGTAGTGTAAACAATATTAATAGTTTTTTTTGTTTTTCCTTCTGAAATCAATAATAAGAGAAACTTTATTGAAATTATACCAATCTCATAGACAAGGATGACAATGGTTACTTGACTCATGGGCAATTTGGGATATGGGTAAAGATAAGTGTTCATGGAAATTTACATCACACGAGGAGTACAACGTAAAGTTGACAAATCACTACATCATGGAAAGTTTAATAAATAATAGTGATTAACGAGCTTCCGATAACTGGATGAAAATATGGAATATGAAAATCCCTCAAAAAATCAATTTTTTTTTTTGGTGCACGACGAGGGGCTGCCTCCCTACAAGGGATAGACTTCACACTAGAGGAGTTCAATGCACATATAGACGTGTTCATTGTGAGATGTGTTCATTCTGAGAGATCTTATGAGAATGGTTTGCATGTTTTCTTCGGTTGCAACAAAGTAGAGGAGGTATGGGCTGAAGCAGGGTTGTAGAATTTCATTCAGGATAAATTGGAAATAGTTGATGGCTTCGTGGACCTTTTCTTCCAGTTGCTTAATCTGTTATCTCATGATAATCTACATATGTTTGCTATGACTATGTGGTGTATCTGGAAGCGTAGGAACGAGAAGCTATGGGATGACGTGGAAACACGACCTGCAATCTCAATTGGGTTGGCACGTGAATCCTTATATCAATGGCAACATGTGCATGCTAAACAACATCATATGGAGTTCAGTGGCATAGGAACAACATGGCACATCGACAACAACATTATTCGATGGAGAAAACCAGTCTTGGGTGAGGTTAAATGTAGTGCAAACGCTGCCATTCTCAAGGAACAAAGGTGCCACGTTGTAGGAATGTGTTTGAGGTGAGAAAAGAACGAGTGCATAACAACAAAGACAGTTTGGTTTCAAGAAATTCCACAACCACAAGAAGCGGAAGCGTGCAGTCTAAAAGAGGATATAATTTGGCTTGGAAATCAAGGTTTAACGACGTTGTCCATAGAATATGATTGTAAGCAAGTGGTTGACACCATATCCAACAAAATCGATACCAATTCCGAATTAGGAGCTATTCTAAATTATTGTAAAGTTTCACTTTCTAGATTACCTAACTTTAAGATAAGTTTTATCATGGTTGAACCAAGCAATGTGGCTAATTTGTTAACAAGGGCATCATTGTTATTTGCTAGTTTTCAATGTCATAATCGTATGTCATCTTGTATTTAATCAGTTAATTTGGTTACCGTAAAAAAAGTTATAAATTCAAATGTAGATTTTATTGAAGAAGGAACAAAATCCATTGAACTATTTCTCATCTAAAGACTCTTAACAATTACTAACTCAATTAATTTTAGGGTCTTGTTAACCGGTGCCCCCGGACATTAGTTAACAAACTAGAAGTAGAAAGAAAAGTCAAGTTTTGCATTAAAAAAACACTTTATTAGCTTTTAAAGAGTAGAATACACAATTTTTAAGAGAATATTTTTTTTTATAATTCCTTAACAACTGTCCAGAGATACTTGTTAACATTATCCTTAATTTTAGGTCTTGTTAACTAGTTAAAAATCCATAAATAAAAGTTTTGTTGTAATTATAAGTTTTTACTTTTCATCAACAACTTTTTATAAAGAAGTTATTTTTGGTATTTTTTTTCCAGGAAAACCAAACATTCTGACGTGCTCACTAATCAACCCTTCAATTTTTTCAGCGGCAGAACCAAACACTCCCTTAAGAAACGGTTTAGTAACACTTTGGCACCGTTGTGACGTCGCCGCGAACCGCCGTTTCGCCGCTACACGCGCCGTGAACCGCCGTTTCGCCGCTTCGCCGCCACCGTCGTTTCGCAGCCGTCTTCTTATCTAGCCCTATAGTTCAATCATCTCGTGTCGTTGTGCGCACATCTCACTGAAAGAGAAGAAGCAGTGCAACTTTCCTGCGGAGCCATGAAACTCTTGAATCATCTCCGAAACCTAAACAACGGTATCACAATCCACCACCGCATTCTCCGTAATCGATTTCACCCTCTCTTCTTCAACAACCCCAAATTCTTCTCCGATTCTTCATTGCCTCAACAACCCACCACTCCTCCTTCTTCCTTGAACCGCAATGAACTCGCCAAGTTCGCTGCCATTGCTGAAACCTGGTAACACCTTTTAATTCACCTCTTTCTCATTCTGATTCTAATGAAAAAGCAGCATTTTGAACTGGGTTTTGATTTTTCCAATCAGAGATTAAGCTATTTACTATCTTTTCTAATAATGCTCAGTCAGGAACCATAAGAATCGAAAGGTTATGGATTTAGGCCCTGTTTGGATAAACAGCTTAATTTTCATCTTATAGCATAAAAAAGTGCTCATGAATAAGCTGTTTCTATAACAAAAGATAAAATAAAGTTAAATGGTTTCTGTATAAGCTGTTTTAATAAGCTATCTTAGAGAACTTGTGAAAATAAGCTGTTGAAAACAGCTTGTGAAAATAAGCTGTTGAAAACAGCTTATGAACATAAAATAAGCTGTTTTCATAAGTTCTCAAACAGTCTCACAAAAGTTATGTCATTAGATAAACTCAAATAAGTCAATTTACACCGACCATTAGAGGTTGTTATAGTAAGAAAATATGGATGATAATTTTTTGTATTTGCTCTTTTGTTGATGTATGTATGATAGGTGGGATTCTGAAGGGCCTTTTAAACCATTGCACGTGATGAATCCAACAAGACTTGCTTTCATTCGGTCTGCATTGTGTCGACATTTCAAGTAAGCAACCTCTTATATGTTTCTGTTTTCTGATATAGTTGTAAGTTTTTCCAATTCATTAGTTGTCCCTTGCTGTTCGTACCTCTATTTTGAATAGGGTAGAATGTTGTATGATGTGTACTGTGTTTTAATTTCATTGTTTTACTTCTGGAATTTAGTAAAGGAAAAAACTTAGGTGCTTTTTGTATGGTTCTTAACTAAATTCACCACGATTTCCACAAATCTATAATTTTCTCAAAGTTTGTTATATCCAAAAAAAGGTGTATTTTTTAGTTTAGAACCATATGAGAAGCACCTAAGGAAATGCACCTAAGTTTTGTCCTTTAGTAAATTATAAGACATAATCTGGCTGTGCTGGGTTAGAAACATAGATACCAAAACCACTATGATAATTGTGTTTCCTTTAAGCACAGAACTTTCTATGCTGTCTGAGATAGCATTGCCATTTATGTAGCTGTTATAACTTATTGAATCCGTAGTACTCGATATTTGCAATACAAATACAAGGCTAAAAATCTGGTTTAGTGCCAACACTAAGCGAGTGATATAAGTAAATTTCTAGAATCCAATGTAATCATGTAAGATGACTCTTGTGAAACATTTGTCAGCAAAAGCTCTTCTTTTTTATGTAACCCAAATGAGGAAACAAGAGGAAAAACAAAAGGAAAAAAGTTATTATAGATAATAATAGGTGTTATAAAATAGCGGCCATGGTGGATTTTTTGCCAACCGCTATGGCCAATTTGTGAAGGATGGCAGTTCCATGGCATTTTATGGTGGAAATGACGGCTTAAAATAGCGGATTTTTGGCTCTCCGCCAATGTCTTCCATTCGCAATGCATAACAATGTAATAAGGTTCTTTTATATGTTTGTATTGTCTCTTTGGGGTTATTGCCTCTTAGGGGCATATTACAATAATTAAATATCCATTGTCTCAGGAAGGACCCTTACAGTGCTAAACCCCTTGAAGGACTTAAAATCGTTGATGTGGGCTGTGGAGGTGGAATTCTTTCCGAGGTATACATTTTCTCCCTTTCCTTGTTTGGGAAAGACATTTTCTTTTTCTATCTACTAGCCTGTCATTAACTTTGGGAGGGGTGTGTTCAATGGCTATATTGGCTGGAAGTGTTGAAATATAAAATTGATGACTGTATTACTTTTTATCACGATCCTCATGGAAATCTGTAACTTTATGATGGGTTCAGAGTCAATTATATTTGTTAGCTAGACAAGTGGAAACCTAAATCCTTTAAGTGATATTTATTCTGCTGTCTCTTTTGTGCAGTGTGTTAAATTTTGTGTGTTTAACATCAAAAGAATGGTATTTTTTATTGTTATTTTTACTTATACATCTCTTTTGTTCTTCAGCCATTAGCTCGGATGGGAGCTATTGTGACAGGTGTTGATGCTGTAGAAAAGAATATCAACATTGCCCGACTTCATGCTGTATGCTTAGTGTATAAGCTGACTATTGATTTTTTGCAATGGTTGTTTCTAGTTTGAAAATTGTCTGAATAGTCCTCCCAAATTGATTAGATTTCCGTTAATCGGTGGAAGCAGATGTTGACTACTTGAATTTTAATTATTATTATTATCTACTAGTATTAGGTATACTTAGTAAATTATATCTTCAATATTAGCTGAACCACTTACTGTTCCCTGTTCACAGGAATCGGATCCGACTACTTCAACTATTGAGTTTTGTTGTACAACTGCTGGTACGTATGCAAATCTCAATTGTGTGGGACAAACATTCTTGTACACTTTTGTTTCATATCCATGGTGTGCATGCTATCTGTTTCCGTTTGGAAGCTATCCACTTGTGACTATAATTGCATGTCCTATGTTTCCTACTAAATTTTGAAGTAGTCTTTCCACGGGTTGCAGTTCTTTGCTGGATAGTTTGGAGTTTGAGAAAGTTCTGAACTTAAGATGCTTAACATGAAAAGGATCCAATATTACACTACAAATTATTTTTCACTCGGTAGTTGGTATTAGCTTTTGCGGTTCGGGTTCTTTATTTCTTGCTGCAACTTGCAATTAATAGCCAATTTATGTTATGTATCATAGCTTAGAATCTACCTTTGGTTGTGGAGAAGTCCAAAACAGGATGTTGACTTTTTGAAAAACCTTTTTTTTGTACTATGATCTTATTTTGTCCTAGTAGGGTCTTACATTGATGAAATAACTCTCTATCCGTCAGCAGTTCTCATCTAACAAGGTGATACTTCTGCATATGAAACTGCTGCCCAAATGGGAGAATAAATTTCCAATTCAAAAGATAGTCTCATGTCTCTATTCCTTCATTCCTTCTATGTTTAGAACTTTTCTTTTTTTCACTTGTGATATTCTTCCATTTTTGTTCTTGGCAATTACGCAGCATGCTTGTTGAAAATTAAATGCTCTTGCCTCGTGTGAAAACTAAACTCTGGTTATTGCTTTGGATATCATTTGTAGAAATAGATTACATTCTTCTGGTTTATTTAGAGTTATCCTTCTGTTTTAGGGTATTATGCTCTGTATTTTTTACTCACAATTTGTAATAGTTTTTCAAAATGACTGATCAGAGAAGCTAGTTGAAGAAGGAAGAAAATTTGATGCAGTCATGGCATTGGAGGTACTCTTTCTGCCCCCTTCCTCTGGTTGTGTTCTCACACATTAGGTCGCATGATGAACCAGGGTTTTGAAACACACACACACAGACATATGTATTAATGTAGTGTAAAATCTTAGATGGTAGTACCCAGTACTCGACAAAATAATATACCTAAGTTCATAACAAGCATTGGATTTGAAGTGTATCTTGTTTTGGTACTGCTCAAATATATAATGCATACAAGCACCTAGATATAATTTGCAGGTTCATAGATGTGTATAATTACTGCTGCATCACTGATATGCATGTTTGAGTTGACCTCCTTGTATAGAATAACTCAAATAGAGGCTGGTTTTAAATATGGTTTAGATATTGTAATGATTGATCATTATCCATTTGTGAAAGATAAAATGCTTTGAATTTTGTTTGGAAATCAATCCACATGGTTTGCCTTGAATTTTTCCAGGTGATCGAGCACGTTGCAGAACCTGCAGAGTTCTGCAAATCTCTATCAGCGTTAACGATTCCAGATGGAGCTACCGTCATATCGACAATTAATCGTTCAATGAGAGCCTATGCAACCGCCATTGTTGCAGCAGAATACATCCTACGCTGGGTATTTTATATTTCTCAAGCTCATTCCTCTATTTTATTCTTAAAATTTCCTCGTTATATTAAAAAACATCGGGGTTGTAATCAACATAACAAAGAAGGTTAGACATCAATAAAATACCAACAGAAATAGTACATAAGGAAGTATTACATTTACAACTGTTATGATGCAAATTAGAATAAAGGAAGTGGACATCATTGTGACATATATTTGATACATGGCAGCTTCCAATGGGGACACATGAGTGGTCCAAATTTCTTACTCCAGAGGAACTAGTTCTGATCCTGCAACGTGCATGTATCAATGTAAGCAACACACATTAATCCATAAATAAGACCCTTTCCATTTTGTTTTTTGTTCTTATCGTGCTTCTGGTTGGGCACAGGTGGAAGAGATGGCGGGATTCGTGTATAACCCAGTGACAGGAAGATGGTCGTTATCAGACGATACAAGCGTCAATTTCATTGCCATGGGCACTAAAGCAAACAACACTGAATAGAATAGGATAGATAAAAAAAAATTACCTAGAACTTTCACTTTATCTATTTATTTATTTGTAAGATGATTTTAAATTTGTCGTGAATGCTGAATAAACATTCAAATTTTAAGAGAAAATAGGGGAAGAAATTTGGTTGGTTTTGAATACTTAACTGTTTATTGAGACTAAATACATTAGAACAAAATACTGAAGGGAACTTGGACATGGATTACTGGTTTCTCTAGATACATAGGGAACACAGATGTCATGAAAGCTTAATTGCTTGCTATTCTGCAAGGTCTTTATCTAGCCAGGAGCAGGGTTCACCCACGGTGTGTGTTACACTGATTCTGTGTTGTCTATTTTGTGTCAATTTTGTTAAAAAGACAACTTCAGAGTTTCACAAGTATGCTACCCTTATTCGGATATGCTGCAATTGTACAGGAGTGCTAGGCCAGTTCACGCCCTTAGAGAAGGCAACTCCTATGCCGAAATCATGGCCAATTTTGGTTCTACTAATGACGAGTTTGTGATAGTTCATGACAATCCTGCTCAAGTTATTAACATTTTATTTCTTGCTTATTGTCCAGGCATCTCGTTTGTGAGAACCCGATATTTTGATCTTATTGTTTTAGGGGTCTCATTTGAACTCTGGACATTTAAGATAATGATTAGTTATGTTGATTTCAATGCTAAAACAAATTTTCGTTGCTAAAATAGTCTTATTAATTGTATATAGTTAATGAAATACGAGTTAAGTGAGTTGAAATGCAATCAAAAAATGTATATTTGTGTTCCTATGCTACTTGATAAAAAAAATGGAAAAAATTAAACAATCAAACCATATTTTGCATTAAGTGGTATGACACATTCCACAAGAATTAAACATTGTAATGGCATAAAAACTCTTGCTTCATCTAAAACTACACATTCAACTAATTTGATTAAAATTGAAAAGAGAGAAAAAAAGAGTTGATCTTTAGATTGATGGAGAACAGAGTTTCCTGAGAGTAATAGAAGTCCTTGTAGTTTGATCCAACAATTCACCCTTCCAAGATTGAAACCCATCTTTCCTATTAATCTCATGTTTCCAAACATACCTAGCCTCACCATACATCATCACCAACGAACCCGGTTCAAGCAAAACCGGAACAGTTTCATCACCCAAAGTAAAATCCATAACACAAGAAGATTCCAACGAAACTATCGCAATACCATCTTCAAACTTTAACAAATCAACATGCGCACAAATTCCTTCACCTGGTTGATAAACATTCGTTATCATTTGATCGAAAAATGGATACCTCTTGGATAGATTTTGTAGAAAAGGGGAAGACGAAGAAGAACATGATTTGCAAATTGAATCAGAGAGTTTGATTGCCCAACGAGGTAGGTTTTGATAACCGAATCGCATTGATTGGTTGATTGATGGTTGTGTGAACCAATTTTCCGATGCGATTGATGAAAGTAAGCGAGATTGTTCGTGGGTTGATAGAAAGTTTCTTACTATCCATAACCCTTTTACTTTTTCAATGCGTTCCCACTTTCGAATGCAGTTATCGGAATCTGAATCGGAGGAGGAGGAGGAGGAGTGGCCGAAGACTTCTTGCAACACTGCTGCTCTATAATGCTCATCGTCGGATGAATCTTCGTCGTCGTCGTCGTCGCCGGAGGAGGAGGAGGAGTGTCCGAAGACTTGTTCCAAAACTGCCTGCTGCTCGTACTCGTCATCTTCATCCTTGCTCATCATCTTTTTTCTCTCTCTTTTTCTTTTCAGACTCAATGTTCATACGGTATATATGATAAAATTATTTTTATGAAAAATTAAAGAGGGTCTCGATAAGAGAGAGGGGTGAAGTATCTTTCAAAAAAAAAAAGAGGGGTGAAATAATAAAATCAACTAAAAAAAATCCATAAACTATACTTACATCTATTAAATTGGTATCTCAGTTAATTGTTTTAGGGACCAAACGATGTACGCGATAGTTTAGAGATATTTTAGTTGATTTTAATAGTTTAATAATCAATTTAACATGAGAATATTGTTCTTTTTTTAAGAAGCTAAATTAGTTTATTTAGATAGTGTTGTTTTACAGACTAAATTAAGTGTATATTCTTTTTTGTGTTAACTCTATGATTCTCTGAGAAATGTACTAATGAAATTTTGTAGTGATGTAAGTGAAGTCTTAACAAAAATTGTTCAATCCACAAACCAAAGTCAGCTTCTCTTGAATTATTCGTCCTTAAGTATTTAAGTTCGATCACTTCATTTTTTTTTCCATTTACCTCGTAAAAAATTAAAAAAGCTAGAGAACTATCAAATATATTCAATCACAAAAAATAATAATATAGAGTAAAAGATTTTTTTATATAAAAAAAGGAAATGACCAACAATAATTCTTTCAAGTCATTGAGAATTAAGATTGAGAAACGATAGCATATACTCTTAAGTACTCAATATATTTTTTTAAAGAATACTCAATGAATTTTAAATAGTTGTGTTTAAGCCTTATGAACAAAAAAAAATAGGGATTCTTCCCATAAAAAACAATTACAAAAATATAAAAATACACACGTACTTTACACTAACCAAAGATATATTATTGGTTTTGATCATTCGATCACACGAGTCATAATAACGATAAAAATATTTATATCTGATTTAATAATTATGTAATATAATGCCTAAAAAAGTATGTAATATAAATCAATTACATCAATTTTCTTTAACAGACTTTTACTTATATTTAAGATGATAGTAAGCAAAATTAAAACTTGGTATTTTTAGCTGACCAAATCCATATGAATTATGAACGTTAAGTTACGTAGACCGACATGCATGTCCATGTAGTAGTAGAGTAGTTTATTCCTTTTCATAATTTTGCGTGCCAATATCTCTATCACTTCAAACTCTTCTCAATTTCAATCCATCCAATTCCATCTCCTCTGCATAACAAAGAAAATGTCAACCGATTCACAACCATCCACGGTACTCTCCCTTGCTCGTTTAGCCACCCTCTCAGCTCACCTCCTCCCCTCCGGCGACGAACAACTTACCGATCACCTCCTTCCTCATCCTCTCTTAGCTCAATCACCGGTGGCCAACCTCAACGGCACCTTAACCATCGTTGATGAGAGAACCGGTAAGAAGTACCAAGTTCAAGTTTCTCCAGATGGCACTGTCAAAGCCACTGATCTCAAGAAGGTTAGTTTAATTAGGTTTCTTCATGATCATTAATCAAAGTTTCATTTTCTGAATGAATCTCGATTTTTCTGTTGAATTGTTTGGAATTCTATAGTTTCCTATTATTGAATGTGCTTCTTTTTGTTCATTATGGTAGCTTTTCATTATATTGTGATTTGTTTATTCTTGTTGATTATGCCTTGTTTGGATAAACAACTGAATTAAGCGCTTATTATATAAGTAGTTGTTTGGATTGACTTATTTGAACTTGTCAATCGACACAAGTTTTGTGAGACTGTTTCAGATAGCTTATGAAAACAACTTATGACATTATTCATAAGTTATTTTCAGCTTACTTTCGTAAGTTATCCAAGATAGCTTATGAAAACAGATGAAAGCTTGTATGAAAACAGTTCAACTTTATTTTATCTTTTCGTATTGAAATAGCTTAAACATAAGCACTCATAATAAGTGTTTTTCCTATAAGCTGCAAATAAGTTGTTTATCAGAACAAGGTCTATATACAGGCTATTTCTATTACAGAAGATAAAATAAAATCAAATTGTTTTCATATAAGCTATCGGTTGTTTTCACAAGCAATTTCAAAAAGCTTATGGAAATAAGTTGAAAACAGTTTATAGACATGTCATAAGCGATATTCGTAAACTTTCTCAAGTAGTGTCATAAGTGATTATTATTCTTGTAGATAAGTTTAAGTGATTATTATGCTTGTAGATAAGTATAAATAAACAAATCCAAACATCCCTATTCTCTTCTTTTAATAATTAATTGTGTTGTACTTGTGGCCTTGTGTGGTATTCTCTTTAATTTTTTTAGTTGATCTGCAGATATCGACTGGTAAAAATGACAAGGGACTCAAGTTATATGATCCTGGCTATTTAAACACAGCTCCTGTTCGATCAACAATTAGTTATATTGATGGTGACGAGGGGATTCTTAGATATAGAGGCTACCCAATTGAGGAGTTGGCAGAGAAAAGCACTTTTATGGAAGTGTCTTATCTCATTAGTGAGTACTGTTTTTCACTGCCAGTGTGTGTATAAGATTTTGTCTATTAAGAGCAGATAAGACACTTACACTGATTATTCACTTAAACAGACAAGACATTTTATAGGTATTCACTTACTCAAAAGCCCTTGCAAAGCTTATAGATTTTTATGAATAAATTAATTAAGAGAGCTTTTAAAAAACGGAGATATACAAAGCTAAATTCAATTTATACAAGAAGTTGTTGTTTAAAAAACTCATGAGTCATAGTAGTTATGATAAGATTCTTTTGATATATTTTCTTTCTTTCGTAAGTGCTTGCCAAGCAGCTTATTTAAAATGTCTTTAACTTAACCTTTCTCTTTTTTCTAAGTGTATGGAAGTTTACCTACCGAGAGTCAGTTAGCTGAATGGAATTTTGCTATATCTCAGCATTCAGCTGTTCCACAAGGAGTTTTGGTGAGTTTTTTTTGCTATATCTAGTAACCTCACAGTCACATCGGTTTTGTGGTCGCAAAATCCTATCTGCCAAATCATAGCATTTTTGCTTCAGGCATTGACAGCTTTAAGATTTATAGACCACTACCACCGATTGTATTACTATACAGCTTGAAATTTCATACTATCATAGGAATGTAGTGGATATTTGATGATAATATTTTTATAAGGTTTAATAATTTTTCTAACGGGGTTTTCTAGAACAATCTTTATTCAGAGTTACATTTTTTTTCTCTCTCTTTTTCTTCTGGTTGAAGCAAAATTTGGCTGACTTAAAGTAGGTTTGGAACTATAATTCATTTCTTAAAATATCACTTTTAATTTTCTAAACTGGTTTGTACTTTTATAGATATATGCTTAGGAATTTCTTTTGCAACCATTTACAAGGTTCTTTTGTATTCATCTTAATTTTGTTTTGTAGGATATCATACAATCAATGCCTCATGATGCACATCCTATGGGTGTCCTTGTGAATGCCATAAGTGCTCTTTCTGTCTTTCATCCCGATGCAAATCCTGCTCTCAGAGTAAGTAAAGAAAAGCTTCTGTCAAGTTACTCATCTTTGAACTGTTTCTGGCTTTCTGCATATCATGCAATTATATGGTAATATATGGCATCTAAATTTTCAGCTTTGAGTTTCATTCATCTAAATTTTCTTATAATTTATTGCAGGGTCTTGATATTTACAACTCAAAGGAAGTGAGAGACAAACAAATAGCTCGGATTATTGGAAAGGTGTGATTATTCAGTGCTTTTAATCCTTTCATCCTTCTGTCTCTTTTATATACAAGTTATATTGAATGCTTCTTGCACTTGTTTTACAGCTTGTATATTTTGGGATTTTAGCATTTCTTGCACTTATTCCACTGCTTTATTGTGACATATATTTTTTACTGCAGATTACAACGATTGCTGCTGCAGTTTATCTTAGAATGGCAGGAAGGCCTCCTGTGCTTCCATCCAACCAACTATCCTACACAGAGAACTTCCTATACATGCTTGATTCTTTGTATGTTTTATGGTTCTTTTAGGTCTGATTATAATGTTTTTTTTCCTGAAGGAACTATAGTTTGATCTTAGATGTTAAAATCTCTATTGTGCATG
The DNA here is from genome assembly GCA_018208015.1 of Medicago ruthenica. NCBI lineage: Eukaryota > Viridiplantae > Streptophyta > Magnoliopsida > Fabales > Fabaceae > Medicago > Medicago ruthenica. The sequence goes on along the minus strand of CM031375.1, from coordinate 6,035,341 downwards.
CTTTCAGAGGCAACCGGTCATATAAACCCAATCCTCAGCTAACTCGTGCACTAGACATTATCTTCATACTGCACGCAGAACATGAAATGAATTGTTCTACATCTGCTGTCCGACACCTTGCATCAAGGTATTCATTTTACTACAATACTACTCAACATAAAGTAATCGGTTGAGTATTGCTTAACTGTTATCTTGTTCAGTGGTGTGGATGTATATACTGCTATTGCCGGGGCTGTTGGAGCTCTATATGGACCTCTTCATGGTGGAGCTAATGAGGTGACTATAAGTTGTTAATAAATCTGCTATGATCTTTTATTTATTGCTTGTTCTAATGTAGTGAGTAAACACAAGCACAATAGACAATAGTGTTATTTAACATTTTAGCATGCTAATATGACCTTTGATTCTGTAGGCTGTCCTCAAAATGCTAAGTGAAATCAGAACTGTTGAGAACATTCCAGAATTCATTGAAGGTGTCAAAACCAGGTGGCTGTTTCTTTTTGTTATTTGGGTCTACTACTTTTTCTCGATTTGTTATGGACAGCGTGATCCGTTGCTCTTGTTGCCTCTTTTGGGGGTTTCTTCACAAAAATGATAGTTCTATTTGACTTTCTTGTCCTGTATTTTTCTCCAGGAAACGAAAGCTCTCTGGTTTTGGACACCGAGTTTACAAAAACTATGATCCCAGGGCAAAGGTCTTAAAAAAATTGACAGAGGAAGTGTTTTCCATTGTTGGCTGGGATCCTCTTATTGAGGTGTTTATACAGTTTATATTTTAGTGCCGATATGGTTCAGTATAATTAAGTTTGAATTTTAGAAATTCTAACTTCTCTATGCAATTATTTGATTATTCAGGTTGCAATTGCTTTGGAGAAGGTCGCACTATCTGACGAATATTTCATCAAGAGGAAGCTCTATCCAAATGTTGACTTCTACTCTGGATTAATTTATAGGTAACCTATGATTTCATCTAGTTACTGTGTCTAGGAAAGATAGAATATGTTGTTTCTCCAAGAATATCATACAATGCTTGAGGTAATAAATGTATGCAATCAGGGCCATGGGTTTTCCACCCGAGTATTTCACAGTTTTATTTGCTATCCCTCGAATGGCTGGGTACTTGTCACATTGGAGAGAGTCATTGGATGATCCTGATACAAAGATTATGAGACCTCAACAGGTAATTTCCTTTCTTTAAATTATTTCTCTGGTTAAAAACATCACAATCATAGTCCAATTTATTGTCGATTTGAATGTACATTCTGTTTTAGGTTTATATCGGAGAATGGTTACGGAATTATACACCAATCAAGCAAAGGACTGTATCAAGTGATGCTGACAAGCTTGGTCAAGTGACCATATCAAATGCCTCAAAGCGGCGACTTGCTGGATCTAGGATGTAGCCTATATGGACTAAGATCACAAGGTAATATTTATAAGATATTTTCTTATCTCAAGTTATGGTTTTTTATTATCACAAGTTAATTATGCTATAATCAGGATGATGCAGGGGTGCCTGTTTCTGCAGAAACAATACAATTGCGGTTCAAATCCCTTCAATAACCTAATGGAAGAATGATGCTGGTGGGATTTGTTTAAATAGTTTAAATATCTAATAGACATAGTTTAAAACTACGAAAAGAATTACTAATAGACATAGTTTAAATATCTCATGGGTAGTAATATGTATGATTGATTTCATTTGTGATGTTAAAGCAGTAAATATAATATTCAGTTTACCACTGAGCATTTTCTTTTTTGCCCCCATAGTTGGGTGCATGAGATAGATAAAATATGGTGAAAATTATTTTTCAGCATTTTTTTTATGCTTCATTTAGACTGAGTTTAATATCTAACAAGATATAAGAAAATTTCCAAGAAAAATACAAACACTAGTGGTGGAACGACAATTACTAGGATCACCGGCCCAATCGGCATCAAAGTAGGGTCTAAGAATTAATGGGGATGTAGTTGAGTAATGAAGATCATAAAATAAGATGCCGTTGATATACCGAATAATCCAAAGGACAACAACATAATGTGTGGTACGTGGAGAAGCCATGAATTGGCTAATAAGATGAACAACATATGAAATATCCGGCTGAGTATTGGTGAGGTATATCAGACTACCTACAAACTGTTGATAAAGAGTAGCACCATCAAGTAAATTACCATCTTGAGGAGTAAATCGAACGTTGGGTTCAAGACGAGTGTGTTCGATTTTACAATCCATGAGACCTGCTCGAGAGACAAGATCAGAAGCATACTTAGTCTGTGAGAGAAACAAGCCATCACTCGAAGATAATACTTCAAGCCCCAAAAAGTAACTTAATGATCCAAGATCCTTCATCTCAAAATGTTGACATAAGAATTGATTGAGCTCTTCAATTCCAATGGAGTCATCACCTGTGATAATCATGTCATCGACATAAAAAAGCAAGACAACAATACCATTTTCAGTTTTTCGAGTAAAAAGAGCAGAGTCATGAGCACAAGAAGAGAAATTCAACTGAGTGATAGTCTTGTGAAATTTAGCAAACCAATCTCTAGGAGCTTGTTTTATACCATAAAGAGCCTTACGGAGGCGACACACTTTGTTTTCCTGACATGTATATCCTAGAGGAGGATGCATGTAAACCTCTTCTTCTAACTCGCCATTGAGAAAGACATTTTTAACATCCATTTGAGTGAGTCTCCATTTGCGAGTAGCAGATAAAATATGGTGACAATTATTTTTCAGCTTTTTTTTTAATGTTTCATTTAGACTATGGGTTTAATACGTAACAAGAAGAATTTATTCTTTTAATATTTTTATTAAAAACAATAATATGTCAATATAAATTATTTCCAGCTCTAAGTGATTGGTTTAGGGTTTTTTTTTTTTGAAGACTAAGTGATTGGTTTAGTAATATATGACTATGTGAATGTGATATGTGCTAGGATGCAATGAATCCATCAAGAATGAGATAGAACTCTTTATATTAACTTCTCTCTCTTTCTTTTTTTTGTATGCAATTCATCACAAGTTTTTGTAATGAATACATGTTAAGAAACTATCTTTATTTGTCCGATCCAACTGAATTTGTTTTTACAAGATGGTTGCTCTCTTCTGTTGCAACATGTGAGGAAGAGGAATCAGTATAGACAGTAGGTATGGACATGCTTTGTGATCTACTAGGATTCTCCCAGAAGTGACTCCTTATGCTCTTATGTTTGGAACTTGAACCAGCAGCCGAATACCCTGGATCTGAAAGGAGATCCTGAATATCGGTCCAACCTTCAAGCATGCTTACGGCTTGGCTCATTGTTGGCCTTAGCGTAGGAGATGAATTAGTACACAAAAGAGCCACATTTAGCATCACAATGGCTTCCTCAGTTGAATATTCTGAACCAATGTCTGGATCAACTAGTTCCAGAAGATTTCCTCTCTCTTGTAAAACATAGGCCTGATATAAATTCAAATTTTAAACTAAGGTTACTCTGTTAGAAGTTGGTGCCAGCATTATTATGCACTTAAAAGTATAAACTAGCACAAAAATGCGGAGTGGAAACATGAAAAAATTGAAATAAATTCTAATTACCCAATCAAGAAGGTAGAAAAATTCATCGTCCGGCCTGTAATTTGTATTGCTTTTTCCACTTATAATTTCTAATGCAACCACCCCAAAGCTATAAACATCTGCTTTGTCGGTTAAGTAACCGCGCATTGCATACTCAGGAGCCATATAACCACTGCAAAAAGACAACAAATCATAAAGATGAAAATACTGTTGAAATAAAGCAGAAATTTTCCCAAGAACTTACATTGTTCCTGCAATCCGGGTGCTGACATGTGTTTTGTCATCTTCAATAAGTTTTGCTAAACCAAAATCTGAAACTTTGGCATTAAAGTCCTTGTCTAGCAACACATTACTTGCCTTTATATCCCTATGTATGATTTTAATTCTTGACTCTTCATGAAGATAAGCCAAAGCTTTAGCTATACCAAGGCAAATTTTCTTCCTGGTAAGCCAGTCCAATTTTGTTTTACTGTCTGATCCTTTCCCTGTAGTTGTTTGATTGGAAGAAGGATAATCAATTATGTTTATTTCAAATAATAATTAAATATGGCTAAGTTTATTCATTGTTTTGTGATTATGATCATAAAGTTAAGCTTACCAAAAAGAATGCGAGATAGACAATTATTTTCCATATACTCGTATATTAGAATTAGTTGGTTTCCTTCCACACAACATCCATGGAGCTTAACAAGATTTGGATGTTGAAGTCCAGATATCATTCCTATCTCATTCACAAACTCACGGTTTCCTTGCTTTGATTTTGATGAGAGCTGCTTTACTGCAATTACTGTACCATCTGATAGCAGCCCCTACAACATGAATAAGGTATATTTTTGTCTTACATTACAACATATATAAAATATGGATATATAACATATGGTAGGTCTAATGAATACCATGTATTTGGTTAGTTTTTTTTTTTTTCTTTTTCATTTTATTAATCAACCAAGATTGATCTTAACTTTGATATTTTCTTCAAATTTAGGATTATGGTTACTAAACCTTAAAATGTCTCATTTCCTATTACTTACAAGGACTTATTTTGATATAAACTTGAGGAGTATCAAAATACCTTGTAAACAGAACCAAAGCCACCTTCTCCAAGTTTATTTGCTGCATCAAAGTTTTTTGTGGCTACTTTTATTTGTCTTAAAGTGAACAATCCTGTCTGCAGATCTATACCCCTAAGCTCTGAAAAAAAAATGGAAATTTGGATTCAATAACAAAGTTTTTAACTTTTCCTACAATTTCAGTCAATATTATATATTATAAACAAAATAAGTGGAGAAATTTAGTGGTATATTGAATACCTTTATACACAGGATCCTTGCCCCCTAACAATCCCTTCCTCCTCATGACAGCCACCATAATAAGAACAACAACTAGAACACCGCTAACTATGCCAACTGCCAGCAGTGTGACATGAGTTTTGTTGCCATGCTCTGATGGAGGTTTAAAATCTGTGAAAAGGAGACTATTTATTTATAACTTTTGTAGAAATGAAGACTAAAAACTAACAACAATAAAGGTAGACATAAAAGGTAATAATATTGTACTCTTATTTTCCTACTAATTTTCATTTCTTTAATACATGTTACTTCCTCTGTCTCCTTATAATTGTCACATTTAGAAAATTTAACTGTCTCAAATTATTTGTTACTATAGAATACCAAAACAACATATAGAACTAGCCTATTTATAAATCCAGGATATGACTTACTAGGATCCACTGAAATAGCAGATACCAGAGGACCATAAACTCCTCTTGTTGGTATACCAGTGGTTCCTTTCCCAGCCCAGTAGAATTGAATCTTCAATGTATTTTCTGTGACAGTAGCATTAAATTTTTTAACAATTGGTTTTTCAGCACCACCAGCTTCTCGTTCGATATCAAAGTCTCTCAGCACCAATTTCCCCTTAATCATAGGGCACAACAATATATTTCAACTAAATCAGTGAATGGTTCAACACATATCAATTATTTCTCATCATGAACATATCAAGGAATTGTTACCTGGATGTAGACATCGAATATCCGCCTCCCGAGACTGTTTAATGACCTATCATTGATGAAAATAATCTCTGCAAAGTGAAGTTTGACAGTGTAATTTCCATTTATCATACAAAGGCCATAGTATGTGAGGGAAAGGGGCGAAACGCGAGCTGTTGTGTACAGTTTCGAATTGATCACAGAAACATTCTGAAGTCTAGAAGTATTGGTCACGATATAGGGATCAGAGTCAATATCATTGTCCATGAAGCTCCCTGTGCTGCTAAGAGCCCAATCCTCAGTGATATATAACACTGAAGCGCCTTTTCGTTCTGTGTCAGCTTCATAAATATTATTACTAACATTTACTTCATTACCGCCACAGTTAATGCGCAGGGAATAATGTCCTGTTGACAAAATAATGGCAAACAGGAATGAAAAGAAAAACATTTGATGCTAAATCTTTCAAGGAAAGGTAAAATTCAGAGAGTAGCTACCATAGTTTGTTTTTAAATTTTTAAGATTGTAGTTCATTGTTCTTGAATTTATTTCATAAGATGCAATTAAAGTCATGCTATGGTTTTGATAAGTTTCTTAGATTTGAGAATTTCTCATCCATAAATACTTCATTCAATTTATGGTAGCAAAATTTGAATCACTGTTCAAAGAGGATGTCAGATAAAAGTATATTTTATAATTTGTATGGTCACACACTTACTTGGATTATTCGACATGCATGGGAAGTTTCTTTTAAAACATGAATGAATGTTACTTCTGCAACAAAGAGTGAAATTAAGGTAAGATTCTAATGCTGCAATCAAAGACCTTATTTTACAGAACATTCCTCAGAAAGCAAAAATTTGGGAACACATTATGTTCAAAGCACACCCGCTTACTTCTTAGCCGCGGATAAAGAGTAGCTCTCGACAAGGTTTCTGGGAAAAATAACAAAAACTTGTTACAATGATAACTAATAATTCTTTCAGGATAATAACTAGAACTCAAAGCTTGAATGAAACTTACACGCTCCCTCGTGGACATTCAATTGGACTCGAGCTTTCCCATTCAAAGTTATTGTAAGAGACATCACTGTGCACCAAAATATGTATGTCATGTTGTTTGCAATGGTCACTTTTTAAAAAAAAAATCAGTTATATCATATATTAACTCATGCAGACATCAATATATTGAAATTTCTAGATGATTTCAGTTATATCATATATGCCAAATACCACATGCGATCCTTTAAGTGAGATGTTTATAACAAGTTAGTCGGTTTTTTTTTTTTTTTTTACAAATTGTTCCTTTAAGTGAGAAAATATGTGCACCATGATCCTTCTTCAAAAAAAATATGTGCACCATGATCATATTTTCACCAAGCTTAGTTAAAAAGTGTTTATGTGGACGTTTAATGTTAAGTTGGTATATCCAAATTTACCGCTCTCAAAATTAGGGTTCATAGGTGTATTATTCAATCTTGATTTGAAACAAAATTGAACAATTACTTGATCTATTGTTGGTGAAATATTTATCTGTAAAATTAGGCTTGAATTCAAAAACAAGAAGAACGAAATGTGTGTAAGTAATCATGTTTGATGACATAAGCAATTATGGACCTACCACATCAATGTTAAATGGTTCATAAGCACATTTTAACGAAGTTGGTTGAAAAAATGGGTAACAGTGTAAATATTCTATTACTTAAAGGATCAATTTGATAACAAAAAAACTTTATTCAAGTATTTTTAATTTCACTGTGCTTTGAAACATATGTAGCATAAGAAAATGTTGGAAGATTGAAAATTGGGAGATGATTACTAAAGGTATTTAACATACATATTTTTGTTATTTCCAAGGACCCAATCCGGTATAGTTCCTGATAAGTTGTTCCTAGTAAGATACCTGCATTATTCAACAAAAAATTTATTTCATCATATGAGATTATCAAAAGAGGTGTTCCAAAAACATGTTTTGTTAAATCTGCCACTTACATGAAGTCCACTTTGTCAAGCTCACGAAAAGATTCAGGTATCTTTCCACTCAAGCTATTGAAACTCAAATCTCTACATCAATTAAGATAAACAAATGAACATATTTAGTATAAGTAAAGTGTTAGTTTGAAAATAAAAAGAGAAAGCATTTTACATCACTTCTAAAACCACTTACAAAACTTTCAGTTTTGCCATTTCCCCAATATATTCTGGAATCTCTCCTTTAATCAAACATTTTCTCAGAACACTGCATTATGATGTTGAAGTAAAAATATAAGTCATTTTAAAAAGACTTCAAGAAAAAGAGAAAACATTTATAGTTCATTGATTGAACTCACAGTGTCTTCATGGATTTCATATTACTTAGTGGCGGAAAAGTAGATCTTCTACTGCCTTTCAAGTCACTTATCCTCCTAAGTGTCAAAATAAACAAAACAATCACTTGAAAAATTCATTTCCTATGATAAGAAGTTAAATAGATATAGAAGTATTAGAAGCATACAAATCACTCAATATTGTCAATGCAGATATGCTGGAAGGAATAGGTCCCTCTAGAGAGCAACCTTGAATGTGCCTGAAACCCAAAATCAAAACGTGTGACATGAAAAGTATAGTATGTAGAACAAATACATTTAGAAAGTAGTTAGGAATCTTACAGTTTTTCTATCAATGTCCATTTACTAATGAAATCGGGTATCTTCCCAGAGAAGTTATTGTCACTTATCCTCCTAAAATATTTTTCCAAAAGATTTATCAGTAAATTGATTCAATAATTGATTTACTGCAGATTTTAGACAAGTTAAATGGATAAGAAAGAAAATACTTACAAATCCTTCAACTTGCTCAACTTGGAAAGCGCGGATGGCAATGCTCCGGTGAATCTATTTGATTGCAGGACTCTAAACAAACATAATCCATATTAAACACTACGGAAAGAAGCAGAGATTGTGATTCATATAAGAAGACAGAAGTTTCAGAAGAATTACAATTTTTCTAAATTGATCAGCTTCCCAATGTCTTCAGGAATAAAGCCTGAAAATTGATTTCCTTCAATACTCCTGTAACATAATTCATACTAGTATTATGTTATTTAAACAAAGCAGTGACATTTTTTTGAAATCATACTATAAGCTGGAAAAAGCTACCCTTGAGATAATCCTTTTTTTTTTCTTTCCTGATTTTCTTTTAAAAAACATTGAATTTATCTTTATGTTGAGTCACTGAGTTTCAATTATGAAGTGTGAAGATAAAACCCATTAACAGTCCTAAAGATATTATTCAGAGAATATTTTTACTATATATTACTAATAAAATGTTACTATTACTTAGACACCATACTAATTACTTAAACACCTCATTGGTAAACTTAGCCACTAGTCTCAATAATATCTTTAAGACTGCAATTGTGTTCTATCATGTGGTCACAAACACAATCTTTGTGAAAGAGTAAATCATCATTTCAGTCCTTTATATTGTAAGGTCGGTCAATTTAATCTCTTAAATTTGCAAAAATAGCAACATATTCATTTAAATTGAACAACATTGGTCAATTTAATCCCTTTTCCAAACTTAGCACTACAATTGTAAAGGTTATATATTTGTGTTGATGTAGCAGGAGACTATTCAAGTCAATATGTAGCTTTTTCATTGGTTTTGATGGATATTTATTAAAGAAATATTTTGATCATGGACTAAGTTGATTTATGTTTTAAATCTAAATGACTAATTTGCTATTTGTAAATTTGAAGGATTATATTGTTCGACGTTTACAATCTCGAGGACCAAAGTGCGGATTTACTCATGTGTGAAAATAAAGGAATAATATAACATACAAGTTTTTGAGGGTTGTAATATTGGTGAGAACTTTAGGGAATGGCCCTGATAATCTGTTTCCCATGAAAGATCTGCATATTCAATACACAACAAACTTTAGTGTCACTTTTAGTTTGGTTACTTGAAAAAGAAGAAATTTAAGAGGCAATGACCAAAATGTGCATAACAGAGAGTTCTTACAACTCAACCAAGTTCATTTTAGCCCATTGTTGAGGTATAGAACCACTGATGATGTTACGACTAAGGTCCCTGATTGTACAAAACAATATTGTTCGTGAAGTGTCAGTTCAGTGGTAAAAAGTATAAATTGCATGGAAAATCATGCAGAGGAGAATGATAGTTTCAAAGGTGAGGTTTAATAACGTTACAATATTTTGAGATGAGGAAGCTTTGAAAACTCTGGTGAGAGGGTGCCAGACAGATTCTGAGCCTTCAAAAATCTGTTGAACGTGTGAAATTAAATAAAGCAGAAAATTAGAATTTATATGATGGTTGACATGATTATTGCAAAATAATCATCCAACCAATAAGTAAATAAATAAATAAATGCAGCACATGAAAAATGAGAGGAAAAAAGTTATGAATCCCAAATTTTACAATCCCTTATATGCAAAATTGAGGAGAGTAATTTTTGCTAGTTTAAAGTAAAAAAATGAAAGTTTAACAGAAAAATTATGACAAGGAAAAATATAATAATTTAAATTTACCCTTAAAAGAATGAAGACACAGACAGCACATCCTTTTCAAAGTCAATGTTTTGCATTTCTTATTGATCGGACTGATTATATGTTTGACCCAATTACACAAAATTTCAAACATTATTTTTATTTTTAATAATTGAGTTCAATAATCATTCCCATTTAGACCAATGTGACAATCTGACAAGCCACATATGTGAATGGATATGCATCATAAATCACTGAAAATATGGTGCTAGACAAAAAATGGAGTACAAAAGTCTTTTGTTTGTTTAATGTTCATTGAGTCCAACAACAAAACATGAATTTACAACCGATCAAAAACTTTCTTAAAAAAATGAAAACTTCACTTTGCTAGTTTTTTATGTTAAAAAAGAAATTGTATGTATTGCACGTGAAGATTTTATGATAAAATCAAAGTTTCTACAGTAAAAAATACGTGACCAAAAAAGCACAAATAAAGATAATTTAATCAGCGTACTTGTGTAGAAAAACATCTTCCTACACGATTGCACGTGATTTTCTGGCACGTGATTTTGTTTTGATTTTGAAGAATCCAAAAATTGAAACAAAGAGAAGATGAGAAAAAAGAGAGGGCAGTACGTACATGCTTACAACATGGCAAGCAGAATTATTGTGGTTGAATGAACAATCACAAATCACAGAACTCTCAAAGCCTTTTCTACTATCAGAAACATTCCATTTTCCTTTTCCACTGCAGGGGTCAACTCCAAAATCCCAATCTTTCTTCCCAATCTTGTTCCCAATCTCCTTCAATGCCTTCACTGCAATCAGGAAAAAAAAAACTATAAAACTTAATTACACTAGTTCAACCGGTGTAGTAACGAATTTTTACATCTAATAACAATCAAGGATGCTAATTAATAAACTATAAAATAATGGTATGATGAACTTGATATTCTAACAACCAAGCTTAAAAATAATATCTTCTTTAATGGAACCATACACCAAAAAGAAAAAGCACTTGAAACTTGAACAAATGAATAAGTTTTAGTTACCCTCTTCAGTGTTGAGCTTAAGTGTAGCTGCTGAAGCAAAGTCTGAGATAAAAATCAATGAAGTGGAACCAAAGAGAAGTACAAAAAAAAGTATATTGGACTCCATGAAAGTGTTTTCACTTTAGAATTAGATGGAGAAGGAGTGAAAGACTATATTATTTGTGAAATTTCATGTCATATTGATAGACTGTGGGTTGCTAAAAAGCATTAATGTTTCTAGCTAGCACTGTATTGTATTTGTGTTATGGTCGGGAGCGTGTTGGACAAATATAGTAAAAAATGCCAATAAGTGTCCGTATGATATTGATTACAATATTGAAATAAATAAGTTTATATCAAAAAATGTTCTATCTATAACTAAGACAAAGGTAAAAATTTGTCTTTCTAAAATAAAGTTTTTATTAATGAATTTCTTATGAGTATTAGTTAACAAGATCAATATTAATATTAATAAGAAACAAATATATTGCAAAATTGGATAGTGATTCTAATCTTAGCGGCTAGCGCGTTAATAATGTGGTACCAATTAATTCTCATATGAGTGTTCAAAAAAGAAAATCGAGATGGACCTCACGCGCATACAAATATCAATTCCAATATTATATATATATCATTTAAAATCATTTCATCCGTCCTTACTTATAAGTCCGCATTACAAATGCAAATGCTCATATACAAGAAAGAAAGAAGCTTCACTTTATCAATTAATTGATGTATCTGATTCTCCTTATACTTGGAAGATACGAAATTTCTCTCCTTCCAAATTACCATACACAAGCCAACTAAAACTGTTGAAGAAAAGACCAAACATTTTTACAGTAAAATGGTCACAAAGATTATTCGGGCAAGCATGTATAACTCTCAAGAGCTACATTATTAATTATTAATAACAATAAATTAGATTTAGAAATTATGATATTTTTTCATAGAATTTAGAAATTAACATTGTTGCCTTGTTAATTTAGTTTTAGTGGAAAAATAAAAGGAGTTGGCTAGCGTGTGGGGACACATTAAGCAAAGTCCAGACATGCAAAGTGGTAGATGCAGTAAATAGACCACTGGAAGATGGGCCCTTTCTCTCCAAAATTACAAATTTATATTTATTGTTCACATGGCTACAATTTATAGACTAGTATTCTCTTAACATACATTTTTTTGACCCAATTTTATCTAAACACACTTAATTAATCTTTTGTTTGTTTGAAGAAAAAATAACAGTACTTATGTAAAAAATAAATTACATTACAGTACTGTGCGATGAAAAAGGAGAACAATTTTTCGTTTGATTTTGAAGGAAAATAAATTAAAATGGGACCACATTAAAAATTGGGTTAAATATGATTTTAGTCCCAGTAAATATATCAACTTTTCGTTTTAGTCCCCCTAAATTTTTTTTAAAAGTAGGGACTAAAAGTGGTGATTAAAAATTTTATAAAGACTAAAAGTCGAAGGAAAATTTTAGAGAGATTAAAACGAAAAATTGATATATTTATAGAGATCAAAAACATATTTAACCCTTAAAAATTTCTCAATACTAAAATAATTTTTCTCAATAATACTTGAGATCTTTTCATATTTTTTATATTTAAACAAATTACTTCTTTTTTTTTTAACAATTCATATTTTATGTTTATTTAAAGAGCTATCTATATTTTTTTTTTTCAGAATTAAGCATTTAAACAAGTTTTTGTCACTGATAAAAAAAATCGTACAAAAACGAACGTACAATTATTTAAGTTTTGTCCATGCTGGTTGTTCTTTTTTCTTTTTACCAAACGAACGTACAATTATTTAAATTTAAGTGTCATGTGAACTTTTTTACACGATGTCGGTGTCCTCATGTTGAACTAGATTTTTATCTATTCAATCAGTGAAAAACAAGCGACAAAGGCTAATTTTGAGAGAAAAGTTAATAAAACTTAAATAAAAAATACTACTTTTTAGAGATTAAAAAATATGGTTTTTCTTTTTCATTTCAATTGTTTTGTTCTCTTAATTTCAACATCTAATTGAACAGGCACTTAAAAATCATTAAAATATCTGAAACTCTGAAAGTAGAAACCCATAGTCTTCATTGTCTTCACAAATGGGATGGTGAAATGATTAGCTCAAGTTCGAGAAAAACGCAGATTAAAATGAAAATGTTTCAAAACTCAATGACCCACATTCAGTTTTCTTTATCTTTTTCGAATCTAAACTGGTCACATCATTGTGTCACTAATGAGAATAAAGATGAATGTGAACTTCTATTTTTAAGAGACAACATTGATGATTGTTAATATTTCAATTTTTCAACACATATTGATATATTTATTATAATTTTGGTTCCAAGTGAGATCTTGCCTAATAGAGATTTTTAACACAATTTAAAAATATGAAATTTGATATCAAAAGTAGCATTTTCTCTTAAGATTTAAAACTGAGACAATAAACCATCACTCTTGGCACCAAAAATTCATTCTATGCCAAAAATATGGTTTGAGACCAAAATTACGATAAATTTGTTAATTGAAGGACACAAGTTCAATTAAAAAAATGCTTAGATGTACTTTTGGTACCTCTATTTTTATTTTTTTGAAGTTTTGTTACCTCTATTTGAAAATTCAGCTTTTCGGTCTCATTATTTCAATTTTTTAAGACTTTTTATGCCCACCTTCACTACAAGAAACTTGACTTTTAATGACATTAAATTGCCGTAGATAAAAGTTATTTTACCGTAGATACAGCCATAACCTATAAACTTACTTTTAGTTACAGTAAATTTCCATCCTTTATCTATGGCTAAAATTCGTAGATAAAATCAAAAGTTTTGCCCAACGAGTAAAATGTGTCATTATAGACTATAAAATAGTGAAAAAAAATCCATTGATGTAGGTATCTGGGGATATATCTATAGTAAAATGACTTTTACCTACTAAAATTTATAGTCACTAAAAGTCAAGTTTTTTTTTTGTAAAGTGATGGAGAATCAAAAGTTAAAAAAAATTAAAATAGAGACTTAAAAAACTGAATTTTAAAATAAAGGTATAAAAAAAACTTCAAAAAAAAAAATAGGAGTACCAAAAGTGTTTATAAGCAAATAAAAATAAAAATATATAATGGTTTTGAGTTTGATAAACTAATATATTTATCTACCTGGCTGAAGTGATAGAGCGTGGAATATATGAGTCTCTATTCATACGCACGTAAATGCATGCATAATTGCAAAAGCATATGAGATTCAAAGTTGACTACGAACATATTGCTATGCCAGCTAGCTCATCTTAGAAGAATGCGACGTATTATTTTGGAATTTGGACTCAACCTTCTTTTGATCATTAGTTTGTGTTTGATGGTGTGGATACGCGTTAATTCAGAAGGACCATATGATATGATATGATATGATATTATTATTTGAGATTTTCGTGTGGGGCCTAATATACATTTATTCACTTCCTTATACTTTTCCAAGTATCTTTAGTTTGGGTTCTTTTCATTTTTGTTTCTCATTCTTATCTTACAATGTTGTGGCATGTCATTGTGTGTATCCTATATTAATTATATTCTGGTTTAAGTCTTGTGCTAGTTTTGTTCTTCTTCGATAAAAGTTTACCTATAAACAACGAAAAAAAACTACCAAAATGTTCTTTATAGGTCAAATGCATCATGAACTTTTTTTAAATTTAGTGTTTCTATTAGATTAGTTATTTCAGTTTTAAATTCATCTCTTATATCAGTAAAAGTGTATATCTAGTCTTTTAAGTCATAAAATATATGCATTATTAATCTCTTTCCATCCAACTCGATTATAAAGTGCTTATTTGTGTTATTGTTAAGTCGGTAGTTCCAAACTATTTGGCATTTGCTTTCAAAATTAGAGTTCATATAGGTTTATTATTCAGTTTTAGTTTAAAACAAAATTGATCAATTATTTGATTTATAAGGAACAAACTAGCACAATGTTTAAGGAACAAACAAAAATTGTCCTTCCATCACCCTGTAACTAATCATATTTTGTGTCATAAACACTTTTTAGACCTCCCACCTCAATGTTAAATGATCATGTAGACACTTTTTTAACAAAGTTGAATAAAAAAAATGATCAATTTGTTAAAATTAAATAAATTAAAGTACTAACTTGTTCACATTTACTTATATAAAAAATCAATTTGAAACTAAAAAACTAAAATGACTAATCGGTATAAACATTAAACTTAAAAGATTCCATGATCTATTTGTCTTTTATCTTTAATTTTCTAAAAAAATTAATTTCTTATCTTTATTACTCCCTTTAGTTTTATTTATAAAAGAAAATTGAGTCAACAAAAGTTGATGTATCTGGTTCAAAATTCAGTCTGTATACATCTATTTTTTTTACCCAAATTTTCTTATAAATAGGATCTTATAGAGTATTTTTGTTTTGTTTTGATTATGAGCTCCAAAACATAGTGTCGCATGAATCACGGAAAGCTACGTTTGTAAGTAATGAAGCCCGGATACTCCAAAACGGAGACGTACCCGTATCGGATACGTATCGGATACCGATACTCCACGGATACTCGCGGATACGTACCCACAAAGTATCAGAATTAATTATTTTAATTTTTAAAAAATATTTTATCTGATACTTATAGGATATTTCATAGATACACTATGATACTTATAAGATACTTCACAGGTACGTATCCTAGAAAAGATGAAGGGTAAAACAGTGAGATAGTGTTGTAAAAATTCAGTAGAGATGTATATGATTCAATTTTAGATATGCATCAGTAGAATTGTCTATCGATGAACCACTTAAAATTATATATAATATGGTTTATAAGAAAACTTTACATACATATAATAATGAAGGGTAATCAATGCTTATTTTCTTTAAGTATTTTACACACATATAAGTTTAAGTATAAAAATTTTGTTAATGTATCTTAGCCGTATCGTATCCTAAATTTAAAAAATTTCGCGTATCCGCGTACCCGTATCGTATCGTACCCGCACCCGTATCCGTATCTGGGCTTCATAGTTTGTAACTTATAATCATTTTAATAGGTTACATAAAGAACCATCTAATACAACTTTTGTAAGATAATCAGTATAAGAGTGAAACTTTGAGATTATATATATTTTTTTCTTCTTCTAATTGCATGCGAGTTATTCCTTTGTTCCTTTTTAAATGTCGTTTTGAAATGTTAGCATCAAATCAGCGAAATGTATTTTCGCACATTTTCTTTCTATTATACCCTCATTTTAATCTACCAATAAATTCTTATTTTTTTGCACACACTTTCTTTTTCCAATAAATTTAATATGTTATATTTCTCTCGTTAGTTATTATCTATTTCTCCAACAACTTCCCATTCTTCGCACTCTCTCTCTCTCTCTCTCTCTCTCTCTCTCTCTCTCTCTCTCTCTCTCTCTCTCTCTCTCTCTCTCTCTCTCTCTCTCTCTCTCTCTCTCTCTCTCTCTCTCTCTCGTAACAAACATATCTCTTTAATTATTTTTCATCCAACACATCTGTCAGGTGCCTTCAAAAATTTATATTTCACCCCATTTGGATTATATAATTTGAAAGTGTTTAAAACATAGAAAAATAGGAAAATATAACATTAAATCACATTCTACCACCACAACAACAACATATTTTAACCATACCAATTTCAACAACAATAATAATTGCAACAACATAATTAAACACAAACAAAATCATGAAGCAACCATGAAAAGATCTGATTTCTTTTCATGTATTGGGTCGAATCTAATTTTCATGAATACCATGAAAAGATCTCACCAAGGAAGTATCTAATTTGATCGGTTCTTTCGAACTATACTGACCAAATTGAGAGAACATGATTCCCACATAGTTGTTGTTCCAGAGTTTCATTTAGATGAACCGAACGTTTTCATATGAGTCGATCGACAGATGACGATTTTTAATATTGTCCACTCTTTTTTTGTGTCCATGGTTGAGACAACCATTAATTTGGTCCAGCTAGTTCTTCAAGCCAAACAGTGTAACATATGACCACAAACCCTAAACAAATTGGTTTCTCCTTGTTGTAGCTAGTACACTACAACTAGATTAGTGTTCATTTCTACATGTTTATATGATGTGGATTGCAAACGAACGAAAATCACCAATTTATAGAAGGTTATTTGCATTGTGGATAATAGAAAATGTTGGTGCAATGTGAACCACATAAATTTTTTGTATTTGACGGGTTCGGATTACATAATGTGAAATGTTCCAAACACTCCAATGCACAAGTTTTTCAACAGTCTGAAAATGTTTCAGATTATATAATTTGAACCAATAAATACTCTTTCTCATATTATATAATTCAAAAACGCCCACACTTTTGATGGTGGTATTACCAACAAGGTTTGGACCGTGGTTGGTATGTTTAATGAAATTTGGCGAGTGGGTGGTGTGTTACATGCATCCTTTGACTATCATTACAAACGAGTATTGTGTTGTGTCTAATAGCCTTTTATTCTTTCATATTTTTTTCGTTCTAAAACTCATATTTTTTTCCTTCTTTCATTTTATCTCTTATTCTCCTTTTGAGGGCGATTATGATGGTTTCACTGTTGGTCATTCGTAATATCCCTTAAACTGATGTGCAATATTTGTGGGGTTAGTATAATGGTCAACAGAGACCTTCGTATGATCACTAGCTGTGAGGTTAGTATGATTGACTAGAGAGGTTGTCCAAAATCAACTTGTATTTCAGATTAGTTTGGATATGAGGTTGTTCGCATCTTCTTCAATATTCTTCTTGTACTACAAATTTAGCTTTAGTTATTTTATAATAATTTTGTAGTAGTTATCTGTATTATTGATATTATAGGATTTATTCAATTTAGCTTTAGTTTTATGTTTGTATTTTATTTGTTGAAGATGTTAATGTAAATGAATTATGATATCCTGTCGAATTAATAAATTGTGTTGAACTAATATTTTGTTGTCAATTTTAAAGTGTGTTGTCACATTTAAGTTATGTTATCCTTATAAGTTGAATCTACATATTGTTTTGATACTCAGTCATTTTGAACTTTATAGTACAAAAAGAAAATAACAACACTTTAGATTATAAAATTTGAATGAGGTAAAATATATAAAAAGGAAGGCACACGAGTAAGACGGAGGGTTGAAATGAAATTCCAAAAAAAAAAAGGAGGAAAAGATAGCTCAAATTGAGAGTTAAAATGAAGTTTTTCTGTTTATGTTTGGATGAATTGATTCATTTTAAAATTTAAATTTATTGCTTATACAAAGAAATCAAAACTCAGAGATATATGAATATAACAATGAAAATCATGATTCATTTGTCTACTTAAACATAGTTCAGTTTGTAGGGACATCACATAATGTATACAAAGGTCGAAGTTTGAATCCCGGATTCCCACTTATTCACTTTAAAAATGAATTTTTAACTACTAGATTAATTGATAAAAAAATATGGAGAAAAAAATTATGAACAAAGAAAGCTTAGAGAACTAATTTTTGGACAGTTGTCGCAATTCTGAGTTGAAATTCAGTCATTAGATTAAGAGAATTGATATTTGTACAATCATTTTGTGACAACTTTCAAATAATTTTCGCTTTCATACTCACACCGTGTTCTTACTCTCTCTTTTCATTCTCTCTCTCTCTCTCTCTCTCTCTCTCTCTCTCTCTCTCTCTCTCTCTCTCTATCTATCTATCTCTATCTATCTATCTCTCTCTACTGTTTTTGACCTATAAGAAGAGAAAAAATAAGGTTGTCTCTACTTTTATGTTTGCGTTAACGATCCCCCAGCTGACTGCCTTAGTGATTTGTCTTTTTATTCTTGTGGACCGATCATTTTTGCTTCGAGATCAGGAGTTAGTTTCTAAATTCAAGTTTTTAGGCTAGTTATGGTGTCTTCTCCGACGAACCGAGAGTTAAGGGTGTCTTAATGATCAATATGTTTATGGAGTCCGGTGGGTCTGATTGCTTTTGCTTCGAGATCGGGGAGTCAGTTTCTAGACTCAAGTCGTTGGGTTTGTTATGGTGTCTTCTTCGGTGGACTGACAATCGATTGGTCATGAAATCTGAATGAGTGTTGGAATACATGATTTTTGGGTGTTTAATTAGGCTCAGCTGTGAGAGGAGAAGGTGAAGTGTTTTCTGGTCGGTTTTATGGTTTTTGGTGCGAGTAGAGGGCGATAGACGTGTGGAATTTGTCTCTCTAGTCATTTGCTATGAAGTTTGTGGATTTGGCTCAAGCTTGAGTTCTCCTATTATGTGGGGGTTTGGTTTTGACTTCGGTGTTGGCTTTGGTTATGGTGGTTAGTTTTTTATTTGGTTTCGGTGGTAGTGATAGACTTTTAGCAAGTGTACTAAAACTATCGAAGTAATAAAATTTATAAGTTCGTATCCACAGGGACTGTTTCAACTTCTACTCCGCAATGTCGTTATTATTAAGGATGTATTAAATGGGGGTTGCCCTAGGCAGTTGGTTTGATTACATAAAAAATAAATAAGCTGATAAAAGTTGTTTCGAAAATATAAGGAGAGATGAGATCAAGTCTTTCGAATCCTCTGATTAATTCTGTTTGGTAAACTGCACCGATTTCTATGAATCCTCCTCTAGTTTTACGATGATTAACAAAAATAGTCCTAATCAATCCCTTGAGTTAGAACCCTCTTCTCGGATTACAGCCCCTAATCCCTTAGGTGATCTAATATTCCTCGAAGGTTTTACGAACGTTAACCTATTATCATAAATAAACGATTATCCATTCCTAGACTAACCCTGTTTATTTGAACAATTCAATTAGGTCTAAGTTGAAAGCTAGGGTCAGTAGTCATTCATTCTTACCAAATCATTATTATATATTGTCAGTATATAGAAAACATTAAGAACAATTGAATTGAATAAAACTAGATTAATATTCATAAGCCATAGAGTTTCACAGCCACATGTTTCAAACAGAATACATCAGATTCATCTCCAGACCTAATCTCTAAGAGATTTAGCTACTCATAATATGAATTACAAATAACATAATCAATTGAAGCATAAAAACATACATAAACTGACTATGAGTTGGATGGAATGGCCACCTCTTCAGTTTTGTGCTCTCCAAATCGTGCCTCCAATCTCCAAATTTCTGAACCCTTGTTTCTGAAAACAGTTCAG
The DNA here is from genome assembly GCA_018208015.1 of Medicago ruthenica. Lineage (NCBI taxonomy): Eukaryota > Viridiplantae > Streptophyta > Magnoliopsida > Fabales > Fabaceae > Medicago > Medicago ruthenica. The sequence continues at coordinate 6,015,106 of CM031375.1, read as the reverse complement.
CTTAAATAGGCAACAACTGCTCCTCAAATCGTGACACGATTTGATGAAATCGCGACACGATTCTGCATTAAAGTCCCCAAGATTCACGATAATCAGGTAGGCTTCAAAAAGGCTCATGGTACCAAACACTTTGCCTTAGTGTGTGTATGACAAGACCAATCAACAATAGAGAAAAATCACAAGTTCTAGAAATGTAGTTGCATGGAACACTCTTTAAAGTAAATTGAAAAATAAAATTTTAGCAATGACCTTACAAGTTATGATTTCTGGGAGTTGTGACTACCTATCCGCACAATGCCGTACACTTTGCCTTTGAGTTCCAAGCCTCTACCTCCTTATGAGCTTTTGATTACCACTTGATCAAACAATTGTTACGAAACTGGAAAAAGTCAATTAAACAAACAAATTCATCAATAATAAACAAGTGAAAATTCATTACAAAATAGGGGCATACTCGAAATTCTTCCAACATGCTGACAATTATTTGACTCAACAATGGAAACAAACAAAATAAAAAACATTAGAGAAAAATAAAAGGATGAAGGATGGGTTGCCTCCCATCAAGCGCTTTTGTTTTACGTCATTGAGCTTGACGCTACAACCACTGTTAGGGTGGCAGAAATGACAGAAAAAATATATCATCCTTCTTCTTCCTCTTGTTTGGTAGGAATTCCATGAATTTGGCATAAAGAGTCAGATACTCCCATGCACCCACTGTATTTGAGCTCTCCCACCTTGGAGAAGGACATGTATCCATTTGCACATGAGTGGTTTCTTTAAACCCCATTTGTTGAGGCTTCAGGTAGAGACCAGCATTCCACACTTGTGGATTTTCTTCAACCACAATAGCCTGACACTCAATCTTCATCTAAACCAAATTCTTCTGAGACTCATATGCTTTTTCAACAAGATTACCACACTGAACTTCAAATTTCTCAAATGAATCTCGATTTAACCTCAAGAATTTTTCTAAAATATTTTGTAATTGAGTATTGTAATCGATGTTGATCACCTCTTGCTCTTCTTCTTTTTCTATGAATTGCGTCTCACAATAGTAACTATTATGATAGCCTCCACAAAAATCGCAGCTCATACTCAATCTTGCTTCCAAATCCTTTACATGTAGAGAGATCATCCATTTTTCATAACAAAGAATACCGATCTCTTCTGAATCAATCAACGACCGACTATCCCACATTGCTACAAAACTCAGAAATAGCTTTCAGTAGTAAAGCACAAGAAAGAGATATGAAGAGCATAAATCATAATTTTTTTTCTATAATTTTTTTTTCACTATACAAACAAAAACATAAATGACAGAAATCCTAAATAATAACGAAATTTCACAGTTGAAGTGATTCAACAGTCCCCGGCAACGGCGCCAAAAACTTGATAGACTTTTAGCAAGTGTACTAAAACTATCGAAGTAATAAAATTTATAAGTTCATATCCACAGGGACTGTTTCAACTTCTACTCCGCAATGTCGTTATTATTAAGGATGTATTAAATGGGGGTTGCCCTAGGCAGTTGGTTTGATTGCATAAAAAATAAATAAGCTGATAAAGTTGTTTCGAAAATATAAGGAGAGATGAGATCAAGTCTTTCGAATCCTCTGATTAATTCTGTTTGGTAAACTGCACCTATTTCTATGAATCCTCCTCTAGTTTTACGATGATTAACAAAAATAGTCCTAATCAATCCCTTGAGTTAGAACCCTCTTCTCGGATTACAGCCCCTAATCCCTTAGGTGATCTAATATTCCTCGAAGGTTTTACGAACGTTAACCTATTATCACAAATAAACGATTATCCATTCCTAGACTAACCCTGTTTTTTTGAACAATTCAATTAGGTCTAAGTTGAAAGCTAGGGTCAGTAGTCATTCATTCTCACCAAATCATTATTATATATTGTCAGTATATAGAAAACATTAAGAACAATTGAATTGAATAAAACTATATTAATATTCATAAGCCATAGAGTTTCACAGCCACATGTTTCAAACAGAATACATCAGATTCATCTCCAGACCTAATCTCTAAGAGATTTAGCTACTCATAATATGAATTACAAATAACATAATCAATTGAAGCATAAAAACATACATAAACTGACTATGAGTTGGATGGAATGGCCACCTCTTCAGTTTTGTGCTCTCCAAATCGTGCCTCCAATCTCCAAATTTCTGAACCCTTGTTTCTGAAAACAGTTCAGCTTAAATAGGCAACAACTGCTCCTCAAATCGTGACACGATTTGATGAAATCGCGACACGATTCTGCATTAAAGTCCCCAAGATTCACGATAATCAGTTTCCCAATCGTGACACGATTTTGTAGACATAACTCTACTTCCAATCTGGTCAGAAAAATGGTGACACGATGCCCAAATCGTGTCACGATGCACTTAGTTCAGGTTCTTGATGTTTTCTTGCTTTTTGCACCTCCAGGCTGTCTAATAATGCTACAGACTCAATAAAAACATCAAAACAACTGATAAAAACATGTAATGACAGCATGTCATCAGGTAGCTCTTGGTTGAGTGATGTCTTTATTGGAAGTATGATGTATGAGATATATAAATTTTCTTTTGAGCGTGCTGCCTATATATGACACATTTTCTATATTGTTTTAGACTTGTAGGTCTTTGTTCATCTTGTGCAGAGACTTGATTATTAATAAATTTTGTCGTTAAAAAAAAGTTATCTCAAAAGTTGTCATAAAATAATTGTACAAATATCATTACTCTATAATTAAATATTTATACATAAATTATAATAATGAAAATTGTCATTTCTTTATTTTAAACAAATGAAGATAATTTTTACTCGACTTTAGAGATGTACATGATTTGAGTTTACCCACCCAACTCAACTCATATATAATGGGTTGGGTAATTGGGTAAACTTGATTTTTATTTTAATCAATCCACCTCCTTTGAGTTGAAATCCAGCCGGTTTCAATAAATTTAAATACACTCAACCAAACCCGTACCAGACAATTGATTCATAAAGTGGGTATGAATCATCATACGCCCTTTCTACCATCAAACAAATCATACCCTTTCTTTATAATATTTCTTTCTGCCTCTTTGTGAGAATTATCAACCCCATATATTTGAATGAAGAGAAAGAAAAAAAACAATACACCAAATATGATGAAAGACCCTAAATTCATAGTGAAGACTAAAACGTGAAAACAAAGATTCAAAGGTGGTGGAAGCCGTTGATAGAGCAACAATATAAGTAGTAGAACTTTGTCTTCTTTTTTTAATAAGAAACCCTAAATAAACACCTCTATCGTCGTTTAACTTATTTTAAAAGTTCAATTTGACTCTTTAACTTTTAAAACCAATCAATTTAATCCCTTGATTTATTTTAAAAAGTTAAGTTGGTCTCTTAACCTTAAAACGGATTAATTTGGTCTTTCAACTTATGTACGTTAGGTTAATGCAACTTGGTCTATTAGCTTATGTAAGTCAATGCAAATATGAGAATTCTTTAATACCAAAATGTATTGTTTCACACCGTATCTAATTCAAAATTTAAATTTATTTAAAATGATTAAATATAAAAACATGATATTAAATAATTGGAGGATAAATACATACCTAACAAAATTTCAAAGTAGTAAAGTGTTGGTCAAATAAATAACCATGAAGAATTAGGGAAGTTTTTTTTCCCCTAATAATAAATTTTGTAGATTTGAATTTATAAATTGATATATATCATCTAGACAAATTTTAAATGGAACACTTGTTATTAATTAATTATTGTAACATCTCAAGGGGGATGCAAGTGAGACTCGCGAAAGAGAGAAGTAAAAAGGTGAAAAGGGAGGGAGATTGCACTTGATTGATATGAATTGGGATAAAACACGGGAATCTCAAATAATCATCCTACATACCATAGAGGTTACATCAAGTTATTTAGGATCCGTTTGATACACATGATACCATATAAGACATGATAAGATAATATTTAGTGCATGTTGAATGAATAAAAACTGAATAATATTTATCTTGGGAATGCCACGTCAAATCGACCATATTTACCTGGATTTTGTTGCAATGTCAAGGTTAAACGTGTAACTACACTACGATCGCAATTTTGAAACATTGTCTCGAAAGCCTAAACATGTTTAACCCATTCACTCTGAGCTTATGATAATTTTAGCTCTTGTTGCAAGGGATGTGAGACTAAATGAGGTAACTTGTTGCACACAGTTTGAAAATTTATTTCAATGGTGTGACCAAAAGGGGTATTATAGTATATATGACGACGGTCCAGGAAGCGAACAGCCTGATACATGTAAACATTTTCTGTTCAATATATTAGTATACGAGCTCAAGATTAATCCATCATATGTTCAGTACAGTATACTATATATATATACACGATTGGTCCCATATATAGCTCATACAGAGAAGTAAAAACAGATTTATGTGTAGAACATCGCCAACTCTGCTATGATCGGCAAATGCATTGTATGATCAATATTACTCAGCTTCAAACTTTAGGAATTATAATTTGTAAAAATCCATCCCTGAAAATGGAAAAGGAAACAAAAACAGATTATTAGCTTCCAATGTATACATAGAGAGGTACAAAACAAATATGCAACCGTGTTTATCAACAGAAGGTGTGTGTCGAGAGAGACACGCATTGGATGTGATATACTTCAATAAAGTGTTTGTAGTTAGAAAGCTTACATCATCTTGTGAGCTTGAATTAAATCCAACTCAAATTCAAAAAAAATGTGTCCATGTATCTTATTCTTAACAAACAATAAAGTTTAATACAAGTCAGTAACTCTTTAACACTAAAATAGTGCAGTAGCTAGGCTCTTAAATTTGTTTCAGAAATGTGATCTTAAATTCTTAATAAGCATAAGGAACACCACTTCAATTCATTTTGAGTCATTTGAACTGCCAACGAATATTACACTACTTCAGCATCAATACATTCACATTCCAATTAGAGAAAAAAAATTTGAAAGGAACTTGTTTCTTGGATTTATGAATCATGATTGCAGTTTTGCCTCCGATATAAGCATGAACATCAGCAATAAAGATACAATTTCGCTATAGTTAGAATATTATAATGACCATTATTACTTTTCTAGTTTCAGGATTGTTAATCTATAATTTAAAAGATCAAATAAATAGAGGTTTTTCTTTAAATTATAGCTAATGAAATCAATTAAAAAAAGAGACTATAGTCAAGAACCATGCGAGTAAGACTAAAATATAACTTACAAAAATTCAGCTGATACATTGTCCTTGTTCACACATGGAGGAAGTGGCCAAACAACCTCATATGGTCCATACAGTATCTCTCTCTTGTGATATGAAGAAACTGAAGCATTTGGACAACCTTCTACTCTCCAAGAACTAGGAGCGCGTCTACCTTTGATTGACAATCTATCAAAAATTCACATATTGATTCTTTTATTAGAATAAAATGAGATCTAATATCTAATAGTACCATAAATTGCAAAGAGCGACGAAGCAAAGCACTGACACATAGACAAACTCCGGACACAACATCGACACAAGAAATATTTTTTAGAAAATGAATTAATTGAATGTAATCATATGTGTCGGTGTCATGTTGGTGTCGGACTCCCCCACGTGTCAGACAATAGACAAGCCTTGCATCAAAAGTGTCAATGTGAAAATAATAAACTGCTGCTTACTTTTGATCATCAACCTCCACTCTTATGTCACCAACACTGACACCAGGAACTTCCACCATGATAACATATTTACCTTCTGATTCTGCAACATCCATTCTTGGTGACCACTCAATTCCTGTAAAGAAAAAAAAAGGTTACACAAATAATATACTTCTAACAATATTTAGCTAGTTATATATTATAACTTGTAGTAATTAATTTTCAAAGTTCAAAATGCTAATCACCAATTTCAGAATGGTGTATTCTTTTCTCATTATTTAGCTGTTCTCCTTGTCTAATCTGTTTGCTTGGCCTAGCAAATGAAGGTGGCTCAAGTGAATCAAGATCATAGCCTTGCATTTTTGTCATTGGTTGGACAACTGAATTTGAAACGATTGATTCTTTCCTTGCAGGTCTTGCAAAACATGGTTCTCTTGCATAATTAGGACCTTCATATTTAGCCACATTGGTTTTAGGAGCAACAGAGGATGTCGAGTCACCCTGAAAATTAGTTGTACTAAATAAGACAATGTGAAATAAATAATTACAAGAGAAATAAAATACATGAGAAGAGCAATGAATTTGGATTGCATGCAGTTGGAATATGCAATTTCATGCAGTCAGAACATTGGTGGCCATTAGATCAATACCGAGCAGTGCAAAATACCGAACTTGAAATTTGGACCATCCGATCTTGATACTGACTGCACGAATGCGTGAGATTATGACTTCATACAATCGAAATCCAAGAACAATATTGGGGAATATTCATCAATAAGAACAATGGAAGTACCTCTTCAGCTGATGTCTGCCTCATAAAATAACCAAAGGAAGCAGATGCTTGGCGTGCGAAATATACCTTATTGTCACATCTCCTAAGCACAGAGTTCAGACTACCACTGCAATTCTGATAGGGAGAGGAAAATTGATTGATGAACAAAACAATTCGGAAACAGATTCATGAAAAATAGGATAACAATTGGTTTTGGTCCCTGGTTTCTAACAGGATAATTATTGCTTTTGGTCCCTGGTTTTCTGAAAAGGATCAAATTGGTTTATCTCCATACTCTTTTGATCTATGGTTTAGTCAATTTTTATTCTCTCTTGTCTGATTAAGAGGGACCAATTATGATCATTTTGAAAAAGGATAGACAAAAAGCAACAAAACTATTTTGAGAGACAGTGCATGTTTGAATTGGTGGTGTGTTTGGCAAACTATGATTTTGCAAAACCAACACTCTGAAGCATCAACAAAGTCACCCTGATTTTGTCAAACCCACCGTGATTTCAAACATGCACAAAAAAGATATATATCTTGCTTGATGGACTCAAAACATGTTTAAGCCTTATTTTATTGAATATTATTATGAAACAAGAAACAAAATTAGAGGTATAATAAGAGAATATTAGTAATTTCTATGTGCTAATAATAGCAAGTGGAGAATATGGAAATTCTGAATTAGGGTCTCAACTCAAACAATTAAATTCCCAATCTTGAACTGAGGGTGATTAATTAATTGTAACTTGCATAAGACTTCAGAGACATGCATAAAGATAGTATTATTCTTACTTATATACCGAAGTTATAAATATTACCAATACAAGATACTTTTCATAAATGCAAATATGCAATAATAAAGTAGTACTAGTTATTGTGTTTGTATGTAATTAGAGCATGATATGATAGATTAGATTACCATAGGCAGAAGATGGGTAGATGAAATCTCATCACTGGAAGCAAAGTGGGCTGCAATTGTATCAATTCTGCGTTTCACCAACTCACTCTCCATTTGTAGTAAATGGCTCTAAAAAACTTCACATAACAAATGGATAATATAGAATGTGGCACATATATGGAGGGGAAGTGAATTGTGTGAATAGAAGATATTTTTATCACAAAAAAAAATCGTAAGTGGGACCTATTCGATGTAAATAGTATGTCCGGAAAGAGACAAAGATAGATGTCACAAGGACTGTGCTAGGAACAAAATATATCAGTTTCCGTTGGTAATTGAAACTCTTCATTTTTTCAGTGGAATATGATTTTCATTTAGATTGTTCAATGCACTTCAACTCATATTGTGGCTCTTCAACCCCTTTTACTCCACATTTTTTATCTTAGCCATCTTTGTGAGTGGAATGTCACGTTGAAATATATTTAATGGTAGACTAACTCTTGTGTAGAATTCCTTACCAATTTCAGTCACCTTGAATGATTCTTCAATCTTCTTATTCCTTTTTAGCCATCAAACCTCGTTATAATGTATGGTCCGTTTGAATTGACTTATTTTTTAACTTATTCCTAAATAAGTTTCTTATTCTTTTAATTGTAATTTCATTATCTCTCATAAAATAAAATTGTAGATAATAATTAGACTCATCATCGATAGGTATAATTAGAATACGCAGGGCTCTCCTTATGTTTTATAAGTCTTTAAAGAAGATATCATAAAAAAAAATGTCACGTCCAATTAACTATTTTATAATATTTTTCTCTATTAATTTCCTTACGAAAACAAGTTATGGAATTATTAATTTGTACAACTTGTGACCCGATAAGAAAAGGATTAGTAAAATGGTATATTTGATTAACTCTTTTAAAGCAACTTTTTACAATTTATTTACTATAAGAATGATTTTTATGTCCCGTAAATGTAGTTTAACTGATAGTTAATATGGATGTTATGTGAAAGAGTTGGGGTTCTAACCACCAAACTATTTGAAAAAAAAAAGAGTTATATAACTACCTAGTCATTGACACCCGTGTCTTACTAATACAAGTATTAAGAAGATCTTACATTTAATTAACTCACTTTTTGAAAAATAAATTTGATTTTTGTTTTATTTACTGAAAAAGTATTTGAACAATCCATAATTTCTAGCTAAACTGACAAATGTGAAAATTGTTAGGATGGAAATTCACGGTGTTCCGAATTTGAACCCAAAATCTCTCATTTGCATGTATACGTTTTAAGTGGTATTTATCACTTCATCTGCGACACAAATCTATTTTTGTGCGAACCATATATCATTTACGCACAATTGTAAAGACTAACCTTCGAGCTGGGTAAGACCATAATAGATGGTAAAACTCTTCCACAATTTTTTTTAACATTGTTGTGTTTTTAGGGCTGAATTTAAACTCATGACCTCTAATTAAGCTGGACAAATCCCTCATCATCTCATTACACAAATCTATTGTTGAAGAAAGAGTCAACACCTTAAGAAAAGGGGAAAAATTTGATAGACACCTAAAACCTAATTGACGCCTTGAAAAAGAAAGAAATAAAGAAAATGGTGTGATAAATATGATATATTAGTGATATAATAAGAAGAAAGATAAAAAGAAAAAAGATGTTGAATGTGTGTAAGTAAATAAAGGGCGTCTAAATATCACAACTAAAAAATTCGTAACCCAACAAGAGCATGAAGAGCACAAATGGACATAAAAGCCCAAATCTAATATGATTTACTATAAAATAAAAAATAAATAGAAAAAACGAAAGAGATGAGGAAGAAACCCAAAAACTTGAAGGAGAGAGTATAAAACAAAGGAAAATGTTAACAAATGTTTAAAAAGATTTTTTTTATATAAAATTTATCAATTGTTTCTATTTTTAAATACTTAACAAATACTTTAAGAGTGACCCTAAAACAAAAAACTTGCAGAGAGTTATAGAATAAAATGGTATGGGTGGCTAAAGAAAGAAAGAAAGAAAGGGTGAAGGAGAGGAGGTCCGAGGAGGAAGAGGTGTTGTTATGTACAATGACAAAGTGGTAGAAGAACATATCAAATAATTGAAGACTTCTCACAATATAAATGTACAAAGAAGATTCACATACAAATTCTGAAAAAAGTCTTTCGTTATGTGGTGTGTTCTTCAGGATGGAAAGAAACCCTACAACTATAAGAGTGGTTGTCATGGCTACCCTTGTGATGGTGGAATCCAACTCACTTTCCTATTTTTTTTCATGTTCTTTTCTTTTCTTTTTTCAATTTTTTTATTACAAGTTTCACATCAATAATATTGAATCTAAGTATACTTAGCTTTGCCTCCCAAACAAACCTTAGTGTTTATTGTTTGAGGATGAAATGCCAGACATCCATGAGCATAAATAAGTAAACAGAAGAAGAGGACATTCTATAGAATTGTTTCTTCATCCCTCCATTTTATGGCATATCATCCTATTGATCATTGTCTTTTGAGAGAATTGTTGCTATAGTCACCTCAATGTCAAGGTGGTAGTGGTGCCAACAGAATTTGAGCAGAGGAGGTACAATAAATTCTCGCTTTTATAGTGTTGTTTGAAAGATAAACCAGCGGTCGAGATCCACTAGAATATGAAGAGAGAAATCCAACGATCCTGACTATACCTTGAGGTCATAATTGCTCTCGAGTGGTCTAGGCACATGACCTTGCCCATACGCGCGTGTGGGATATGTGTCAACAAGCAACGCATAAGTTGTCGCTTCGGTTCTGTGCGTATTTAATGTCAACTACTCCCACTCAAAAACTTCTTGCCTTCAAGCACATGCAAATGTACGTCCCCGATAGCTCTCTGCTCGTACTCATGGATCAACTTCATGCTTATCCTTTCCTAAATCTCCTTACTTTATAAAGACACTAAGTGCTTGGGGGCAACTGTTTCAGATTAGGATGAAGCCCATAATGCAGGCCAAATACATAAAGGCTCATTAACTCATAATCCTTGCAACTTAGAGCAGCACCTCGGACCTCATGTGCACCTCACCGCACATGAATGCTCCGCGTCAAATTTGGACCGTAGAGTTGATCTCTAGCGACCTCTTGCGTCTTGTGTTGGGTTTCTAGGAGATCGTTACAAGCATCTCGAACTATATAATTGTGACTCCATGTCACACTAAAAGTATGATTATTTTTACCATATTTTTACACTTTTTCTTCCTCAACCTCACATTGACTTAAGCGTTGGAGTGTTAACCTATTTTGCAGGTTCCTTTCCTCCACCTAAGAATGTCCTCTACGCACCTTAGAACAACTTCTGCCACACCAAAATTATTCTCGCAAGAGCACTTCTACCAGACATCTGAAGCTCTGGTTCACTCCAGAACCTCTAATCACTTGCTTAAGAGATCCAAGTTTCTTATCACTTGGATAGATGTGTAGTTTATTTTAATTATATATTAAAAAAGAATGTGTATTATTACTATATTTTCATTTTTATATAATTTTTTTAAAAAATTAACGGTGAAGTAAAGAGAAGAAACTGATGGTTAGTTTTTTTATGCAATAGAACTCATTATCAAAAATGATATTTGGATATATTTTTAAAGAAATATTATGCTTAACATATATCAAAAATTGATTTAATTTGATTTTTTTATTAGGCTAAATTTTATCGGGACAAAATGGACGAACTACACAAATTAAATTTTAAATTGAATCATTAACATCTAGTGGTTTTAGCAAATTCAAAAATATTTGTACAGTAATAGTAATGAAGGTCTTAAATTTATTTATGTTTTTTTTTTATCATACGTTTGGCAACGACTAATCTTCGTATTTAAGAGCATATGAAATTGAACTCTTGACCACTATTTAAGGATTTTGATTTCCTTACCACTTTGAACGATCTATTATTGATATATTTATGAATTTAATTCATATAAATTATTATATTAGTGCAATTTTTGTTGGTTAAGTAGCCTCTAGGATAGAATCACACAATATAAAATGAAAAAAAAATGAGGAATTTAAAGTTTGAACGTCGGTCCTATATATATATATATATATATATATATATATATATATATATATATATATAATCATGGAGCTACGGCTACCAACCTAGTTGCATAATGACAAATTATAATCATATAAGATAAATAAAATGTTTGATTTAATAATAAATATTTCTAAAACCATCATATGATTAACTGCAATTGTGATTAACCACGTAATTTTTTTCTAGGAACTCATAAATCCATTTAAAATGAAAAATATACATGCTTTGAGAAAGTTTATATACATGTCCCATTTTGTCATGTAGTAAAAAATAGGGTAAATTACACTTTTGGTCCTTTAAATATTTTTCAGGTTTCATATTGGTCCCCTAATTAATAAAAGTAACGTTTTGGTTCCTTAAATCCTTCTTTGTTGTCACTTTGGTCTCTTCCGTTAGTTTGTGTTAAAAAACGTTCACTTTTTGTCCTTTAAATATTTTTCAGGTTTCATATTGGTCCCCTAACAGAGGACCAATATGAAACCTGAAAAATATTTAAGGGACCAAAAGTGAACGTTTTTTAACACAAACTAACGGAATGGACATGTTAGCCCATATTTTTATGAGCTAAGAATATGCTCTAAATATGCATTAAATGCTGAAGGGAATCTTGCAAAGATTCTGTTTAATCGAAGAACGAAAAAGAATCTTGGAATTGTTCACAGGTTCGAAAAGATATTTACAAATACAAGGCTAAGGCAAAGAAGGAGGACTTCGAACCAGAAGGCAGATCGAACAAGCGTATGATCGAATCGAAGCAACAAAGTTCTGGACTTAGCACAATTCTGACAAACTTTCACAACACTCAGTTCGACTTCGAAAGATACAACCGTTCTAAGGAGCAGTTAAGTGCATGCAGGGTGTACGTGGCAGGACATTTGGCAGTAGTATAGTGTTCGACCGTTAGGGCAGTTTATTTTCGAAAGTCTATATATAGTAGTTTTTTAGTCAGAAAACAGGTCGCAATTCATTTATACAAAATCCTTGTAAACTCAAAGTACCCACGCTATCGAGAGAAACGAGTGAAATGGGATCCAAGTATGAATCTGTGAACCATCTTTTTATGTAAAGCATCTTTTACAATTCAATGCAATTTACTTTTTCATGAAATGTATCTTTTAAGCACTTTAAAGTTTCATGCAAAGCCTAATGTTTTTCATTTAAATTCTGTTCATTTATGTTTCGATCGAAACAAAGTGTTCATTCAATAAGAACTTGTTTTTCCTTGTTATTTGCAATCCAAGTAACTTTTATGTTTAATTTTCCCAAAAACTACACTAAAATGTTTATGCGTAATGGACATTCATATAATTTAAAGAATTCAAACAAAGCACTATGCTCCTGAGATTCACTAGTTGGTCTCGCAAGCAATTAATTTAGACTAGCGGTTGTTTACCAAATTTCAGGGTGAACAAATTGGCACGCCCGGTGGGACTGGTGCTTTAATTGAATCTTTTCTATCAAAAAATATTTTTGTTTGGATTTGCAAATTTCTATTTGTGCATTCTTTCTGGAAATTGCGTTAGTGCATGTTCTTGAGGAGTGGGAAAATACTCCCTGAAATGGTTAGACCACCACCCAGAAATACAAACACAAATAATATGGAAAATGCAAACGTGAATGATAACAATGTGTCAGCGCCTTCGAGTGCGTTGAACACTTCGAATGTGATTGGAGCGACCATTTCCGCTCCCAGTTCTTCGACATTGGGCGTTACTATGCCTATCATTGCATCAACAACGATGCCCTTTACCACTGCAGGCCCTGCAGTTTCGATACCCGAAAACGTAGGGAGCCAGCCATCCCCAGCAAGAGGAGGAGGCACAATAGGCTCTACGTTTAGTATGCCTTTTTCACAATATACGAATCAAGGCAACAGTAGGAATGTACCATATGGTATGCCTACAACGCTGATGCAAGGGCTACAAACCAACCCTTCATTATATTCAGAAACTGTGCCTGGCGTTTATTCGCCTACAAATCAACGTTTGGCCTCCAGTTCTGTTAATCGAAATGCAGTGCCACCACTAACTAATACATCCTTGATGTCTTTAAGGCAACAAATGGATGAAAGTAATCATGATATGGTTAATATGTTGACACAACAAATTGGTACAGTGTTTAATCCTTTGATACAAAATACTAACCAGTCTTATCAATTGTTAGCCACCCAGATGGGTAGAATGGCTGATTTCTTTGGGGCTCCACATGTCCCTAATCAACCAGTCCCTCAGATCCAGAATCTAGCACCCATCCAAGTACCAATTGATGCTATGGTGCCTATGCCCAATAACTTAGTGGTACAGCCTAATCAAGGACAATTACAAATGGGTCCAATCGAACCATACGCTCAACCGCAAGTACAACCACAAATCGAACCAAATCCAGGGATAGTCTTAGTAAATCGAAATCAAAATGCTGATGAAGTGGTTCGAAATGTCCAACAAAATAATTTAGGGGCACAAAACAACATAGCAAATTTGGTCGAAGCTATCTTAGTCCAAAATGGTTTGAATGTAGGTTTACATAGACCAAATTTTGTTTCTGCCTTGTCAGAATATGTGCTTCAGACTGAACTACCAAGGGGTGTCAAAATCCCAAAATTCACCAAGTTCGCTGGTGACACTAGCGAATCAACCGTTGAGCACATTGCAAGATTTCTGACAGAAGCAGGAGACATAGCAAATAATGAGAATTTAAGGATGAAGTATTTCCCAAATTCTTTAACAAAAAATGCCTTTACATGGTTTACAACCCTCCCTCCACATTCCATACATAATTGGAATCAATTAGAGAGAGTCTTCCATGAACAATTTTACATGGGACAATCAAAAATAAGCCTTAAGGAATTAGCAAGTGTTCGACGTAAAGCGCCTGAGTCAATTGATGATTATCTCAATAGATTCAGACTTCTAAAGGCAAGATGCTTCACCCAAGTCCCTGAACATGAATTAGTCGAAATGGCTGCTGGTGGCCTAGACTATTCGATTAGAAAGAAATTAGACACTCAGTATTTAAGGGATATGGCTCAGTTGGCTGATAGAGTTCGACAAGTCGAACGGCTAAAAGCTGAAAAGGCTAGGAATTCTAAATTTCATAAGAGGGAGAAGGTTGCATATGTCGAAGCAAACGACAGTGACCAAGAGTTCGATATCACTTATGAAGATATCGAAGACAATGAGGTTGATCTAGCAGAATTAAAACCTGGACCTCCTTATGTCTGTAAACTCCTTAAACCTTCGAATGGGAAAAATCCTGTTGAGCCTAAAAATGATAAATTTGTGTCTAAAACTTATACATTTGACATAACCAAATGTGATGAAATATTTGATTTATTAGTTACAGATGGCCAGATTATTGTTCCTAAGGACTTAAAAGTACCCCCAATCGAACAACAGAAGAAAAGGGGTTATTGTAAATTTCATAATTTCCTTGGCCATAAAACCTCACGTTGTATTCTTTTCAGGGATCTGGTCCAAAAGGCTCTCAATGAGGGGAGACTCAAATTTGGTGAGAAACCAAAGACAACTCAGACGAATGTTGAGGCACCAAAAGCTGTCGAAACTCTCTATACGGAACCTCAAGGAGTAATGATGGTCGAAGCCATGGAGGTGTCTGAGGTGCAAGTTCAAGGCATATCTGAAGAAGACTACAGCGAGAAGATGAAGGTTGTGTATCCTCAGACTGAAGAGGATCTGATCGATTTTCTGAATAGATGCAAACTCGAAAACAAGAATGTAATGCTGTGTCCCCGCTGCAGTGCAGTGTGTGATAGAGAGGCTACTGAGGGCCTCAAGAAGTACCAGGTTGTCAACAAGGGGGCAACGCAAAACCAGCGATTCGATAAAGGCAAGAGGACTATGGTGCAGTCGAACAACAGCCAGAAATCTGGTCGAAAGACTACCTTTATTCCTCCTGGTTCGATTCCTGTCGAAAAATGGATGCACCAGGGGCTCATAAGGTTCAACAAAGGAACTATGGAGGTAGGTGGTTCCAGTGGAACGAAGCAAGTTGGCCCACAGGAGGCTAATAAGTATTCTTACCGAAACAATTACAAGGGTAAGAATCCCATGACAAGGACCCAATGGCGCAGGTTTCAGCGTCAAAAGAAATTGGCCGAACAAAACTTGCAGACTGGCCAATATAAGGATGTGTCCAGGAGGCCGGCAAAAGAAAGACTCTTTCCTCCGGTGAATGAAGATAAGATGGAGGACGAGGATCTGCTGGACTCTGAGCCTGATTTCGACGTCATCTGCGTGGTGTCCATCTTGCCGTCTGAGTATGATGTCGAATCTGAAGTGACTGAGATCGAAGGTGAATTCGATCACCTTGATATGGCTGACCCAAAGCCTGTATGTTACTATGTGATGAACAATGGCTGCATTGAGGAGCAACTAGCCTCTTTCGAAAGGCCAAGTCTTGGGATGAAAAGCCATCTCAAACCCCTTTTCATCAGAGCAAAGGTTGAGAACGTTGGGATCAACAAAGTGCTCATTGATGGGGGAGCAGCTGTCAACTTGATGCCTCAATCTACGCTCTACAGGATTGGGAAATATGACAGCAATCTATCTGCCCACAACATTGTGCTTTCTAATTATGAGGGCAAAACTGGCTATTCGATGGGAGCCATACAAGTTGATGTTGCTGTGGGCAGCATAGTCCGACCAACTCTTTTCCTGGTGGTTCAATCCAAGGCTAACTATAACTTGCTGTTAGGAAGGGAATGGATCCACGGAGTTGGGGCAGTACCATCCACTCTCCACCAGAAACTGATTATTTGGAGGGAAGATGGGATTGTTGAAAACATAGAGGCAGATCAAAGCTTCTATAAGTCAGAGGTTGACATTGTCACCCCACAGACCTTTGACAAAAATTTGGCTAATATAGCACCTTGTGGTGACAAGGATTCGGCTTTCGTGCCAAGTGACAATGTCATTCATTCTGTCAAGCTCCACCCTGCCCATGGCTTTATATGGGAGAGAGAAGAAATTAATGATGTTTCTTCTGAAGATGGAGTCATTCCACCAACTGGGTGGAATATACATGAAAATTACTATGACTGAGGCCACTGCATGGGCCAGGATTACGGCTTATATGGCCGAAAATAGATTAAATACGGCCCTTGAGGCTGAGTTTCAACAAAATATGGCAGTAGAAGCCAAGATCGAAGATCTGGAAGTCAGAGAAACAAAGGATCGAAGATTTGACTGCATCTATGACGATGAGCCGCTGGGGTTCGAGAAGGATCCTATGAGTGAGGCGCCAAAAATGCAAGCACAAGATCCTTTGGAGGAGATCGATATTGGAGATGGCTCGATTAAAAGGCCAACTTATATCAGTGCCAATATCACTCCAAGTCTAAAAGAAAAGCTGGTGCTGCTTCTTAAAGAGTTCAAAGACTGCTTTGCGTGGGATTACAACGAAATGCCTGGGCTAAGCAGAGAAATGGTCGAACTGAAGTTACCTATTAAAGAAGGAAAGAGGCCAGTGAAACAACTACCAAGAAGGTTCGCACCAGAAATTATGTCCAAGATCAAGGATGAGATCGAAAGGCTGCTGAGGTGTAAATTCATCAGAGCTGCCAGGTATGTCGAATGGTTAGCAAATATAGTCCCTGTTATTAAAAAGAATGGAACTCTTAGAGTATGCATAGATTTTAGGGATTTAAATAATGCTACACCTAAAGATGAATATGCTATGCCAGTAGCAGAAATGTTAGTAGATTCAGCAGCTGGCTTCGAATTTTTAAGCATGTTAGATGGTTATTCTGGTTATAACCAAATATTTATTGCTGAAAATGATGTGTCAAAAACAGCATTTCGATGCCCTGGTGCATTAGGCACTTATGAATGGGTTGTTATGCCTTTTGGCTTGAAAAATGCTGGGGCCACTTATCAAAGGGCCATGAATTCTATGTTCCATGATTTTATAGACACATTCATGCAAGTGTATATAGATGATATAATCATCAAATCTTCGTCCGAAGATAGCCATTTGGATTACCTTAGGCAGTCTTTCGAACGGATGAGGAAACATGGATTAAAAATGAATCCATTAAAGTGTGCTTTTTGTGTACATGCAGGAGATTTCCTTGGTTTTGTGGTGCATAAAAAAGGCATCGAAATAAACCAGAACAAGACAAAGGCTATTCTTGAGACAAAGCCTCCTTCGACCAAGAAACAGCTTCAATCTTTGCTAGGGAAAATCAACTTCTTGAGAAGATTCATTTCGAATTTAAGTGGCAAAGCTCAAACTTTTTCGCCATTGCTTCGACTCAAGAAAGATGAACCATTCAAATGGGAAGAAGAGCATCAAAAGGCTTTCGATGAAATTAAAGAGTATTTGATTAAGCCTCCAGTACTAATGCCTCCTAGTCGAAGTAAAGATATGAAGTTGTACATTGCTGCGTCTGACAATACCATTGGGAGCATGTTGGCTCAGGAAGATGAAAATGGCGTGGAGCATGCAATTTATTATCTTAGTCGTGTATTAAATGATGCAGAAACTAGATATACTGCCATAGAAAAACTTTGTCTTTGTTTGTATTTCTCTTGTAGTAAACTTAAGCAATATATAAAGCCTGTTGATGTCTATGTGTATTCTCATTATGATATTATTAAACACATGTTATCGAAGCCTATTTTACACAGTAGAATTGGAAAGTGGGCTTTAGCATTAACAGAATATTCTTTAACTTACAAGCCCTTGAAATCTGTTAAGGGTCAAATTGTGGCAGATTTTATTGTAGATCATTCGGTGATCGAAATGTCTCAGGACTATGTAGATACTGAACCTTGGGTTTTGTATTTCGATGGTTCTAAACATAAACATGGAACTGGAATTGGAGTCTTAATAATATCTCCCACAAAAATCCCAACTAAGTTTAAATATAAGATTAAAGGTCTTTGCTCAAATAATGAGGCTGAATATGAAGCTTTAATCACAGGCCTTGAAATTTTAATTAGCTTGGGGGCAAGAAATGTTAACATAAGGGGTGATTCAGAGTTAGTGTTGAGACAATTAACACAAGAATACAAATGTGTGAAAGAACACTTGGCAAAATATTTTGCTATAGCAAGTTCTCTTCTGAATCATTTCGATTATATTAACATTGAACATATACCTCGACTAGAAAACCAAGAAGCAAATGATTTAGCCCAAATAGCTTCGGGGTACAAAATGTCGAAGGAAAAATTAACTCAGTTGATCGAAATAAAAGATAAACTGGTGTTACAAGAGCCATTGAGCACTACATTATCAATGCCAAAACTTGTGGGGGCAAGTACACCACAAGGTAGTGAAGATGAAAACGTAGATGATCTTCAGGAAAAAATCCAAATTTTGGCCATTGACAATATGTTGGATAATGATTGGAGAAAATCCATTGTTGAATATTTGGAAAATCCAACAGGTAATGTGGCTCGAAAGATCAAATATAGGGCTTTGAACTACGTGATTATGGGAAATGAATTATTTAAAAAGACTGCAGAAGGAATTTTATTAAAATGCCTAAGCGAATCAGAAGCATATTTAGCAGTTTCCCATGTTCACAGTGGTGCTTGTGGATCACATCAAGCAGGCCATAAAATGAAATGGCTTTTATTTCGACAAGGTTTATATTGGCCGTCTATGTTAAAGGACTGCATAGAATTTGCTAAAGGCTGTCAAGAATGCCAAAAGCATGCAGGGATACAGCATGTACCTGCTAGTGAGTTACACTCCATAATCAAACCTTGGCCTTTCAGAGGATGGGCTTTGGATTTAATTGGTGAGGTTAAACCTGCTTCGTCTAAAAACCAACGATATATTTTAGTTGGAATAGATTATTTTACTAAATGGATTGAAGCAGTGCCTTTACCAAATGTTGATCAGGAGGCAGTAATTAGTTTCATTCAAAACCATATTATTTACAGGTATGGTATCCCTGAAACAATTACCACTGATCAAGGTTCAGTCTTTACTGGACGAAAGATGCAAGAATTTGCTCAAGAAACTGGCTTTCGATTATTAACCTCAACACCATATTACGCGCAAGCAAATGGTCAAGTCGAAGCAGCCAATAAAATTATCATTAACTTGATTAAAAAACATATTGCCCAAAAACCAAAAAATTGGAATAAAACGTTGGATCAAGTTTTATGGGCATGTAGAAATTCTCCTAAGGAATCAACTGGCACTACCCCATTTCGACTAACGTTTGGTCATGATGCTGTACTTCCAGTCGAAATACATTTGCAATCAGCCAGAATACAAAAACAAATGGACATACCAATTGATCATTATTGGGAAATGATGTCAGATGAGTTGGTTGATTTAGATGAGGAGAGATTAAGAGCATTAGAAGTCTTGACTAGGCAAAAGGAAAGAGTTGCAAAAGCTTATAACAAGAAAGTAAAGTCAAAAACTTTTAATGTCGGAGACTTGGTGTGGAAAGTCATCCTGCCCATGGATAGAAAAGATCGAACCCTGGGCAAGTGGTCCCCAAATTGGGAAGGACCATTTAAGATAGTTCAGATTTATTCGAATGGTGCTTATGAGTTAGAAGAATTAACTCCTGATCAACGTACCTTGAGCATAAATGGTAAGTATTTGAAAAGATATAGACCAGTGCTGCAAGAGGTTCGAATAAATCAAGAATAGTTCAAAAAAAATAAATAACTAAAGTGGCAACTAGCGAAGACGCCATTAAAATCAAACATTCGAATTAAAAATGGTGGGTTCATCCCTCAACATACAAAGATTTTATCTTGGATTTTCTATCCATCATAACTAAGAGTTTATTCGAAATACAAAAGGAAAAGTGGCACGTTAATCTTGAATGGGCCCTCATCTAAAAGAAAGACACGTTGATTTTGAAGGGGCTTTCATTTCGAATCCACTTCTGAGTCTGAGGAACGAAGGTTCTCCTTGTTTTCATCATAAGTCGAAAGGAATTCTGCCCAATCAGGATCCGTACTATCAGACTCTGAGGAAGAAACCTCTGGTTGAGCCTTCGAAGGTGTTTTCCCTTCAGGGGGAGCCCTGCAGGTTCTTGAGCTTTCACCCTTGGAAGAAGGGTTCTTGGTTTTCTTTGAAGAATCAGCAGCCTTTTTGTTGTCCTTCTTTGCGGATGTTGCTTTCTTTTCATCGGTGTTCTTCGCAATTTGTTTGCCTTTACCCATGTTCCTCTTTCAAAATTGATGATACTGGCTATATTATTATGACTTGCAGAGTGGAGTAAGTAAAATGGATAGAGAATGACCATATATATAATAGTAGAATCATTAATGATTCTTCAACCGTTTCCTAATTTCATTAATGATTGTTTTGAAAACGGATGTTTGACTCGTTTTGAAATTAGAGCCAGTCAGAAATATGGCTTGATAGTTACGCGTTTTGGTATACGCACAATCTTATCCGTTACTATTAAAGAGGTGTGTCACTGTGTATCAAAAAAAAAACTATGTAAATCTTCGATATCTGGCGTTTTTTAAAATGCTAAAATAATCAAAGTGATTCGAAGTAAAAATATGCGCAGAATAAAACTTCAAAAGAAATTTCGAAATGATGGTTAAAGAAACTGCCACAAACTGGGCATGTCCTGAATATTACAATCAAAATGTGCCAAAAGATGTTCGAAATTCACAAGAAAATTAAGGTATTACAAGTGCTTTACAGACTCCCAGTACAATTTGGTTAAGCTGTTCATCTCCTTGTCGAAGACCTGACGAGCACTTTCCAAACTCTTAACCTCTTCAAGTAGTACTGCAGAAGCACTATAAGCTTTAAGACCCTCCCGTCCCTTCTCATCAATTCGAGCCTTAATCGAATTGTTGACGTCCTCTTCGAGTCGGTTGCGTTTGGCTTCCTCTTCAGCAATCTTCTTTCTATAGCTGTCGATTTGAAACTGCAACACAAGGATATTATTTTCCCAATCGGAGATGTTGTTATTACAAGCCTTAATATCAGGGTGCACTTCTTTGGTGAGATTTGCTAATCGGTCAACCTCAGCCTGTGCAGCTTTGGCCCTTTCGAGCAAATGGTCATGTGTTCGTTGTTGAGCAACAAGTCTCATGGCACTGTCCTCATCATGCTGCACAGTTTTGGCTAGTTGATCAATAATTGATTCGATTTGAATAACCTTTCCTAAGGTTTCGTCAGTAGTCAAGGGATTATGGAGCTTCTTCAAAAAGTTGAGAAGTCCAAAAGCGGTGGAGGGATTTGCCTTGATTATGCTGGGCACGTCTTGTATTACAAAATCTGTAGTCAGCTTTAGCAGAAGCGAGTCTTGGCGCACAGATGAGTTAATTTCTTCCGCCGACTGAGTCGAATCAGTGGCCCTGTCACTTGAAGTCTGAGGAGGGGTTTGTCTGGCAAGCAAAAGTCGAAGGGTCGCTGCTGGGTCTGAACTTTGCATATGCATGAATTCCTCTTCAGGCAACCCCAAGCTGGCAGAAAGCTTCGAAGTCGAAGACTCCGGCAAAATCTCTGACCCTCCTACCTCAGCCTCCTTGATAGCCTCATCATCGAATTGGTGTCTCTCAGGGGAGAGCGAATAACCCTTGCTCGACTCAGTAGACACAGCAGCCTCTGCTTGTTCAGTCTCACATTCGACAGATTTGCCCCTCCAACCACTAGGACCCTCAGACGCAGCTGGTTGATCTGGTTGGTCTTCTTTCTGTGGGTCTGCCTCAGCGACAGCTTCAGTTCTTACAGGACTGGGAGGCTCTTCGATAAGGGGGCTTGGAATTTTTTCTGTCCCTGCTGGAGCACCCTCTGCTGCTTGACCTTCCACCTGATTCGAAATATAAACGAGGTAAAGAGGATGCTAGTAAAGGCAATCTTATTCATAAAAGAAGAAGTTTAAGTATAAATCCGTACCTCAACCTCTGCAATAATGGGATTTGGATTAAGGTCTTCAGGAGTCTTAACCCCTCCTTCATCCTCTTTGTCTTTAGGCTCTTTGTCAGCCTGATTGTCAACCTCAGTCGAAGCAGGCTGAGATTCAGAAGGAGTTGCTTTCGAATGATCTCCTGAAGACCTAGAAGACTTTTTCTTTTTCTTCTTCTCAATAGGCTCTTCTGCTTGTCGATCTGCAGATTTTTCAGGCCTGGCTTTCTTGTCTTTCTTCCTTTTCTTCTCTTTTGGCTCCTGAGCCTGAGAACTACCAAGACCCGTCTGTTCGACGGACTCAGTGGGTGTCGAGCTGGGGGGTGTTTTTCTTTTCCTAATAAGAGGAATTTCCTCCTCTTCCTGTGAAAAAAGAAAAGAGGAGATAAGAAAAGACTAAAAGGATCGACATTAGATTAAAAAATTAAGGTAGTTGAAAACGTTCTAAGGGGCTTACTTCTTCTTCATCTATACTATAAATGACCTCAGGTTTTGATTTTGTAGAGGTTGTGGTAGCCCCAGAGCTACTCTCTCTTTTCCGACTCTGCCATAATCGAAGTAGAACGGAGTTAGAAAATGTTGGAAATCAAAACAAGGTAAACAAAACTAGTTACCTTTTCTTTTTTCTCCTTCGGGGCTTCCTGGATCTTTATGCCAGTTGATTTTTTGGGCTTTTCCCCAGCTCGAGATGATTCGACACCTTTCTTTGTCACTGGTGCTTTGCCTGAACAAACGAAATCGAAAAGCATAAATAAATGAAACTAGCATATATCAATAAGTGACAAAATGAGTTTGATACCTCGAGCAGGGAGCTTCGAACGAATGTTCTCAATGATTGGCTGAGAAAAGCCACTTTCCAGTCTAGAGATCATAGCTTTGGTATCTCCCACTGAGTGACCAGAAAAATGCTTCCCCCACCATCTCGTGAATTCTGTGGTACAGAAGAATGAAGCACTGTATTCGAATGGGTGTAATTCGAACAAGAGCTCTTCAGATCGAATCAGAAATTTCTTGTAAAGTTTATCTGAGAGGTTAGCTCCCCTCAAAAAGTGTCTGGGATCTGAGAACATACCCTTGGGTCGAAGTTGAGAAAACCCAAACTGTCTTGACACTAGATGAGGTTGGTACCCAACCAAACCTAGGTAGTTCGATTTCACCCCAGTCCTACAGGAAAGTACGGAAGGATATAAATAAGCTGACCATACTTCGTTTACTTCATCTTCGTTGTCTGGGTCAATGGTGGGGAAATCTTCCGTAAACAAAGCTGGACCAAACTGTCTTTTATGGAAGGGGGCATGTTGTGGAAGGAAGTGTTTGAAGTCCAGGAAGATTTGCATATATGTGAGAAAGAGCCTCCGTGGGCTCTGGACTAAGATCCTGGGCGTCAGGCGAAGTGCCCTCTGCCCCTCAATAGAGCGATTGTCAACTTCTTCAACGTAGTCTTGTGGGATGAACAATCCCATTTCCTTTTCGAAAGTGGCATTAAGCCACAGTTGAAGAAGCCACATTGGGCCAGACACCAGGAAGGAAGAACCATCCTTCGACTTTTTCAAGTCATCGCAGGCCTCCCCAATCGAATCATAGAGGACGGCCAGCAAGAGTTTACCGAGCCCAAATGCCCTGCCTTCTCCAATTTGCTGGGCCATAGGAATAAATCTCTTTGCCACTTGCAGAGATTTCGAACAAAAAACAAAATGTGACAGCCACAGGGTCAGGAATGCAACATGTTCTTCGAAGGATACTTCATCGTCATCACCCCTGTTCTCAGCTATGTATTTGGCAAAAGTTGCCTCTTTAAAGTCAACTTTGATATCATCATTGGTGATGGTAGGGTCATAAGTATCCCCAGTAGGCCTAAGGCCTGTAAGAGCGGCTACATCGAAGAGGGTTGGAGTAAGCATCCCACAGGGAAATTGGAACGTGTTGGTTGAGCTCTCGAAGAAATGTAGAGCAGCAATGATCATCTCTGGTCGATATTCTGGACCAGTTCTTGAAAATTGGATAAGGTCGAAAATTTCGTGTCTTTTCCAAAACTCTCCGTAGTCTTTTTCGACTCGATCAAGCCAAGAAATATAATCTAGATTGCCTACGTAAGGAGCTGATCGAAATAGCTTACTTGGTTTGCTTAGAAAATTGAAGTTGTATGGGTCACTTAAGAAGATCCTGGGTTCACAAGTTGTGAACGAAGGGAATACCTTGTCCATATCCTTCGATAAAGCTGACTGGTCTGGAAAAGGCCCACCAAAAGCGTAAGTACGGCCACCCACAGAAAATGGGATCATTACGTTCACCTCCCAGACGGCTTTCTTTGCGGCGTCCCCATGCGGTTCGGGTACCATATCTTTGCCATCATTGTTTGTGATAGCACTTGACCATCTTCCAGCTATGGGAACTTCTTGATCTTCTGAAGACATTATCGAAGAGGAAGATGAACAGTTACGAAAAAGGGTTTTGGATGACGAACTGTTTGAATCAAAGCCAATGATTCTGAGGAGAGCGTTTCTTTACTAGAGATTAAGAAACGAACGATTATGGAAGGAAACAATGGATTGGTTTGATTCGTAAGGAGTTAAGAAGATTAAGAAGCAAGAGAGTGAAAAAGCAAGAACTCAGAAAACTGTCGTACTGGAAAAGTTCTTCAATGGCCGTTTCTGGCCTTTTATAGGATTTACTTTTTCAAAAAAAAAAAAAAAAAAAATCTGTCAAATCAAAATCACTTCGACTTCCCAGTGTGACATGTGTCCCACTTTTACCTAGAAAGTTGGAACTCATGATGATAGTGGGAATCGAGGTGACAGTTGTACAGTAAAACGTGCCATCATGACGTCATTTCAATAAACGTGGCCCATTAGCTTTCGAGAAATGGCGCCATAAACTTGTTTCAAATGAAAACAACCTTCCGTTTCAGTTTCGTTAGAGTCGAAACTTGTAATTTCTCATTCGACGCGTAAAGTTACAGTGTCGAAGTTTCATTGTTCGAATCGAATTTGGAGATAGAAAGCAATAGGAAATAAAAAAGGCATTAGATTGCATTAAAAGTCGAAGCCAAAAATTAGGCATATTACATCAAAGATGTCGAAGCATAATGACATCGAAGATATTGATCAACATCCAAAATACATCAAAAATTATCCTAAATGCCTAAAGGACCTAGAAACCTTCGATCTCCAAGAAGTGAAATTCATGCAGGAACCATTTAACTTCTAAGTCGAGACGACAGCAGAGGCAGAGTTCAGTCCCATAGTATTCATTGTCTGAACCAGGTAAGGGCCAGAAAATCCCAGATCTTCTCCCATGTCCTTTGCATTCCCCTGAAGCAATGCAGGTGAAACGAATGACCAAGCCTGGAGGTAGAGGCCTAATACCACAATGAGGTCTGTATGGCAAAAAGTAGGGGAAACCTGGTCCTCCACAAGTAGATCTTCTGCATTCTGCTAGCATTCGACGATCGAAGAGATCTTTGAAAATGGGAAAAACTTCCTCCATTGAGAATCCATCTTTTGAAAGGATTTTCAGTATCATCAGTAAGTATTTTGCCCCTTCCACGCCATGGGAAGCTGCTTTGCGCAAAATACGGAGAATGCCATTCAAGTTGTTAGGTTCCTCATAAAGGAGTCTTGCTGTCTCCACTAGGCTGAACGATTCGTGACCACTCTGGATCATTCGACGCATGAAAGCAAGTTTCTCAGCAGGAGGAAAATGGTCATAGAAATACCACACACAGCTACGAGGCAAAGCCCTAAAAACTGTCTTCTTGTTCGCCAATCGACGATGAGTAACGGAAGTTGCCTTAAAGTTGAGTAAGTTTTGAGTACCAGTTGCTGCTACTTTTTTAGTAATGGTGATTAGTAAATCTTCTGAAAGTTTCTCCATGATAGAGAGAAGAAGAAAGTTGGTTTTTTCTAAAGTGGTTTTTTCTGGAAAGGAAATGACAATGGGAGAAGTGAAAAGTAGATTTTTATACTCATTACTGAAGGGAAACTGAAAAGACTTGGTTGAAAAAGTTGAAAAAATTCAACCACGTGGCGAGAGGAAGACTGAAGGATCTCTGAACCAAGCCGTCGGTTACTTCTTCTAGGAGTCAAAAAATCTCCGAAAATAGTGCTGTAATAATAACTGCTTTGGGAACTGCTCGAGGTAAATGACGTCACCGTTTAAGAAGATGTAAAGTTTCCATCGAAGGTTACAGTTTTTTTCAAAAATGTCAGTTTTCTCCTACATTATATTCCGTCGAACCTAACATTTTTGGGGGGCAATTTGTTAGCCCATATTTTTATGAGCTAAGAATATGCTCTAAATATGCATTAAATGCTGAAGGGAATCTTGCAAAGATTCTGTTTAATCGAAGAACGAAAAAGAATCTTGGAATTGTTCACAGGTTCGAAAAGATATTTACAAATACAAGGCTAAGGCAAAGAAGGAGGACTTCGAACCAGAAGGCAGATCGAACAAGCGTATGATCGAATCGAAGCAACAAAGTTCTGGACTTAGCACAATTCTGACAAACTTTCACAACACTCAGTTCGACTTCGAAAGATACAACCGTTCTAAGGAGCAGTTAAGTGCATGCAGGGTGTACGTGGCAGGACATTTGGCAGTAGTATAGTGTTCGACCGTTAGGGCAGTTTATTTTCGAAAGTCTATATATAGTAGTTTTTTAGTCAGAAAACAGGTCGCAATTCATTTTATACAAAATCCTTGTAAACTCAAAGTACCCACGCTATCGAGAGAAACGAGTGAAATGGGATCCAAGTATGAATCTGTGAACCATCTTTTTATGTAAAACATCTTTTACAATTCAATGCAATTTACTTTTTCATGAAATGTATCTTTTAAGCACTTTAAAGTTTCATGCAAAGCCTAATGTTTTTCATTTAAATTCTGTTCATTTATGTTTCGATCGAAACAAAGTGTTCATTCAATAAGAACTTGTTTTTCCTTGTTATTTGCAATCCAAGTAACTTTTATGTTTAATTTTCCCAAAAACTACACTAAAATGTTTATGCGTAATGGACATTCATATAATTTAAAGAATTCAAACAAAGCACTATGCTCCTGAGATTCACTAGTTGGTCTCGCAAGCAATTAATTTAGACTAGCGGTTGTTTACCAAATTTCAGGGTGAACAGGACCAAAGTGACCAACATAAAAGATTTAAGGGACCAAAACGTTACTTTTTTTAATTAGGGGACCAATATGAAACCTAAAAAATATTTAAAGGACAAAAAATGTAATTTACCCTAAAAAATAAAACAAAAACTCAAACTTGCACAAGAAGTAGTTCGTACAGAATTAAAATTCATCCAATCCATTACTCCCAAATAGTACATAACCGTTTAATTCCTTGGTGCCACCAAAACCGCACTCAGTCACAGATTTTCTCCAAATGGCCTTCATTTTTGACCGAAAGTGTACCCACTGCCTCTACACGGTGAACTTGCATGGCACAGAGATCGACGTCACCGTTACCGCCGTCGCCTCCGTCGTCAAAAGCTGGCTCAGTACTACACTTTTCCTCCGCCGTCACCGCCTCCACCAGAACCGTCTCGTCGTCGGCTTCGGCGTTCAATGGACACCTTACGGCCGAGATCCTCCACCGGACACATTATAGCTCTGCTGCATCGGTTGCCGTTGCTTAATCTTCCAACTAGCTCACGCCAACTACATTCCACGGAGCCTCCGCAAGTTTCTCCAGAATCCTGACCATATGCATGTTTGAATTGGTGGTGTGTTTGGCAAACCATCACTTTGAAGCATCAACAAAGTCATGTGATTTCAAACATGTACAAAACGATATTTGTCTTGCTTGATGGACTCAAAACATGTTTAAGCCTTATTTTATTGAACATTATTTATGAAACAAGAAACAAAATTAGTAGTATAGTAAAATAATAGTAGTAATTTTGATGTGGCGATAGCAAGTGCAGAATATGGAAATTCTTAATTAATTTTCTCAAAGAACTGATTTAATAAATTTAATAAAGGAAAAGGATGAAGGAGAATTCTTACTAGATTATAGCGTTCTGAATTTTCTTGTAGCATATGAAAGTGTATCAATTTAATATATGGGTCTCAACTCAAACAATTAAATTCCCAATCTTGAAATTAGGGTGATTAATTAATTGTATGTAACTAGAATAAGACTTAAGCGACATGCATAATTTGTGTAGTATTATTCGTAGTTAATATGCCAAAGTCATAAATATTACTTTCATAAATGCAACTATGCAATAATATAGTGGTAGCTATTATGTTTGCATGTAAGAAAGAAAAGATAAAAGAGTATGATATCATAGATTAGAATACCATAGGCCGAAGATGGGTAGATGAAATCTCAGTGGGAGCAAAGTGGGCTACAATTGTATCAATTCTGCATTTTACTCTTTCTCCATTTCTAGGTGATGGTTCTCAAAAAACTTAGAATATTAAATGGATAATACAGAATGTGGCACATATATGTAGGGGAAGTGAATTGTAAATACTCCTTCCGTTTTCTTTTAAGTGTCATTTTAGAATATTAACACAAAATTAGCGAAGTTTATTTTTACACATTTTCTTTCTATTATACCCTCATTTTAATCCACCAATAAATTCTTTTTTTTTCACACATTTTCCCTTTCCAATTAATTTAATATGTTATTTTTATCTCGTAATAAACAATTGTTAGTTAATATCTCTTTCTCCACCAAATTCCTATTTTTTTGCACTCTCTCTCATAACAAATAATTGTCAATTTTCTAAATATTGTGCACATCTCTTTAATTATTTTAAGTCAATTCCCAATGAGTCTTCCACTCTTTCTTCTTTTTGAATATTCATGGAGTCTTTTATTTTTTTTCTCTCAGATCTGTTCTTTTACTTTGCACTTGAAATTTTTAACAATTACTACTCATCTTATTTATAGAATTTTAACTCTTCATTGAACCATTATTATAGATAACAAAATTTTGTTTTAATTTGAAAATAACAAGAAACATACTTTGTTTTAAAAAAACAAACAAACTTTGTTTAAAAAAAGAAACTTTAGTTTTCCAAATATATAATATTAACTAGTTTTATTGAAAAAGATAAGAGTAATTGACAAAGATATAATTGAGAAATTGTACTCTAAAAATACTAAAACGACAGCTAAATAAAAATGTTAAGTCCACATTTAAACAATATTTAAAAAAGAACGGAGGAAGCCGTATATATTTTTCTCACAAAAAAGATCACATGTAGGACCCATTCAATGTAAAATCTTTGGAAAGAGACAAAGATAGATGCCACGGGGACTGTGCTGCTAGGAACAAAACATATTAGAAGACAAAGAATAGTGTTTGGACACATATTAAAAGATTTTTTTAATAATGAAAAAGAATTGATAATAAAATGATTTAATATTTTAAGAAAAATCTTCTTTATGTGTGTGTGACCAAACACTATTCATTTGTGTTTGTGTCCATAGAAGAATGTCTCGACATATCAGTTTCTCAATCTTTTTTACACGAGTATAATTTAGGATCGTTTCTCAATTCGTTTCCC
Source organism: Medicago ruthenica (assembly GCA_018208015.1). Lineage (NCBI taxonomy): Eukaryota > Viridiplantae > Streptophyta > Magnoliopsida > Fabales > Fabaceae > Medicago > Medicago ruthenica. Next base: position 5,985,277 of record CM031375.1, on the reverse strand, counting down.
TTTGTCAGAGTTATGTACTTGGTCTTTCTTTTGTTCCATTGGGGGTTGGGTGATCTAGATAGAAAAGCTAGATGGTTGTATGATCTTATTTTAGTTTTTTGCTCTTATTTACTTTTGGAAAGTGATGTTTTTGTTTTGTTATCGATTGACTAGAGTATTTTTTTTACTTATTATTTATACTCTTTTAGGAGATTTCTCCTATATATATATTAGATCCAATGACTATTTTACAATTTTTTTACTATAAGAATGAATTTTATAACTACCTAGATGTTAGAATTTTATCTTATTATAATACATGTATTAAAGAGATGTTACATTTAATTAACTCATTTTTTGGAAAATAAATTTGATTTTTGTTTTATGTACAAGAAAAGTACTTAAAATCTATTGTTGAAGAATTAGTAAGTTTTAGTTCAACTGATAAATATCAAAATCGTTAGGAAGAATATCTGTGGTGTTTTGAGTTCGTACTTGTTGAAGATTTCGTAAGTTTTAGTTCAATCGATAAATTCATAATTGTTAGAATGAATAACCGTGATGTTTCGAGTTTGAGCTTGAAATCTCTTGTATGTGAGTTTCAAATGATATATGTCACTTTATCCACGAAACAAATCTATCACTGAAGAATGAGACTAAACCTAAATTTAAAAAAAGAGTAAAATAAACTTTTATTTTGGTTTTTTTAAAAAAATAAAAACAAAATTGCTTTTCTCACCAAAATAATTGCTCACATGCACCATGAAAAGACCCTAATGCCCTCAGCTGCACTTAACTACCGCTGGCTAACTGTCAGCAGTTAACCACCGTTGTGGCTGCGACAGTTAAGTGCAGCTGCATTATGGCTTATGCCATAACCTCCACAACCATTCTCATACTTATAAAACACCCATTGATATCAAACATAATTTTTTTATAGATAAAATGACCTATATACCAGTCATGATAATAAAACAACATAAAACGATGATAAATGTTGAATTTATACCACAAAACAACGATAAAAGGTGTTCAAAGAGGTTGTTTTTTAGCTAGATCATACTGCCTTGCCAACTGACATATTTCTAATGGCAAGGTAACAAGATCTAGCTCATAACAACCTCTTCGTGTTGGATATGGCGCATAATTTTTCACAGTTCTTTGTAGAGTTTTTTTAAGATGAATGATGACGAAAAGGAATGTGTTCATAACAACGATGTTGGAACATATTCCCTCCACCATCACTCTTCTTATAACCAACAACCGACCGAACAATTTTATGAAGTTTTTTGATGAGTTTATCGCAAATGCAAAAAACTCGCCAATTTAAAGAAGGTTTTAAGCATTTTGGACTACATAAATTGTTAGTGCATCTACAACCACACATAAAAGCTCTCAGCTGCACTTAACTACAACTGGCTAACCAGATGCACTTAACTACCGTTGGGTTAGAGACAACGACGGTTAATTATAGCTGGGATCATTTTTGTATTTTAATGGTGTCTGAAAGCAATTCTTTAAGTGAGAAAAACAATTTTTAAATAAATATAAAAATAACCCAACAAGAACAACAAGATCCCAAATGGACATAAAAAGAAAAAATCTAATCTCATTTTTATTTAAAATAAAAATAAATAGAAAAACGAAAGACAAGGGGGGTGAAACGCTAAACTAGAAGTGGAGAGTATAAATAAAAAACTTGGAAAGAGAATAGAATGGTTGGGGCGGCTAGAGTAGAGAGAGACACACAAAGAAAAGGAAAAGGAGGAAGAGGGGCCGTCATGTACAATGACAGACCGGTAGAAGAACATATAAAATAATTGAATGTTTGTTTCAGAGTATGAATTGAATGTACAAATAAGATTCACATCCAAACTCTGGGAGGAACATTCTGTCATGTGGTGTGTTCTTCCAAAGGGAAAGAAACCCTAAAACTAGAAAGGGGGGAGGGGAGGTGCCATGGATACCCTTGTGGTGAGGGAATCCCACTCACTTTTCTATTTTTCTTTTCATTTTTTTTAATGCTATTATTTTTATTTTGTTTCGACCATGATTCTTAAAATAATTATTTTTAAGGATTATGAAAAATATTTTTCTACATCAGCCAGAACACCAAGCATCTCATTATGGCTTAAAAACGTCTTGCTGTGTAAATTATTTTTCACATCTGAATTCATCTCTCCAAACGATCTTTAAATAACTTGATTGTTCAATTAATTTGTATAATGTACTAAATGGGATAGTGGATGTAGATTTTTTCAGGTTTATGATGAAATTTATTTTACTTAAATCCTTTTTTTGTAATATTTATAGTGTTGCATCTGTCATTGATTTTAGTCCTTGTTTGCTGTAGCAGCTTCAATATATGCTAATCACACAAATGGCAAAGTTTCATGAATATTTTGTGAATTTGATTACTAGAGTGAAAAGGAAGCTCAGTACATGAATATAAGGCACCTACGGCATTCACAATTTATGAAATGAAAGTGTACGACATATTCATGAAATGAACTTGGTTTCAAGGAGCTGAAAATTAAAATCAACCGCAAAGTATGAGGATAACAGATAAAATAATTACATGTTTGACTTACATCTAAGTTTGTTTCTTTGCATTAGCTTCTAGGACCAGAATTTCCCTCACATGCTCTGATTCTTTTGGCTTTACCTTTAGAATATGTTTGGATGGAGCCTTTTGGAGGGAAGGGGAGTACTTACTTTTCTCTTTTAAATTACAAACATTATAGAATGTTTTTTAAATCAATCAAATGTGATTGAAGTATTATATGATCATTTAGCATGGTTCTCTTTGATTTTATGGCATATCATCCTATTGATCATTGTCTTTTGAGAGAATTGTTGCTATAGTCATCCCAATGTCAAGGTGGCATGGTGCCAACAGAAATAGAGCAGAGGAGTGGTGAAAGTGATGGTGAGTACAAATATAGAGTTTGAAAGCAACTCTTTATTTATTATCAAGAGGGTAAGTCAGAAACCTGTTCCTTTTAGAAATCTACCTTACTGTAGTTGGAAACTTTTAGGCTGAATGTGCCAAAATTCACCTTCAAAATTAATCAGATCATATAATTAATTTATTGCTTTTAGGTTTTAACTAGCATTGTCATTTTCTTTAAGTGAAACTATGGAAATGGGTTTAAATGGTTTATGCATGATAAAAATAAGAGTAACAAATATGGTTGTTTGCTTGGATGTGCATGTGTTTAAGGCTTAAATGCACTTTTGGCCCCCTTTTAAAAAAATCACATTCTAGCCCCCTAAGTTTTCTCCCTTTTACAACTTTCAATTTTGTTCATTCAAAATCAACAATAGAAGATCAAGAAATCAGTCCCAAACCATATTCTTTGCACTATAAATCTGAAACTTGCTCAACAAAACACCCCACTTGTTTTTACTGTCTTGAATTGTTGATTTTGAATGATCAAAATTGAAAGTGGCAAAAGGGGGAAACTTAGGGGGATGAAATATGTTTTTTTAATGGGGGGCCAAAATCGCAACTAATGCAAAGTTAGGAGGTCAAAAGTGTGTTTAAACCTTTGTTTAACACTTTAGCTGGTATATGCATGATTGCTTACCTCCACTAAATTAGAATGTTGGTTGATAAAGCCCACATCAAAGAGCTGCAATTTTTTTAACACTATTTGTCCTTTAATTATCTTGAATTGTTTGTTGTGATAAGTTTTTGTTAATTGTTTGCTTTTAGGACTGCATTATGTGGCTTTTCTTTATGTTTATTTTATTTTGTTTCAGTTATTTTCAGTCAATTAGTGGTTCCTACATTTTAGGAGCAAGTAGTTGTTATTTGCTGAAGTGTTGGCAACGTGCAGTGTTCAGTTTGTTTTTTAAATTACTTAAGTGTATTGCTTCTGCTGTAATGAAAAACTGAATTCCTATTCCTACTCAACCTGCAACTTCCTTTCCTATTCTTCTACATCTTTCATCTTTCAGTCATAAAACCAACAAATTGGTAGCAGAGCTATCATCTTACGGGACCTGTGAAAATGGAAACTGAAACAAGTTTCTCACAAGTTGCTCCTCCTATCTTTGACGGGGACAACTATGACCTTTGGGCAGTAAGGATGGAGTCATACCTGGAGGCTTTGGATCTTTGGGAGGCCGTGGAAGATGATTATGAAGTTCATCCGCTGCCAAATAATCATACCATGACTCAGTTAAAATATCACAAGGAGAGAAAAACTCGGAAGGCAAAGGCAAAATCAGTTCTTTTTTTCCGGTGTATCACAAACTGTTTTCACCAGAATTATGACCCTCAAAACAGCAAAAGCAATCTGGGACTATTTGAAGACAGCATGCAAGTGCTGAACTTGATGAGGGAATTTGAATTGCAGAAAATGAAAGAGCCTGAGACAATCAAAGATTACTCTGACAGATTGCTTTCCATTGCAAACAAGGTTAGGTTACTTGGCACTCAATTCGCTGATTCCAGAATCGTTGAAAAATTTTTGGTTACAGTGCCTGAGAGATATAAAACATCAATAACCACCTTGGAGAACACAAAAGATTTGTCTAAGATCACCTTATCGGCAGTTTTACATGCCTTGCAGGCTCAAGAGCAACGACGGCTCATGAGGCAAGATTATGTGGTTGAAGGTGCTTTACCAGCCAAACTTCATGTAGGTGGAAGTACTGCAAACAACCAAAGCAAAGATAAAGGAAAAAAGAAAAAAATTCCGCCTTGTGAGCATTGTGGAAAATTGGGACATCCGCCATTCAGATGTTGGAAAAGACCAGATGCAAAATGCAATAAATGCAATCAACTTGGACATGAAGCGGTGATATTCAAAGGAAAGTCTCAACAAAATGAAGTCAATGCCCAAGTTGTAGAGCAAGATGAAGAAGATTACAACATCATGTTTTTTAACGAAGAGTAGCTCAGAATGTTGGTTGATTGATAGTGGTTGTACAAACCATATGACATATGACAAAACTCTTTTCAAGGATTTACAGCCTACTAAAGTTTCAAAGGTCAGAATTGGGAATGGTAGTTATATTGCTGCAAAAGGAAAAGGAACCATCCTAATTTCAACAACTTCAGATATAAAGACAATCTCAGATGTTCTTTATGTACCCGATATTGACCAAAATTTGCTTAGTGTGGGTCAGTTGATAGAAAAAGGATTTAAAGTATCTTTTGAAAATCAACATTGTATTATCTTTGACACTACTGGTCGGGAGATTTTAAAGGTTAAAATGAGTCTTAAAAGCTTCTCATTTGATCCAACTGAGGAGAAGCAAACAGCCTATGTCACCCATATTAGTTCGACAGAACTTTGGCACAAGCGACTTGGTCACTGTCATATTCAAAGAATGTTGAACATGGAAAAGAAAAACATGACGAGAGGTCTACCGATACTGTCCAATCATTTGCCAAATTGCAATGCTTGTCAATTTGGTAAACAAAACAGATTACCATTTCCCAAAACAACTTGGAGAGCCTCTCAAAAGTTGCATCTCATTCACACTGATGTCGCAAGACCTCAAAGAACACTGTCATTACAAGGTAGTCTCTACTTTATTCTCTTCATAGATGATTTTACAAGAATGTGCTAAATTTTTTTCTTGAAATTCAAGCATGAAATGGCTGGTGTATTTGTACAGTTAAAAAAAATGGTGGAAAATCAAAGTGGTTGCAAGATTCAATTTTTGAGGTTTGATAATGGCAAGGAGTATACATCAACACAATTCAATTTGTTTTGTGAAGAAACTGGAATTGAACATCAACTCACAACACCATATACGCCACAACAAAATGGAGTTAGTGAAAGGAGAAATAGATATGTAATAGAGATGGCTAGATGTATGTTGCATGAGAAGGAGATGCCTAAACATTTTTGGGCAGAAGCGGCAAACACGTCAGTCTTTCTTCAAAACTGACTTCCTTCGAAGGCTTTGAAAGATAACTCCTTTTGAAGCTTGGTATGGGTATAAGCCTTCACTATCCTTTCTTAAAATGTTTGGTTGTGTTTGTTTTGCACATGTTCCACAGGTTAAGCGTGACAAACTTGACAAGAAAGCGATTCCGGGCATCTTTGTGGGCTATAGTTCAGTTTCCAAAGCCTACAAAGTGTATCATCCTCAAAGTGGAAAGGTGATTGTCTCTAGAGATGTGCATTTTAATGAAGATCAACAATGGGACTGGAAGAATCCGCAAAGAACAATTGGATCTTTCAACAATATTGAAAATGATCATCTTGGAAAGCAAACAACACAGTTGTGCGAGAATAAATTAGAAGATAATCCTCCCATTAGAGGCACAAGGCTGCTGTCTGACATATATCAAAGGTGCAATGTAGCAATATGTGAACCTGCTTGATGTGAGGAAGCATTAAAAGATCTAAAGTGGAAAAATGCAATGGAGGAGATGTCAATGATTCAAAAAAACAAAACATGGGAACTAGTTGACAGGCCTGAAGATAGAAAAATCATTGGAGTTAAATGGGTTTTTAGAACAAAACTAAATGCAGATTGCTCAATCAATAAATACAAGGCCAGACTTGTATTTAAAGGGTATGCACAGATTTTTGGTGTTGATTATTCTGACACTTTTGCACCTGTGTCAAGATTGGATACAATTAGATTAGTGTTAGCGGTTGCTGCTCAAAAGGGCTGGAAAGTATTTCAGTTAGATGTCAAATCAGCCTTTCTAAATGGAGTTTTACAGGAAGAAATATATGTGGAGCAGCCAGAAGGATTCGTGGTGCAAGGTAAAGAAGATAAAGTTTATCTACTCAAAAAGGCCCTTTATGGTTTAAAACAAGCACCAAGAGCTTGGTACAGTAGGATAAATGATCATCTATTGAACATAGGCTTTGAGAAAAGCTTATCTGAGTCCACTCTTTATGTGAAGCATAAGGGAAACAATGTTCTGATAGTTTCTCTCTATGTTGATGATATGTTAGTGACTGGAGATAATACAAGGCTGGTTGAAGAGTTCAAACAAGAAATGATGCAGGCTTTTGAAATGACAGATCTTGGTCTTATGACTTACTTTCTTGGTATTTAAATTAAACAAAATGAAAATGATGTGTTCATTTGCCAAAAAAAATATGCAAAAGAAATATTGAAGAAATTTCAGATGGAGGAGTGCAAAGTAGTTATCACACCAATGAACCAAAATGAAAAGTTGAGCAAGGAAGATGGTGCTGATAAAATTGATGAAGGATATTATAGGAGCTTGATTGGATGTTTGATGTATCTCACAGCAACAAGGCCAGATATTCTATTTGATGCAAGTCTTCTCTCTCGGTTTATGCATGGTGCTAGTGAAATGCATTTAATAGCAGCAAAAAGAATACTAAAGTATATTAAAGGTATTGTTGATTTTGGCATCAAATTTGAGAAATGTCAAGAGTTCAAGTTGATTCTCTGATAGCGATTGGGCTGGATCCGTTGATGACATGAGGAGTACTTCGGGGTATTGTTTCAGCCTAGGCTCAGGAATGTTCTCATGGTGCACAAAGAAACAAGAGATTGTAGCACAATCCACTGCAGAAGCTGAATTCATAACAGCAACAGCTGCTGCAAATCAAGTTTTATGGCTAAAAAAGGTTTTATGTGATTTAGATATCCAACAGAATGATAAGGCAGAAATCTTTGTCGACAGTCAGGCAACAATTGCAATTTCAAAGGATCTAGTATGTCATGGGAGGACTAAACATTTCAACATCAAGCTCTATTTCTTAAGAGAGGTGCAGCAAAGTGGAGAAATCACTTTGGTTTATTGCAGATCAGAAGAGCTACTGGCAGATTTATTTACAAAACCACTTCATGTTAGCAAGTTTGAGTTCTTAAGGCAGAAAATTGGAGTTTGCAGATCCTAAAGCAAGGAGGAGTGTTAATTATTTGCTTTTAGGAATGTATTATGTGGCTTTTCTTTATGTTTATTTTATTTTGTTTCAGTTATTTTTAGTCAATTAGTGATTCCTACATTTTAGGAGCAAGTAGTTGGTATTTGCTAAAGTGTTAGCAACGTGCAGTGTTCAGTTTGTTTTTTAAATTACTCAAGTGTATTGCTTCTGCTGTAATGAAAAACTGAATTCCTATTCCTACTCAACCTGCAACTTCCTTTCCTATTCTTCTACATCTTTCATCTTTCAATCATAAAACCAACAGTTTTTTATTTAATAATGGATATATGAATTATTTGGAACTACTGAATATTGATTGTTACGAACCATGTAGTAGATAAAGGAAGATAATTCAAACCTTGGGGAAACCTTGATTAGCGATATTGTAGTATATAACTTCAGTTTTATGAAGTACAAATTACCACTAAACGTTGATGATAATGTGAATGGAAGTAATGGAACATATACTGAAAGTAAGGGGATCCTTTCTCGGATAAATGATGAAACTGAGATTTGCAGGGAAATCAAATTAGGAAGAAAGAATATATTTGTTGGTTCTTGCTTTAATGTATCACAAGAATTTAAGCTGTTGTTCCACCGATGTTTTTGCTCTGTTTGTGTGACTGTTGGAACAGATACTAACATCATTTTGTTTGATCTGAAATGGTTCATCAAGACTGCCAATGGAGAAAATTGTCTTTCTCACACCGAACGCAATTTCCAATCGAATTAAAGCAAAAGGATTGCAGAAGCTTTGGTAGTATTCCCAGATGTTGCTGAAGTAGTGTCACAATAAGAATAGTTTCGAATGCCACTGCTATACTGGAGAGTTTGAGACAACTTTTCTTGATCATATGAAGCGCAACGATCGATAGAGATCAGAAACTCTTTTCAAGGAGAAGATGAAGAATAAGAGAATCAAGGCAGATTTGGTAGATGAAGAAAAGCAAGAGATGGAGATCAAGAAACAGATTGAAAGAGCTGAGCAATTGATGCATATATCTAATCCTGAGTCTGATCGGCCTCCACGGGTTGAACCTAAAAGGGAACTAAATCTAGAAGATGGAATTAAGATAGGATTTACTCTTGGGTGCTTACAGCCGTGTAAAGTGGCCTAGTTGGTATGAGTGAATAATTACTCATTCTGTTTTTGCTTTGCATGAATTGGAGTGTTTAGTTCTTTTATTTTTTCCCGTTTGCTGTCTTCTCGTCTGCTACTTTTATACCATAACTGATGGCTAAAATCTTTTGTTCTATAGGACAGAAATATTGCTTGATACTTTAGAACTCTGAATATGATCAATGTAGAAAAGAACTTGATAATGGTTCTATTCTAAATGCTCTGAAACACATCTAGCATATGGGAAAAAATGTTTCTTGAAGCCCTATTCAATGTGACTACTGAAGCAAATATCTAGATGGAAGATTGGAAATTTAGTCCGAATATGGTTACTTGAGGTTGCATTCTCAATAGCTAAGCTTTGTTGAATTCTTTTATCCTATTTATGTCTATCCTTAATTATGGTTAAAGGTAGTATGCATCAATCATAATTGGAAACAACTATTTTTGCATCAACTAGGTTTAAGACATGCTTATTCTAGAATAATACAATTTTTGCTCAATAGCCATGTCAAACCAGTCCCAAATTCTTTATATTTTACCAACTTTCTTCTAATCTATTCCTTGAAGTTAGCAGGGTCTTCAAGTTGTTGGAACCTCAATTATGCAACAGCTAATAATTAGGTTGAATGTAAGGCACCAACAGTTCACCTTATATAGTTCCCTAAGTTTGTTTAACTAGTCAAATTCCCTATTTCCAAAAGGCCTTCGTTATCTCATTTAATTTATAAGTATAAAATCTTGTCTCAGTGCCTTGGGAATGTAGATTTTGCAGCAAAACTGGATTATGCAACTCTTGCACTAGAACACGGCTAGTTTTACTTGTTTTCTCTAAAGATTAGTAGACTAGAGTGCCCAAACTGTATTAATATGTGATAAATCCTTGTTACTATTTATAAATGTTATCCTATATCTTAAACAACATAAATAACGTGTTACAGCTTCACCATGCTGCTGTAAAATTCTGTTGTGTAGAAAACTCTTCCCTAGGCTCCAATGTGTTCATATTAAGTGATATGATTTATCATGGAATTCAAATTCTTGCATTAAGTGATTGATATTACCCACTTTTATACTCTAAAACCTCACTTTAGAGGAGCCACCTTCATAGTAAACTATACTTATTATATGGGATCATCCAATTCTTTTAAAAAAATATTATTTAGCTCTTGCTAATGTTTAAAACAAAAACTTTTCACTTTATACATTAGTGACAATATTTCTGTCGTGTATGATTTAGAAAAAAGAAATAATTAGTTGATGTATTATAATAAGGGTGTGTTTTTTGACCAAAAAAATAAGGGTGTGTTTAAGAAAAAAAGAAATAAATGCACATGTAAATTGCATATGAGTTTATATTTAACTAGTAAAAGACCCGTGCATTCGCACGGGTCGCTCAATATTGCGGTAATATTGTGAAATATTAAAAAATATTAAATAAAAATTACCAACATCAATAATGTTTTTATTAAACTTTTTTTCTTTTATATGTAAAAATCAGTTAGATATTTACGACGTGTCAATGCGGATTATATTTATTTATATTTGGGGAACAAATTATTTATGTATCAATATGAGAAACTCGAGATGATAAATTTTTGAAAACTCATGACTATTTTCAAAATATCAACATTAATTTAATATTTCTATTAAATATATATTATTTTATATGCAAAACACCGTAACATATTTGCACCGCACCCGTTGCAAATTTTGTGTTTATATCTATGGATACAAAATTTTATATAAGAAAGCCAATATGATAAAATTTTGAAAACTCATGACTATTTTCAAAATATCAACATTAATATAATTTTTCTATTAAATATTTTTTTATTTTACATGCAAAAATCCGTTAGATATTTGTACTGTGCCCGTTGCGAATTTTATTTGCTCATATATGAAGAAAATTTTAATGTATCAATATAAGAAAATCAATATGATAAAATTGTTAAACTCATGACTATTTTCAAAGCATTAGATATATGTAGACACAAAATTTTAGTCATGTTGATTTGTAATTGATATATAAAATTGATACGATAAAATTTTCAAAATATTATCATTGGTGTTTTATTTTTTATTTTATTTTTCGAGATAATCATTGATGTTTTATTTTATATGCTAAAAATCCGTTAAATATTTACAAACCACCCATTGCGAATTTTAAGTTTTTGTCAGATATGATACGATTTTGAAAACCCATGAATATTTTAAAAATTTGAAAACTCATGAGTATTTTCTATATATAAACATTAACCTTGTATTTCTATAAAATATTTGTTTTTTATATGCTAATATCAATTGCATATTTGCGGTGCACATGTTGCGGATTTATGTACTTAATTATGTATGCATTACTAAATTTTTGTGTTCAAACATGGTTAAATTTTGAAACCTCATGAGTATTTTCAAAATATAAATATGAATGTGGTACTCTATATAATATTTCTTGATTTTATATGTAAAAATCCATTCATTATTTGCACCACGTGTGTATTTATATCCACGGAAATAAATTTTTGTGTTTCAATATAATAAAGTTAGAATGATAATAATTTTAAAGATACGATGACGTGTCATTTAAATAATTTGGTTTAAATAAAAGTAATGAATTGGATTTTATAAAAGAAAAACACAATTTGAATATCATAAAAAAAACAGAATTTTTTTTCTCGAAAGAACAGTACACCAAATATAAAACTTATTGTAACTATAAGAATATGTCATTTTCCACAACAACAAAAATGTTCTAACAGAAAATATGGTTTGCCACTTCAACCTTCATGCGTGTTATGCTTATTTTGATTAATTAAAAAGAAAAAAAATTAAAACCATTGTTTAGAACCTTGAAAAGTTATTTACAAATATCATGAACTACTTGACTTGAAAATAATAGGGAAACTTGAAAGTAGTGTAATGTAATTATTAACAACATTGGACAATTAATAATTTGAATTAATAACATTGAAAAACTAACTTGAGAAAAAGACACATTAGTCCATTATATTAGTGATTTTGTTGGATTAGTGAAGGATAATGAAGGAATTTTGGTAGTAATTAGTTTTCTTATTGTAGTAGTAGAAGACGAAAAAAAATCTATAATTTCTTTTTTTTTACTAGTTTACCTTAAAATATGAAAAATTAAAGCTATACATTAATATAAAGTTAATATACAAGGGATATTTGAAGAAAATCAACATATATAATTTTTTTTTTGAGGGAATCAACATATAGATTTGACATATTAAATTCACTAACTAACTACTTTTCCTAATATATGTGAAAAAAGTAAAAGAGGTTTATAAAAAGGGGCGGAGGGGGTAAATTATAATTTGTATATAATATTTTTCTTTGTATTTGAAATACACATTTATCTTTTAACTAATTTATTCGTAAAAGTCTATTTTTTAACTAAATGACAAGTGACAAACATTTGTCTTGTTTATGATTTATCTAGTAAATTATAGCGTTAAATATATTTTTGGCTCCTATAAATATTCAAAGTTTTCGATTTAACCCACCTAAAAATTTTCTTCGATTTTAGTCTTTTAAAAAATTTTCATCGCCACTTTTGATTCCAACTTATAAGTCAATTCATGTGTATCATTCAAAATTTTAAATTTTTTGTAGTCATGTTTAGTACATTATACAATTAAACATAAAAAGAGATGAATTAAATATGAATTTTTATGTTTTTGGTGCTTAAAAGTTCATATTTAAAAAAGAGTTGAATTAAATAAAAAAGTTCATATATAAAAGTTCACCACTTTTTTTTTTAAAAAAAAAATTATTTTTTAGTCTAACGTTACTACAAAAATCATTAAAAACTCTGAATGGTGCAAATAATTCTTGTAATATTCAGTTAAGATTTTCAAGATTTTATTAAAAAGGCAACAAAATCCCATGGTATTCGATTAAAATTTTCACAACTTGTAAAATGTCTGCTAGTACTAAAAAACTTACAAATTTTTATGGTTTGTTTTGTGGAGTGAATTTTGCAACAATTTTAAGTTGAAAATATGAATACAACACTAACTCAACGATCACACAAACACTTGTAAGACTCTCACAAATTGTTTTGCTATTGTATCTTCAATGAGACACGTGCTCAGACGGATCCAGGAATTTTGATAAGGGTGGAAAAAATTCTATACTATTTTATACATTGCAAATTAAAATTAGGTTTCACTTTATTGTCTTAATTTTTTTTTCGTTCTATTTGATCTCTTCAGTTATGTTTAGATTGATGGAAAACAATGGAATAGAGTGGAATGGAATGGTATGACGTTATGTTCATTATTTTTAAAAATTGGATTGAGTTGGGTCATGGAGTCAATACCATTTATCTCTTATTTAATATTTCGTACATTTTATAAGAGATGAATGAGTCAACAATTCTTTTAATTGTCTCTGCCAGTTTAACTCAGTTGGTAAGCACAATGCGTAGTATATGCAGAGGTTGGGGTTCGAACCTGGACACCCCACTTATTCACCTTAAAAAAGATGAATTTCTAGCCACTAGTTACTTGACAAAAAAAATTTCTTTAAAAAAAATTGATGTATTTAGTTTTTATTCGTAAATCAAATACATTAACTTTTATGAATTCCTTCTTCTTCTTCAAAAAAAAAACTTTTATAAAAAAGACCAAGGAAGTATCTACTTAGTAAAAAAAAAAAAAAATAGCTAGCGGGGGCCGCTACCCCCAACATGGCAAACGACACTTTCGCTTTCATTTGCTGACTTCAAATGCTCCATTTTTCCTCAGCTTATCTTAAATCTTAAACAAATATGAACTACAAGGTATTTGCTGACTTCATTCCATTGGTTGATGCGTGAGCAGCCTTGTGGGGTCAGCTTTGGTTAATTAGAATTAATTTTCGGTTAAGAGACTTAATCAGTCACTGATGCAAGTTGCAACCTCATAGCCTTTAATGTTTGATCTCTCATCCGTTTCCTCCTCCATTAATTCACCCGATTTGGACTTAGTCATAGCCTCTGCCAGCGTTATTTTTTATCCTGAATTATTGATGACATTGATTGCATATAATTTTGTTGCTGTAACTGATCATTTGGAAACCTGAGACGGTGCGGTAACTTGGATGGGCTATTCACTATTGTCCTCGCGCAACTGTTTGAATTTGAAATAATTCATAATAGAGGTTCAGAGGATTATGTATCTTGAAGATGTTTTGGTTTACTAGTCTAGCGTATGATTCTTATGATGTATATGCTATATATCAATTAGTAGTTAGTTGAATAGGATGAAGTTAGTTAGAGACTAACTTCATTATAGGATTTACTTGTTAGTTAAGTAATCATAGTTAGTTGCAATTTGTTGGGAAAGTTTGTTATGTTTTGCATTTTTGTAAATACGAGATACATTGTATTGAGTATGTATCAATCACTCAAGTTGAGTAAACACTTTACAATTTAATAATCACTTTTCACTTTTTCTACTCTTTTTTTTTCTTTCTCAAATCTCATATTTCTCTCCTCTCTTCCTTTCACTTCGTTTTCATGTTTCACTTGAATTTTATCACAAATTAGAATCTTGTCCCAACAACAACCACCATGAGTAAGAACCACTAGGCATCTCCTCTAGTCTGCTCGAAGATACAGACTCTACACATACGAGTACTATCATGAGAATTAGGCAATAGGCTGCTGCAAAAAACTTTTATGTGGCCAAGCATGCTGCAATAGTATTATAGTAACAGAAAGCTCTTAAGACCCTCCACAATGAGGTGGTTTATCTCTATAATAATTGGTACCTCAAAGGTATCTCATTGTGGTGAAATCTAAAATGGTACATATTGAGAAGAATGGCTGACATAAGAGCTCTCCCTCCACCATAGGGGTGTTCAAAACCGAATCAATTCAATAGAAAAACCGCAAACCGAACCAACCCAAACCGAAATCGCAAAAAATCGTATTTGGTTCGGATGTATTCGGATCATTTTTCTACCCAACCGCATGGTTTGGTTTGGTTTGCGGTTTTTATTTTACCAACCGAACCAAACCAAACCAAACCGCAACATAAGAAAGACACTAATTAAACATATGTAACCTAAACCAATACCTATAGAAACTCAATGGAAACTTTTATAAAATGACATATTTTCTCTTGATAAGTTTCTTCTTTGCATTTTATTTCAAAAGTGTATTCATATGCTACTTGAACTTTTAGTGAATGTTAAAATCTTAGTCTTTTCTATTTCTTACAAAATATGATTACTTTTTGTTTACGTTTTAAATTTGGTCTATGTAGTTGGGAAATTTTTTAAATGAAAATGAAATTGTAATGTTGGATGAAATTTAAAACATAGTTGAAAATATATTTTTAACTTGATTTTAATGTTGGAAAAAAAATTGTATTGTCTCGAAAAAACTACATTAACCGATCCAAACCAAACCGCATTAGTTTGGTTTGGTTTGATTCGGATTTTATTTTAAAAGTCAACCAAACCAAACCACATGTTTTTTTATCTTGCAGTTCGGATGATTTCTAACCTCAAAACCAAAACAAACCGCACCGCGAACACCCCTACTCCACCCCATATGTTTTGATATTAAAATATTAAAATGTAATGATATAAAGTTATTGATAGATGATATAAAATTATTAGTGAGTGTTGTTTAAAAAATTTATGAGGTTCTTAGTCGGAGTGACACCGAGTGTCTTTTAAGCTCTAAAAATATTTCCTATCTTAGATTAAAGCACCATCCACTACCCTAAATTTATCTCGTAAAAAAAATGTCAACATGGTTAGACCAACAAAAATTAATAAATTCTTGATTTGTAAAGTTTGGACCACCACCCTCTATGATTTGATTTATTTAAATAGTTTAATTTAATCACAATTTTATTTCATTTTTAATGGTTTAAAGCAATTGAAACTATCACCGAACATGTCATGTTATATGTCTCCTTCCATTTTTATTGGTGAACACTCGTATCATAAAGATTTTTGGCTTAAATGCAATTTTGATCCCCATATTTACATATTGTTAACTTTTGATCCCCTTTTTACAAAACTACTTTTTTGGTCCCTCCATTTAGAAAGTCAACAAAAATATTTGGTCCCCCTCCTTTTTTAGTGATGTGGCACACTCATTAATGATACCGTGCATACTTGACATTAATGAGTTGGAAAAAATAATTTTCATATCATTAATGTTGTAATAATATTTTTATTTATTTTATTTAAAATCAAAATTTTAAAAGTTAATTTAAAAAATCATCATTTATCATCGTCAATATCAGATTCATCACCATGGTTTCCAACAACAATACAATTCTTAGATATGGGTTCAACATCATCCATGTCTCCTCTCCCTCATCATCATATATAAACCCTAAAATTTGTATTTCAAATCAAAATACCCCTTCATCATCCTAAGATTGGACTTCTTTTATTGTTGATTGTGTAATGAGTTAGAATAAAATAAACAAGATTATACCTATTGGAGGACCAGGGAATGCATCGACTCAAATGGAACAAGGGGAGATTTTGATTTTTGTTTAAGCTTTTGGGGAAGGAGCTTAAGTTTTTGAAAGTTCCGATAGGGATTATGGATTTTGCCATTGGTGTTCTTGTTGTTTCGGTTAAGGTATTTTCTTCATTGGAAGATGTTGCCGAGTCTGGAAAAATTGGAAGGTATTATGCAGTCGAAAGTATACTGATTTTGGATCATGATTTCCTTCGTTGGATGATGATGAATGTGTTTTTTTTTTTTCAATTATCAACAATAATTTTTAATTGGCTTAAAAAAACAATAATTTTTAATTATAAATAAAACAAATAATAATATTAATTATAACAATGATGACATGGAAATTATTTTTTCAAACTCACTAATGCCAAATATGTATCATATCATTAATGAGTGTGACACATCACTGGAAAAAAAAAAAAGAGAGACCAAAAAAATTTGTTGACTTTTTAAATGGAGGGACCAAAAAAGTAGTTTTGAAAAAGAGGGGATCAAAAGTTAAAAAATATGTAAATTGGGGAACCAAAATTGTATTTAAGCCAAGTTTTTTTAGGGGACATATCGTAAAGTTTTGTTGGATATAATCAAACATCAAATCATTTAATGGTACACATATTTAAAATTTCTTTATTTATTTTTGAAAAATTGAAATTTACTTAAAATCATTTAATGGTACATCACCATTAAATAATTTTAAGTTAATTTTATATTCTTAAAAAAATAGAGTAAAATTAGGTTTTTTTTAATAAATAAATAAATATATATATATATATATATATATATATATATATATATATATATATTTGGAATGGAAAGGAGTCGAAAAAAAAAAACTACTGGTTACTAGACGAGAAAATGTGACACCTTAAAACTAGGAAAACGGGAGAGATGCTCATTGAAAACCTATATCAACAAAAAAAAAAGGATATCTTCTACACAATGCTGCTTCCCATAAAACATCCAATTTCATCATTATTGATGCTCTGAACAGCAAGCCCAATATTTATAGGTCTAAAACGAATTTTAAATTGAGGTTTTTTAAATGTGTTGACTATTGATTCATCTGGCTGTGAGAGTCTAACTTCTTCTGTTAGATTCAACCTCATTAGCCCAAGAACATTTTTAAACAAAAATTCAGTTTACTTAATAATATATGTTTTGTAAGTAATTAATAATATATGTTGAAAATAATATTTAATATAAACATTATTTACCAATTGTAAAACCTTGAGATAGAAAAGTAATATTGAATTCTATCGTAAATTAAATATAAATTACTACAAGTCTACAACTCTCGCTTTAACCACCAACTGAGCGTGCACAAATGTTTAAAGAATTTGACTTACATAAATATATTTAAAGCAAATAAAATTTTGGGGCTACTATGAGATCTAAAATTTGGGAGCCTAAAACCATTGTTTTAGTAGCTGCCCCTTGGACCGGCCCTCTGACCAACCACCTTCAAATCGACTTACACAAACAAACAGGCTCTTGGTGTTTTTAGCAAAACCAAACATCCAAACACAATTATCATCCCTTCTCAATCATGCACAACCTACAAGCTCTTGACGAATTTCGTTTACATAGGTATTAACGAATTTTCCGTTTTTAAAAAATATTGATCCAGTTGAGTTTATTGACCTTTTCTCAGTAGGACCCTAGTGGAGGACCTTCGTGGAGCACCCTCGTAAATGCATGCATGTTAAATATTAATAACTCTAAGGTATTGACTTCAAACAACACTTTCTCTTTCATTTGTAAATATGAACTCCAAAGACAGCCTCCATGCTGCAACTTTTCTTGCACTCTTCTCTTGCATCTTTGCACTCTGTTCATTGGTTCCTATTTCTGGATCAAAGGACAGCCTCCATCCTTGTAATATTCAGTTAAGATTTTCAAGATTTTATTAAAAAGGCAACAAAATCCCATGGTATTCGATTAAAATTTTCACAACTTATAAAATGTCTGCTAGTACTAAAAAACTTACAAATTTTGATGGTTTGTTTTGTGGAGTGAATTTTGCGACAATTTTAAGTTGAAAATATGAATACAACACTAACTCAACGATCACACAAACACTTGTAAGACTCTCACAAATTGTTTTGCTATTGTATCTTCAATGAGACACGTGCTCAGACGGATCCAGGAATTTTGATAAGGGGGGAAAAAATTCTTTAAAAAAAAATGGATATATACCCCTAAAAAAAATTGATGTATTTAGTCTTTATTGTAAATCAAATACATTAACTTTTATGAATTCCTTCTTCAAAAAAAAAAAACTTTTATAAATTTATTTATCTTTTATAAAAAAGACCGAGGAAGTATCTACTTAGTAAAAAAAGGGTTAATACCGTTTTTGGTCCCTGTAATATGAGCGAATTCCGGTTTTAGCCCTGTAAAAAAAATTAGATTTTGTCCCTATCATTTCAGATTCTTCCACTATTGGTCCCTCACTTCAACTTGTCAGCAGAATCTGAAGGGACTAAAAGTGGAAGAATCTGAAATGATAGGGATGAGGATAGAATCTGAAGGGACCAATAGTGGAAGAATCTGAAATGATATGGACAGAATCTAAATTTTTTTTTACAGGGACTAAAACCGGAATTCGATCATATTACAGGGACCAAAAGCGGTATTAACCCGTAAAAAAAATTAGCTAGTGGGGTCAGCTTATCTTAAATCTTAAACAAATATGAACTACAAGGTATTTGCTGACTTCATTCCATTGGTTGATGTGTGAGCAGCCTTGTGGGGTCAGCTTTGGTTAATTGGAATTAATTTTCGGTTAATCAGTCACTGATGCAAGTTGCAACCTCATATATAGCTTTTAATGTTTGATCTCTCATCCGTTTCCTCCTCCATTAATTCACCCGATTTGGACTTAGTCATAGCCTCTGCCAGCGTTATTTTTTATCCTGAATTATTGATGACATTGATTGCATATAATTTTGTTGCCGTAACTGATCATTTGGAAACCTGAGACGATGCGGTAACTTGGATGGGCTATTCACTATTGTACTCACGCAACTGTTTGAATTTGAAATAATTCATAATAGAGGTTCAGAGGATTATGTATCTTGAAGATGTTTTGGTTTACTAGTCTAGCGTATGATTCTTATGATGTACTCCCTCCGGTCTTTATTATAAGAAGAAAAACCAAAAAACATCAAAACCAATACACTCATTAATTAGTGTAACTTTTTGAATATTTTTACAGATATACCATCATAAAAAATTGTGAAGTATTAAATACACCCACTAATTTTAAAAAGACAAACATTAAATAAGGGGTATAAAAGTCTTTTAAACAATAACTACACCTTAAAAGTTGTGATATTTTCTTATAAATAGGACCAAATTTTTTTTTTTGAAATTTTTCTTATATATAGGACCGGAGGGAGTATATGCTATATATCAATTAGTAGTTAGTTGAATAAGATGAAGTTAGTTAGAGACTAACTTCATTATAGGATTTACTTGTTAGTTAAGTAATCATAGTTAGTTGCAATTTGTTGGGAAAGTTTGTTATATTTTGCATTTTTGTAAATACGAGACACATTGTATTGAGTATGTATCAATCAATCAAGTTGAGTAAACATTTTACAATTTAATAATCACTTTTCACTTTTTCTCTCTTTTTTTCTCTCTCAAATCTCATATTTCTCTCTTCTCTTCCTTTCACTTTGTTTTCATGTTTCACTTGAATTTTATCACAAATTAGAATCTTGTCCCAACAACAACCACCATGAGTAAGATTCACTAGGCCTCTCCTCTAGTCTGCTCGAAGATACAGACTCTACACATACGAGTCAGTGGCGTATCCAGGACCCTGAGTCAGGGAGTGCGAACAATTTAACTTCATTTAATATTTATTTTATATATTTAACTATATAAGTAATACAATTATAAATTTTAATAAATATAATCAAATTTATTACACACATATCTTAAAGATATTTCCATGATGGACCGAGTATGGGGCGATGCAGAACGCGATATGGTTGAACTCATTAGAGGTTTTTAGACAGATTTCAAAATGATGTAGAAGATGACTATTGTTATGGAAGTGAATATGTTATCAAAAGAGATAAATAGAGAGAGGAGCATGCATGAATTTTTGTATAGAACTCATGAACAATATTATGAAACTCAAACCAATCAACTAGGCAATAACATATAACTAGCAAAATCCATATGTTAAATTAAATTTAAAATGAAATTAGTTTATATTTGATTTAATTTAAAATTTGATTCAAATTATAAATTAAGAAGGATTAAATTGCATTAAAAAATCTAATCAAAGAGTAAATTTAGAAGAAAAATTACATTGATAGATAATATTTATCATAAGTACACTAAAATATACGATGGATGTATATAAAATATCTATCCAATTCATATATGAATGGTGTATAATGACATAACTTTTTTTAGGGGGTGTAGTGACCAAACTTTTCCGTCAAAAAGTGTTAATTTTTCCAAGTTATATTAACATTACAAAGCCCAAGTCCATAGTAATATATACATACACTAACCCTAATTATTTAGTTGTTTATGGAGGAAAGCAGCCGCCACACACGGCCATGCACACTTCTTCTTCTACTATGGTTGTCAGCTACTAGTTTCAAAAGAAATCACTCTGTTCTCTTCTTCCTCAGCCGTGCCACACTCCTTTTTCTTCAGTTTTTTAATTTCTTTGTAAGATGAAGAGTGGATTAGAGGTGCAAAAAGATTTTTTCAGGGTGTGCAAAGTACAAAAAACATAGGATTATATGTGTAAATTTTAAAAACTTAGGGTGTGCACCTGCACACCCTCATCACCATGTAGATCCGCCCCTGATACGAGTACTATCATGTCAATTAGTGAATAGGCTGCTGCAAAAATCTTTTATGTGGCCAAGCATGCTGCAATAGTATTATAGTAACAGAAAGCTCTCAAGACCCTCCACAATGGGGTGGTTTATCTCTATGATAATTGGTACCTCAAAGGTATCTCATTGTGGCGAAATCTAAAATGGTACATATTGAGAAGAATGGCTGACATAAGAGCTCTCCCTCCGCCCCATATGTTTTGATATTAAAATATTAAAATGTAATGATATGAAGTTATTGATAGATGATATAAAATTATTCGTGAGTGTTGTTTAAAAAATTTATGAGGTTCTTAGTCGGAGTAACCGAGTGTCTTTTAAGCTCTAAAAATCTTTCCTATCTTAGATTAAAGCACCATCCACTACCCTAAATTTATCTCGTAAAAAAATGTCTAAATGGTTAGACGAACAAAAATTAATAAATTCTTGATTTGTAAAGTGTGGACCACCACCCTCTATGATTTGATTTATTTAAATAGTTTAATTTAATCAGAATTTTATTTCATTTTTAATGGTTTAAAGCAATTGAAACTATCACCGAACATGTCATGTTCTATGTCTCCTTCCATTTTTATTGGTGAACACTCATATCATAAATTTTTTTGGCTCAAATGCAATTTTGATCCCCCATATTTACATATTTTTAACTTTTGATCCCTTTTTTTTTTACAAAACCACTTTTTTGGTCCTCCATTTAGAAAGTCAACAAAAAATATTTGGCCCCCTCCTTTTTTAGTGATGTGGCACCCTCGTTAATATGGTGCATACTTGACATTAATGAGTTGGAAAGAATAATTTTCATATCATTAATGTTGTAATAATATTTTTATTTATTTTATTTAAAATCAAAATTTTAAAAATTAATTAAAAAAATAATCATTTATCATCGTCAATATCAGATTCATCACCATGGTTTCCAACAACAATACAATTCTTAGATATGGGTTCAACATCATCCATGTCTCCTCTCCCTCATCATCATATATAAACCCTAAAATTTGTATTTCAAATCAAAATACCCCTTCATCATCCTAAGATTGGACTTCTTTTATTGTTGATTGTGTAATGAGTTAGAATAAAATAAACAAGATTATACCTATTGGAGGACCAGGGAATGCATCGACTCAAATGGAACAAGGGGAGATTTTGTTTAAGCTTTTGGGGAAGGAGCCTAAGTTTTTGAAAGTTCCGATAGGGATTATGGATTTTGCCATTTGTGTTCTTGTTGTTTCGGTTAAGGTATTTTCTTCATTGGAAGATGTTGCCGAGTCTGGAAAAATTGGAAGGTATTATGCAGTCGAAAGTATACTGATTTTGGATCATGATTTCCTTCGTTGGATGATGATGAATGTGTTTTTTTTTTTTTTCAATTATCAACAATAATTTTTAATTGGCTTAAAAAAACAATAATTTTTAATTATAAATAAAACAAATAATAATATTAATTATAACAATGATGACATGGAAATTAATTTTTCAAACTCACTAATGCCAAGTATGTATCATATCATTAATGAGTGTGACACATCACTGGAAAAAAAAAGAGAGACCAAAAAAATTTGTTGACTTTTTAAATGGAGGGACCAAAAAAGTAGTTTTGAAAAAGAGGGGATCAAAAGTTAAAAAATATGTAAATTGGGGAACCAAAATTGTATTTAAGCCAAGTTTTTTTAGGGGACATATCGTAAAGTTTTGTTGGATATAATCAAACATCAAATCATTTAATGGTACACATATTTAAAATTTCTTTATTTATTTTTGAAAAATTGAAATTTACTTAAAATCATTTAATGGTACATCACCATTAAATAATTTTAAGTTAATTTTATATTCTTAAAAAAAGTAGAGTAAAAATAGGTTTTTTTTAATAAATATATATATATATTTGGAATGGAAAGGAGTCGAAAAAAAAAACTACTGGTTACTAGACGAGAAAATGTGACACCTTAAAACTAGGAAAACTTGAGAGATGCTCATTGAAAACCCATATCAACAAAAAAAAAGGATATCTTCTACACCTCTACGGTGGAGTTTAGCATGGGAAAGGAAAGTTGTTTCCCATGATGGAAAAGTAGTCATTTCAGCCATTGATATATTATTAGTTTAATTCAATGGTTTAGATTTTGTATGGGGTACCTTCTAGTAACTTTTTGCTCTTGTACATGAAAACAAAAAAATAGACCCCACAACTAATATTTTATATATTAACTAATTTACTTGTTATGGACTTTGGTAAAGGAACGCATGTGGTTTTTGTTTAGTTAAACAGGGGTCTTTTCTCTTTCTTAACACTTCAAACTTCATCTTCATTTGTAGAACAAAAAAAAATTCATATTCTTCGAATCTCTTCTTCAGTTCTTCATTCTCCACTGATTTTCATTACCCATTTGTTTCATCTTTCAATTTTGACTTACAACTAATAAGAGAATGATGAAAACTCATGAAATTCCCCCTTTTCTTCACCCTAAATTGCAATTCAAAACTGAAAAGGTGAAAAACAGTGAGACTTTTGATCGATTCTCTCTTCATCTTGCTGGTACATTGCTTTCTGTGAATTCAATTACAAATCTGTGTAAGTCATACCTTTCTTCGACTGACAAGGATCCGTTCCAGCACTTTCTAGATCTTATTTAATGTGTGGTTAAACAACATGGTTTAAGTAAATTTGCAAACTACTATTGATGAATTGCTTAGTCATCGAAAGAAAAATGGTTGTTACGAAGGATTTTGTTTTTCAACACTAGTGAGGGACGTTTACATTTTTTTTCCCAGTTGCTAAGTTTAAAAAATGGTTGTAATGAACTTTCACTCAACCACTCGACTTTAATGCCTGTAATGGTGGGTGTAATTTTAATTCATTACCAAGAAAGGGAGGTGGAATTGTAAAGCAACCAACAACATTAAAATATACAAGTCTGGTTTTTTTTTGTTTGGTCTCAATTTCTAGAACCGCCAAGTGTCCTTTGAAACCGGACTTTCCCATCCTGGGAAAGAACTACACTGTCCCAGGCTAAACGCCACCTATCTTCTACACAATGCTGCTTCCCATAAAACATCCAATTTCATCATTATTGATGCTATGAACAGCAAACCCAATATTTATAGGTATAAAACGAATTTTAAATTGAGGTTTTTTAAATGTGTTGACTATTGATTTATCATGTGAGAGTCTAACTTCTTCTGTTAGACTCAACCTCATTAGCCCAAGAACATTTTTAAACAAAAATTCAGTTTACTTAATAATATATGTTTTGTAAGTAATTAATAATATATGTTGAAAATAATATTTAATATAAACATTATTTACCAATTGTAAAACCTTGAAATAGAAAAGTAATATTGAATTCTATCGTAAATTAAATATAAATTACTACAAGTCTACAACTCTCGCTTTAACCACCAACTGAGCGTGCACAAATGTTTAAAGAATTTGACTTACATAGATATATTTAAAGCAAATAAAATTTTGGGGCTACTATGAGACATAAAAATTTGGGAGCCTAAAACCATTGTTTTAGTAGCTGCCCCTTGGACCGGCCCTCTGACCAAACACCTTCAAATCGACTTACACAAACAAACAAGCTCTTGACCTTTTTAGCAAAACCAAACATCCAAACACAATTATCATCCCTTCTCAATCATGCACAACCTACAAGCTCTTGACGAATTTCGTTTACATAGGTATTAACGAATTTTCCGTTTTTAAAAAATATTGATCCAGTTGAGTTTATTGACCTTTTCTCAGTAGGACCCTAGTGGAGGACCTTCGTGGAGCACCCTCGTAAATGCATGCATGTTAAATATTAATAACTCTAAGGTATTGACTTCAAACAACACTTTGTCTTTCATTTGTAAATATGAACTCCAAAGACAGCCTCCATGCTGCAACTTTTCTTGCACTCTTCTCTTGCATCTTTGCACTTTGTTCATTGGTTCCTATTTCTGGATCAAAGGACAGCCTCCATCCTGATCGGTTACTCCACGTCACCGGAGCCGTTGGGCCGGAGAGTCTTGTTTTTGATAGTCACGGCGAAGGTCCGTACACCGGTGTGGCGGATGGTCGGATTTTAAAATGGGAAGGGGAGGAACGTGGTTGGACTGAGTTTGCTGTCACGAGTTCCAATAGGTAAATATACACATTGGTGTTTTTTCCAAATTCTTTCTTTATTGGTATTCTGCTTTTGGTACAATTTAATTTTATTTACTTTTAATTGAGCTTATTAGTGACTAGGGAGACTTAAATTGGACTTACAGTTGTCCCGTGATTGTAAAATTATATGCACATTTGATATGATGAAACACCGGTTTGAACCTACAATTTACCCGCCACTTCTTTGCATTCAATGTTTGTGAGTTTCACTGCTAGATTATTAAGTAAAAATAAAATAAAAATGGTGTGATATGGTTGGTAGATGCTAAGTGAGTCTCTTAAGCATATGGTGTAGGAGATCGATCTTAGATATTGAAAAGCTTTGTTGAAAATTATTAACCCCTTAAATATATCTCAATATCATGAGAAATTGTCTATAATTCTGGGTCGTTGATTAATTATTGTGTTTACCTTTTTTTTAAGAAGAATTATTGTGTTTACCCTTAATTTTACTCTTTACTACATGTTTCATATGTTAAGACACTAGATGTGTGTTTGGATGATGAAATGTTTTGGGGTAATGTAATATTTTGAGAGAATTCAAATTTTTTATAGGTAAATTTCATTGTGTTGGATGATTATTTTGAGAATTCTCAAAATAATGGAAATTATGAAGTATTTTGTCCAAACTAAATATAGAGAATTTCAAATGACACTTGAAAGCTACAAATTTCAAATTTCTTCCTTCTTATATATTATTTTTTTTCAAATTTTGCAAGTTAGTCTCCATATTTTTCAAAATTTTCAAATTGACCCCTATAAATTTTCATAAAATTGTAATTGGGCCCTAATTCTTTTTAATAATTACAAATTGATCCCTAAATATTTTAAAAAATACAATTTAACCCCTTAAAAATTTAATATTTGAAAATTGGCCCTTATTATTCAATTTTCAAATTTTCCCCAAAAATCTTGAATTTATAAAATTTGGCCAAAAATAATAACAATGAAATTTTGTATTACTTTATCCAAACAAAAATATTTAAAAATGAAAACAATTTAATTGAGTAATTTGAATTGCCTAGAATTCTGATTTTTTTTAAAATTTCCAATTACCCCATTCAAACACACTCTAATAGTGTGTGTATTTGAATGTGGGGATGTTTGGAGGGAATTCAAATCCTTCTAGTTAAATTTCATTGTTTGGATGATTATTTTAGTGAATTTTCAACACGATTGAAATTTATGATGTATTTTGCCCAAGTTCATCTAAACTCCTAAGAATTTCAAATTTTTTATCTTCTTATAATTTTCAAATTTTGCAAGCTTGCATCCATATTTATAAATTTTGAAATTTTCTAATTGACCCCTATAAATTTAAAAAAAGTGCAAGTTGGCCCCTAAAATTTTTAAAATTGGAAATTGACTTCTCAACAAATTGGCCCTCAAATTTTTCAAAATTTGCAAATTGTTCAAAATTTGCAAATTGGTCCATATTTTCCAGTTTTCAAATTTAAGAGTTTTTTTCTACAAAAGTAGTAAGAAAATTGTTAACCATGAAATCTTTTATAACTCTATCCGAACAATTTTTTTTCTAAAAAAAAGACAATGTAATTGAATCATTTGAATTTGCTAAGATTCTAAATTCTCTAAAATTTTCAATTACGTCACCAAACACACTCTAAAACGTTAGGGCCAATGGTCCACACGTTGTAGATCAACTGACAAACATGCCAAAATTGCTAGGTTGGACGCTGTGACCAGAGTTCGAACCCTAAGGGCTCCTCCACTTGGGCGTGTGAGTTAGGAGGCATGGTCCACAAGTTCTAGATCAACTGACATGCATTCCAATGACCACTGACATTTCGTCTAACTACCTCAAAAAAATAAAGAGTACCTAGACCTTGTTTGGATAAACAACTTGATTAAGCGCTTATAAAACAAACACTTATCATTATGTGTTTTTGTATTCGTTATTTCCACAACAAAAGATTAGATAAAGTCAAATTGTTTCTATATAAGCTATAAATCGTTTTCATAAGCTATCCCGGAGCGCTTGTGAAAATAAGCTAAAAATAGTTTATGAAACATGTCATAAGTTGTTTTTCTAAGCTCTCCCAAACATTATCACAAGTGTTTATGTTAGTAGATTATAGATAAGCTTAAATAAGTCAATCAAAACATACCCTCATTCTACAAGGCAAGCAAACAAGAAAGTGGACATATGTAATATCTGCCTTTAGTTTCAAACGGTTTCATCATTGTTTGAGGGCTCAGGCTACGGTGAGAGGCCAAAAAAGGTCTCTCACCATGCAAACTGATTTCTGGCCTTTAGATGGATTAATAAATTCACCAAATTGATTTTTGACCATTTGATCTTTTCACCATCTGACCGCACAATAATTTATTAATATATCTAACGGCCAGAAATCAGTTTGCACGGTGAGAGACCTGTTTTGGTCTCTCACCGTAGTCTTCACCTTGTTTGAGAATGCAAGCAAGCAAGCATGGAGACCTAATCTTCTATCTGTTTTCATACATTGATACACTTGCAAATTTTGCAAGAATGTTTCACTTATTTGTTGTTCTAGTTAATCTTTCGATGAAATAATGATGAACAATTTCAGTTTAATTTTTTTCATGGTAC
The DNA here is from genome assembly GCA_018208015.1 of Medicago ruthenica. Taxonomy (NCBI): domain Eukaryota; kingdom Viridiplantae; phylum Streptophyta; class Magnoliopsida; order Fabales; family Fabaceae; genus Medicago; species Medicago ruthenica. The sequence goes on along the minus strand of CM031375.1, from coordinate 5,957,189 downwards.
TTTAGTTTTAATGGCTATTTTTTTGTCCGAGGATATGTACAACAAGGGTTATACACTAACTATTTTATTTGAATGTCATTTAACACATACTTATATTTGCATTTTCTTATGAATTTAATGAGATTAGTTGTATGATTTTCAAGGTCGGACTGCGTGGTTCCATTTGCCCCAGAGTTGGAGCATATTTGTGGGAGGCCACTAGGACTAAGGTTTGATAAGAAAAATGGAGATTTGTATATTGTTGATGCCTACCTTGGCCTTAACGTAGTAGGACCTGCAGGGGGTTTGGCCACGCAGTTAGCAACAGAAGCTGAAGGCCAACCCTTTCGCTTCACTAATGACATGGACATCAGTGAAGATGAAGATGTAATTTACTTCACTGATTCAAGCACGGTCTATCAGAGAAGGTAAGTTCAACACTAAACAATACCTCATTTTCTACAATCAACTCTATCTGCATTTTGTAAAACAACATTGCTATTGATTACGAACAATTTTTTTTTTACGAAATACACATGAAATGATTAATACTTTGTTTTTGGGCAATGTTTGATTCGTGCACTTCATCATTTTCTTTAAGGGTTTGTTTGGGAGTTTGGAAGGGAGATGGGGGCGTTGAGGAAGGGAAGTAGAGAGAAAAGAGAGAAATCTTAACCATTTTCTACGGTGCTTTTGTACATAAGAATAAATGAATTCTTACGATTAATATTTTTTTTAAAAGTATTTTAACAATATAGTTTAAATTTGAAGAATTTATCGGAATCATCCAAAATCATTCAAAATCCTCCTCCAATAAAATTTTTTAGTCGCTCCAAATTAGATTAATTTTTTATTGTGAAGAAAAGTAAACCTCTCAAAACCCTCGCCTTCAAAAGTCTTAAGAGTGTGTTTGGATGGGGGAATGTTTTGAGGTAATGTAATATTTTGAGGGAATTCAAATACTTTTAGATGAATTCTATTGTTTGGATAATAATATGGAGAATTTTCAAAATGATGGAAATTTATGAAGTATTTTGTTCAAGTTAAATTTAGAGAATTTCAAATGACACCTAAAAGATAAGAATTTCAAATTTCTTCATTCTTATAATTTTCAAATTTTGCATTTTGGTCCTCAAGTTTTCCAAAAATTTCAAATTACCCCAATAAATTTACAAAAATTGCAATTTGACCCCTGATATTTTTTGAAAATTACAAATTTACCCCTCAACTTATTCAAAATTATAAATTGACCCCTAAAATTTTTGAAATTTACAAATTGACCCCTAATTTTAATTTTCAAATTTGGCCCAAAAAAATAACATTTATAAAAGTTGCCCAAAAATGATGACAATGAAATTTTTTATTACTCTATCCAAACAAGAATATTTAGAAATGAAGTCAATTTAATTGAATCATTTAAATTGCCTAGAATTCTAAATTCTTCAAAATTTCTTAATTACCTGTTTGGATAGGGGAATGTTTTGAGGTAATGTAATGTTTTGAGGGAATTCAAATACTTTGAGGTGAATTTCATTGTTTGGATAATAATTTGAAGAATTTTTAAAATGATGGAAATTTATGAAGTATTTTGTTCAAGTTAAATTTAGAGAATTTCAAATGACACCTAAAAGCTAAGAATTTCAAATTTCTTCATTGTTAAAATTTTTCAAATTTTGCATTTTGGTCCTCAAATTTTCCAAAAATTTCAAATTGACCCCTCAATTTTTCAAAAATTATAATTTGACCCCAATAAATTTTCAAATTGGCCCCTCAATTTTTCAAAAATTCTAATTTGACCCCTCAAAATTACAAAATGACCTCTAGTTTCAATTTTCAAATTTGGCACAAAAAAATTAAAATTTATAAAAGTTGTCTAAAAATGATGACAATGATATTTTTTATTACTCCATCCAAACAAAAGTATTGAGAAATGAAAATAATTTAAATGAAACCGTAAAAGTTCCCTGTAATGTATGTATTCCCTTGTTAAGATCAAATCATATTGTTGTTTCGAAATGCTCCACCAAGTGTTCAATTACGAATTTACGACAACATTTAATAGTAAATTATGTATCACATCAGACATAAAATAAAGTTGTGTATCAACTATTGTGTGTCAACTATTAAGCATCTCTTTTATAAAGCTAAAGATAACATCAAAACACATCAATAATGTTTGAGAAAGTCATGTAAGCATAACTCAGTTAGTAGTTACAAGGACAATAATATACAAGGATTGAAGTTCGAATTCTGAACTTCTCATTTCTCCACATTTAAAATGTGTCCAGAGAAAAAATGAGTGATGAAATGATTTATATGTTGATCACTTTTGTTTGCAGGCAAATTACGCTTTTACTTCTTAGTGGAGACAAAACTGGGAGGTTAATGAAATATGACAAGTCAACAAAAGAAGTGAAGGTCTTATTAAGTGGCCTTAATTATCCTAATGGCGTTGCTTTAAGCAAAGATGGTTTATTTCTTCTGGTAGGTGAAACCTCGACTTTCCGGATTCTTCGGCTTTGGCTTCATGGCCCTAATGCTGGCCAAGTCAATACTTTTGCTGTTCTTCCAGGTTTTCCGGACAATATAAGGAGAAATTCAGATGGGCAGTTTTGGGTTGCTTTGCATGATGCAGCTATAAAGTTGAGTGATGAAGGGGAAATACTAGAAATCGTGGAAGGGAAGACCATGAGATATGTCAGTGAAGTGGATGAGAAAGATGGAAAACTTTTGATTGGATCAGTGTTAATGCCTTATATTGGTATTTATAGTTTATGAAAATGGAATGTACTCCTTCTAGTCTTAAGTTATAAATAAATTTTCACTTATTAGATTCATTGAATAACTAATGTATTTGGTCTATATAACAAACTAAATATATTATGTGATGAATAATATTAATATGATGTAGGATGTCTATTTCCCTAAGACTTTCTATGTTCATTAACTCCTATGAGTGAATGCATATATTCATTGTTATTGGCACTTAGTCTTATGGCTCTTCATGTACTTGTAACTTACCACATTTGTGTCCTATAAATAGGACTTATATTTCAATGTAAAGAACACACTTGTGAAGAATAATACACAAAGCTCTCATCTTCTTCATCTATGATCTTATATTGTTAGTTTATTTCATAACACGTTATCGCACGAAACTCTACCAGAGAAATGGCTTAATTATCTTGGAGGCTATATTCCTATAAATTTTCTTCTTCTCATTATCTTTGCACTAGTTAATCTAATTCATATGATCATGATATCATGTTCTTTTCCATAGTTAATTTTTGTGTTTGTTTGATTGAATTACATAGGTTGAGTATGATCTAGTCATAAACAAGAGCAATGGATTCACAATTGTTACAATGAAAGATGTTGAAGAAGCTAAAGAAACAATTTGAATGTATGATGGTTTTGTAAGTCTGCTTTTAATCTTAAGTACTTCAACAATTTTCTGTCATGTGTCTTTTTCCTTTCTTTTTAAAAAAAAACTTGTTAAAATTGCATAATCTAAAAAAAAAATTAGATAACTCCTAGATGAATGACTTCATGCTCTACTTCATGCGAGAATTTTGTAAGCACATTAATATTTGTAGTTAATTCTTCCCCAATTTTTCCCATATATATTATATCTTAGTATGATTATGGTCAATTTACATTTTTTTTCCGTTACTCATAATTAAGTTTGTTTTGTTCCATGAGTAATTTTGTGAAGAAAGAAGAAAGACTTTTATCGGTTCATGTGGAAAGAAAGAAAAAAAAAAGGATGGATATAGATTAATACTAAAATATCAACAAAGTTTTAAGTTAGCAAGTGAAATGTGTACTTTCCATTGTGGAAAGAATGAATTGTTCTTGATCATCTTGTGTAATATAGTTCTTGAAGAACTATTTTATTAACATCAAGGATCCCTGAATGATTGCTCAAACAATGAAGATCTTTTGTGATATAGTTTTTGAAGAACTATTTTTTTAATTAAAGCATCATTGAAGGATTGCTCAAAGAGTGATTTTTTTTAATCATTGTTTATGAAAATTTGAGATATAGTTCTAGAAGAACTAATAATCTAACATCAAGCTTTCGTGAAGGATAAAAAAAATTGTGATCTTCCTTCATCATTATTGATAGAGGTTTGTGGTTGAGTTCTTGAAGAACTAGATCTTTGTTCACAATTGAAATATATAAGATCTATTTGATCTAAATATAAGTTGGACGGAAAAAAAACTATTTTTGTCCCTTGAATTTGCTCCTGAAGTAGCGAAATTGAGAATATAATATCACGAATTGATATAGTCGAGATGATCATTTATATGATACATGTTAAGATGATAAAAGTTTATTATTTATGAGTTATGATAATTATGATATTTACTACTAATGAGTTCTCACAAGACATAAATGAGAGGCATTGTCATTTATGTCAACTCTTTGCATATTCGACATTTATAATTGGCGCTCCACATAATTTGTTCCTTTTATATCATGAAAATATTTGGAAATAATTTTGTTATATTTGTTGACGACATAAATATTATAATAACTTTCAAAGAGCTTATGAAAGTTTTTCTTAAAGAAAAGTATATATTTTAATCGTCGTAGCATTGTCTTTTTGTGTATGAATTTGTTATTAATTACTTTATACATTAGTGTAATTTCTTACTTCCTAGTTTTATGTAATTGATCCATGAGTCCATACATATAATTCTCTCTTTTGCTCTAAGTTACATTTAAGTTTTTGCAGAAAAAAGACATTGTATGTCATTGAGTGGTTTTTGCGCTTTTCATGTTGATTCTGCAACACTAATATATCTTGATAGAATTTGGTATCAATGAACTTCGATAGATCCTTATTAATTTAAAGTTAATATACTATTTGATCCCTTGAATCGATAACTCAAGTTTTCAATTCCTAAAATATAGTGCATAAAAAAAAATATTAGTATCTGAATGTGTCAACTCTTTCGCTAATGTCCTTTTATCGGTGAGTGTTAATTTGCTATCTAAAGATGTCTTGTTGATAATGCAACTACAGACACAATTAGAAAAGAAAATAATATACTTGGTTATAGAGAAAACTAATGTTAGTAGTATTTCTGACACTACAAATTAAAATTATTGAAGGCTCCAAAAGAGCCAATATAATGTTACACGGGGGAATAGAGTTACATATTGAGAATGCATTATATTCCTCAAAGCCTCATAGATATTTATTAAGCTTCAAGGATATCATTCTAAATGGATATCATATTGAAATAAGAAATGAAGAAGATGTTGAATATATGTATATTACGAGGCATATTTTTGATAAATAAAATAAGTGTAGTGAAAAAATTACATGTTTTTTCCTTTGAATTGTACTATGTTGGATATTTGGTTGTTGGCTACATGTTTGCTAAAATCAAATGTACAAGCAATGTGCGTCTTCAGAAGCTGAAATCTTCATATGTGTCTTCAGAAGCTGGTGAACAGTACTTCAGAAGCTGACCGTACACTTCAGAAGCTGAACAGTACTTCAGACGCACTGTTCAGACGCTGACTTTCGTTGACCTTCAGACGCATTGTTCAGACGCTGACTTTCGTTGACCTTCAGACGCACTGTTCAAACACTGACTTTTGTTGACCTTCAGAAGCTGCATTTCAGAAGCTGGTTTCTGCGTTCAGAATCTGTGTCTTCAAGCTGTTAATTCTCTCACATAATCTTTTGAAGATTTAATTGAAGATTTATCCAAGCTTCGTTTCTAGAAGGAAGTATTTTCGCGTGAAGATATTTGTTGAAGATTGGATTCAATTATTTGTGAATATATTTTCAAGGAAATCTTTGGAAAATATATTTCTGAATAATATGTGAGCTTTTATTTGCTTCTAAAGAATTCTGGGATTATATCTTTGAAGATTAGGATCAAGAATTATGTTGTTGCTGAAGATTATAAATAGAAGGCGTTGCTATTGAAGAAAGTGATCTCAACAAAAGCTAGAATTGAAAGAGTCCTAGGTTGTTGAGTCTGTGAGCATTATGCTTTGTTTTGTACACCACTCAAAGTGTTTAGAGTTGGTTGTTTTTATTGAGTTGTAATCACTCAAAGCTTTTAAGCAAGAGTGACTGTTTTATGTTTTCAAGAGTGTCTTCAACTTTGTTTGATTTGTTAAAGTCTGATAATCACTGAGGCAGTGATTGACTGAGGGAAGTGAGAGGGGTCTCAGGTCTAGGAGTTCCTAGGTAGAAATACCACGGGTAGTGATTAAGTGAGAAGGGGCTGTGAAACAGGGGCTGTCATGTCATAGGGGCTGTGAAACAGGGGATGTGTCATAGGACTTCGAATTGATACTATTTTAGTGGATTTCCTTCCTAGCTTGGTAGCCTCCAGATGTAGGTGAAGTTTTCACCGAACTGGGTTAACAAATCATCTGTGTTCTTTACTTTCTGTCCTTTATATTACTGCTTCTGAACTGCTATTTTCATACTCTGTTTTACGGTTCAGAACCAGTCCTGCCAGGAATTTCATACTACACTTAAATTATTGAAATTGAAGCACATATTCTTGTAAACTAGAAGTTTACAAAATCATATTAAGTTTATTGTTGGCAAGACCGGTTGGGTTATCCCGGATCTATTATGATGCGAAAATAGTTAAAAATTTATATGGACATGTATTGCAGAACCAGAAGATTCTTCAAACCATTAATGTTTGTGTTATTACTTTCCAAAGTAAGTTGACAATCTGAGAAAATAAGTCTTTTATATATATTAGGTGATATTTGTGGATGAATACACCGATGATGTGAATCATTTTGATACCTTATAACTTGATTTAATACATCGACTAAATGATCACATATATGTTTATTGTCAACTCACAACCAGAAGTTTGTGAGATTGTTTTCTCAACAAATTTGACTAAGAGCTCAATTTTTTGGAGTTTTCAGGAAGCATTTAATAAGTATCATTAAAGTTAATTGTATGAATGATACTTATGATAACATAACTTCTAAATTCTACTTTGGGAACATGTAATCTTGTATGTTGAGATATTGATTCGCATCATGCCAACACATTATTATGTGTAAATCCTCCCCTTAATTTATAATTTATTTTAGGTTAACAACCAAATATTTTCCATCTAAGTGATTTTTTTGATGTGTTGTGTATATCACAATTGCTCCAAAATAATGCACTAAGATAAATATTGAAAGAATGTTGGGAAAATATATTTGATATGAATCCCCTACTATTTATAAATTGTATTGAGCCAACTTCAGTAGGCCGATTATCGATTGATGAATTAGTTTTCCCAATATTAGGGGGAGAGAATAAGCAGCTGAAAATGTGAACCCGAAGTTCAATTGAATTATTTGAAAGGAAATATTATTATCTCATTTTGATCCTCAAAATATCACTCATTTGCAAAGTTAAACAAATAAAATAGCAGCTGCTAATGCTCCAAACGAAATAGATGTCCCTGTAGGATAATCTAATATTGCAAATGAGTCTTAATCATGCATCAAGCATGGTAAACCAATCGGTTCCAAATATAAAAATCCTCAAATAAGAAAAGAAGTCAAAATGAAAGATAACCCAAATGAGGATATAGAAACTCTAAAAGAATCGTCTAACATAATGGATTTTTCAGTTCCAGAAGAACTTATCAGGTACCTGAAATTCATGAAATATCGATAAATTATGTCATGGATGAAAGATCTCAATGAAATGAGATGGAACCAAAAAAAAGTCAACGTTGACAATGTTTTTACATAAAATATAGCGCTATATGTAAAAATGATAACGAGGATCATGAATCAAAGTCTATTGAGGATTATAGACAATAAAATGATTGACTAAATGGAAAGACGAATTTGAGGCGATATTAAACTAGCTATGCAAAGAGAATGGTTTTTGGACCAGTAGTCCATACATCTGAAGATGTGAAAATAAAAAGAGAATCATGAAATATTGATATATGAAGTTTGCTTTATTTTCAAGAGTATTGGTGAAAACCTACTACTAATTTTGAAGAGGCGTATTCACATGAAGTGAATTCAAGTATATTATCATACTTGATTAAGTCTAGCACCACTTGAAAGCCTCAATCTATCTATATATGAAGTACATGTTACAATATATTTATATGACTCACTTGATATTTTTATATAAAATTTCCCGAAGGAATTATTTTATCGAGGCATACAATTCATATTTTTTGAAGAGATTAAATAATCAACTAGAAATATAGAAACATGTTGTATAATATTCTTAGTGAATATTTTCTAAGAGAGAGATATAAAAATGATAACATTTGTCCATTTTGAAATAAACCTGAGAACTCTTGAAGAATTTTTTAAAGTTGATTTATTAAAGAAAAAATATTGAGATGAAATATGTAGAAAGGGTAAATATTTATTTGAGATTACAAGTTAAGTATTTGAAGAGTAACACTTTTGTTAATCAAGAAGTTTATATAACAAGGTGCTAAAATGTTTATATATGGACAAATCTCATTTGTTGTATACTCAAATAGGTTGAAAAGTCATTGGATGTAGACAAAGATCGTTTGAAAATTTAAGTAAATTATGAATAACTAACTGGTTCTGAAGTACCATAATGTAGTTCAATTAAAGAACAATAATGTACCTTGATAATTATTCATGTTATCATGTATTATTATTTTTTATTATTTTAGATATGCAGGTTATTTGTCGGATCCTCAATATTAATGTGCTTGATTGAGGTTTATGATTGAACACATAGAAGAAACTTGTGGTTTGTCTTCCAGAAGAACAAGCAACAATTATTTATGAATATAATACCATATGCATTGTCAAGTTGAAAGGATATGATATAAGAAGTCAACAAATTTATTAGTGTGATAATATTGCAGACCTTTTCACAAAGTCACTCTCAAGCATAATTTTTGAACAACTGATGAAAAAGATTGACCTTCATCGTCTCAGAGATGATTGTTTGGATAAAGGGGAGATATAAATATATCTTGCACTCTTTTTCCCTTCACCATGGTTTTGTCCCACTGGGTTTTCCTGGTAAGGTTTTTAATGAGGCAGATATATTGGATATTGTACTATTTTTCCTTCACTAAGATTTTTTCCCATTGGGTTTTTTATTAGTATGGTTTTAATGAGGCATATCCTTCATGGACATCCAAGGGGGAGTGTTATGAATAATATTAATATGATGTGGATGTCCATTTCCCTAAGGCCGTCTATGTTCCTTAACTCCTATGAGTGAATGTCTATATTCATTGTTATTGGCACTTAGTTTTATGGCTCTTCATGTACTTGTAACTTGTAACTTACCACATTTGTGTCCTATAAATAGGACTTATATTTCAATGTAAAGAACACACTTGTGAAGAATAATACACAAAGCTTCTCATCTTCTTCATCTTTGATCTTATCTTTTTAGTTTATTTCATAACACATTAGTTATTATTCAATTAATATAAAAAGTTAAAAGTTGATTATAATTGAGACCAGGGGAGTATTATACTAATGTGTACCCTCTGTCACGGGATTCTTTTATTTTCTTAACTTTTTTAATGTAATGGGGGAGTAATTATGTTTGTAATTATATGACAAAATTTAAAATAAATTTATTATGCACGCATTTATATTTGAAGAATTTTGGTTATCATTTGCAGCAAATGAAAGAGTTTGAGATGCTGAGTTCAAACACGAACGAAAGAATAAAATACTAATCTAACAAACGAAATGCTATCATTGGTCATTCAAAAAAAAATTAGGTGATCTCTATGTCAATGACAAAAATATATCTTAATGGAGTTCGGAAAATGTAGGATCCAAAGCCATCGTGTTCAAACTTATTATACAAACGCATCTATAATATTGAGTGCTCATAACACATTTTTAAGGCATTTTTGTCTAAAATGTTATGTATGAAGAATAGATGCAAGAGCATTTTTATTTCCCACGGTGCTATGGATTTTCCACCACTTTGCTTAGATTCTTTTTTCCAAATCAAATCACTTGTGAATGTACACTTGTTGTTATTATTTATTTTATTTTGTATTTGTCAAGCACACAGCTTAAGTTTAACATTGGTTTGTTTTAGTAGGTCTTGAATATAATTCATGTAAATTAGTTTCAGACAGATGAACATAATATGCATCGTTTACAAATCTTAGAAGATATCTTGTATGCCAGTTGGTTTTAAGGAAATGAATTTTATTGTGATAAAATAATTTGGTAGAAATATCACTCCTTTTCTAAGAAGTAGGTGTTGAGATTGCAGAGAAGTAAGTGTTGTACTTGCACCTTTGTGTTCGAAGAAATGGAAAAAGGTAGCAAATAAGGAGAAAGAGCAATGTGTATTACAGTCAAAATAGCACTCCTTTTCTAAGAGCAATTTGTATCATTTGTTTACAGGATTTGCTTATATCCTATCACTATTATATATATTTACTTATATCTCTGAATTTGAAATAGATCAGTCCGAGGGTTGGGGCCAAAACAAATAGACTCGGAATTTAACTTTGTGTTTTTATCAAATATAAAATAAAATAAAATGGTAAATTTCAATTTCAACCTCAACCTTATCTCATTTCAATTTTATTTTAATTTTTTCAATTTCACACGAATGAAAAAATCAACCAATGTCAACACCACGGCATGCAATGTAATTAAAGTAGGAACATCAAAATAATGGTAGTAGAATTTGAACCAAATCGAATAACTGGACACTTCCGATTGACATCATGATCAATGTCTTACATGTGTCGGTGACACGGATACATGTAGTTACATTTAACTACACCTTGCACAATAGCAGGGTACTAGTTTTACAATAATACTACTAGTTTTTATACTAGATTATGAGAAAAAACAAAATAGATAATTTTATTTTGCATTGACGTACTCACTAATAATTGAAATATTTTGATTCACACCTTTGTCTGCCTGCTTTATGGAATGTCTTTCGCAGGCTTGACCTTTAAGCTTGCAGTTAGCTTAGCTAATTTGATGCAAACTTACGTAACATGTAGATAAACATATTTATCAAATTACAATTATTCAGTTAATCACTTTCAATCAATTAAAAAACAAGCGAGCGAGATATAGACAAAATTAAACTCATAGGACAAAATAATTCATGAAAATACCCAAGCTATGCTGAAAAAAAATGCAAATATGAAAAGACTACTGAAGGAACAATCCCTAAATGATAATCATGTTATATAGCCCGAAAAGATTTAAGAGGAGGCAATCATGCCCTACATTTTGAAATTGGTATGCTGATTTAGCAATCCGGCATTTTTCCAACAATCTACACAGCCGATATATATGTTTAATGCTCGGGTTTTACAATAATTTCCTCCAAAACATAAATGTTCTAAAATTACATATTCTCATCACAACATGAAAAAAATCCCTCTAATAAAATGATGATTCAAGGTTGTACAAGCAACAGCTACTTCCACAGAACGGACTGGATATTGAGTTGTGATATGATGTTCAATGTTATCTTCGGAGCTCTAGCAAGAAGAAACCTGACACATTTTGAAGTTTTGCAATTAGAATACATGAAAAATGAGACATTTTAGTTACACACACAGGTCAATCGGGAAAAATTAAACATAATACAAGATGAAGTAATAAGACAAACATATACAAGTTGTTGAATTAAAGACTCGGTAAAACTGTACTACTGCAAGGTAGAATTATAGTAGTACTCAATTCAGTGCAGTCACTTGTTCATAAACTTCTTTTAATATTCTTGACAAAATTTTGTTTAAAATAGACTTCAAAGAATAACATATTCTATTGGTTAGGTGAGGACGCATCCCCCTCCCCTTGCACCAATGGTTACAGACTTCAAAGAATAAGAGATACTGTTGATGGGTTCCTTTCGCAATAATTTACTGAATCCTAGAATCTTAAGTTCATCAGGTTTTATTTTTTTTACTTACTATTATATCTCCAAATCGCTCGACTAAGTGAGCAAAGTCTAAAATATCCACAATGCTCATTATAGTTTTTTTTTTTTTTACCATAATGCTCATTATAGTTTTACTTAAAAGTTAAAATTACAAAAGATTATTTTAACAAAAAAAAAATGCTATGCATTAAGACAGCTTAGCACAGGGAAGGTTACTGTGATGGGGACTATGGATGCACACAAGTGAGTCGATCATGTCTATGGACAAACCAAAAAGCAAGCAAAAATAGTTTCATAGCCAGAATCTGAACCTGAACAAGAAAAGAAAGGGGGAAAACCAGAATCAGGAGAGGTTAAACCAGAAGAAAAGAGAGAGGAGGGAAGGTGGGTGATGAAGATAATAAGAATGGGAGTAAAGAAGAGATGGATTTTATGATGATGAGGAAGGCATGAAGAGGATGATGTACTATTATCAGCTACTCTATGTGGTTGAAGGAATCCCACAACCACCTCAACTCTTTGGTGATGAAAATCCCAATGCACGTTGTATTTCATAAAATTCATCACATTCACGTGATATCAAACTAGTTATTTGATGATATAACACTCAGCCTTTTCATGTATATATTACTGACGACATATTAAATTGAAGACATGAATCATGATGGAGGAGATACATCATCATTGTAGTCTATAGATTACGGATGATTATTATATAAATAACATGGATGACATTTTATAAAGACCAGAAAAAACAAATAATTAAAGGAAGAAAAAAGGCTACTTTATTATAGAGTAATAGCTTGGCAGTTGGCAAAAATAAGCTGGGTAGGTTTAAGTCCACAGAATGAAGTCTAAATTATCATGTGCAGGCCTAATAAAATGGAATCAGATCCAAATAAATTATGTTCTTGATCTGTTCTACCGAAGTGGCATAATAAGAGAATAACGAAAGTACCTGCTTTTCTGTTATGAGATTCACGGCCGGAAAGGGATTCAGTCACACCATGAATACTAATTCTTTAACATCTTCTGCAGCACAATCAAACTCCGCATCTGTTGACTCTTGTGCTCAAAGGCATAAACCGACTGGTGATAATACTGACTTTGGCACCTTGCCAGTTTAACTATTGGAAGGACGTGAATAATAAGAAAAAGGTATATTTTGGTATCTGTAATACCTCCTTTACTGGAGGAATTAGTAGAGCAAGAAGACATCAATTGGGAATAAGGGGTGATGTAGCTCCGTGCCGTAAAAGACCACTGGATGTCAGGGAACATTTGCAGGCTGATTTGGATGAAAAATAAAGGTCAAGACTAGGAAGAGAAGAGCTTCAAGTGCAATTAAATGAAGATGATCATGATGATATAGTTGAAATAAGGAGAATGCAAACCGGAAAGAGGACAGCTGAGGCCTAGAGAAAAGGTCCCTTGAAATTAATGCTCATTAAAAAGGGGAACAAACTATGGGAAAAAACATGAGGACAAACAAATGTCAATGATGGTGCTGACAGAGATGCAAGGGCAAGATGCATACAATATATTGCTCGATTCTTTTCTACGAATGGAATTGCTTCTAACGTTGCAAATCAAAACACTACAAGTCGATGTTGGAACCTATAGCCGTCATTTGAAACTTCAAAAGTATCATGAAATGAGGGGTCCACTCCTTGAAAAAGTGTTGGAACATAATAAGGTTTGTTGAAGAATCTTGTAGACCAACGGGTAAAATATGGATGCTCGATTATGTTTGATGGTTGGACGGACACAAAGAATGGGACCTTGATAAATATTTTGGTGAATTCTCCGGCTGGAAAAATGTTTGTGAAATGCATTGATGCTTCTAAAGACGCAACGACTGTGATTAAGTTATATGAGTTGTTGGACAGTTTTGTTGAGGAGATTGGTGAGTGAAATGTTGTGCAGTTGATTACCGACAATGGAAGTAATTATGTTATGGCTGGTAAACTGTTAAGTGATACGAGACCCCACATGTTTTGGACTCCATGTGCTGCACACTGTATAGATTATAGACCTTATGTTAGAAGATATTGGAAAGATTAAGGTTAAAAAGGTTGTCCAAAGAGGGATTAGTTTTGTAGGCTACATTTAATTTCAGCTATGAAACGAGACTAAGTTCCTCATTAAGTTCAAAGCCGATGTCTGGTTATAACTGCAGCCTATGAGACAAATCCCTCTCTTTGTATAACCTTTTTAACCTTAGGAATCTTTCCAATATCTTCTAACATAAGGTATATACAATGTGCAGGACATGGAGTCCAAAGGATGTGGGGTCTCATTGCAGCTAACAGTCTACCAGCCATAGCAAAATTAACTGCACTACATTTCACTCATCAATCTCCTCAAGAAAACTATCTAGCAACTCATATAACTTATTCCTAGTCATTGCGTCTTTAGAAACATCAATGCTTTTACAAACATTGTTCAAGGCTTTCCAGCTAAAGAATTTACCAAGAAACTTATCAAGGTCCTATTCGTTCAGTCTATCCAACCATCAGATTTAATTGAGCATCCATGTTTTACTCGTTAATCAATATGATTCACCAACAAATCCTTAGTACGTTTCAACTCTATTTCAAGGAGTGTACCCTCAATTCATGGTAGCTTGGAGGTTTCGGCTAACGACCATAGGTTCCAAGTTCCAACAGCTCCCAGCATCAACTTGAAGTGTTTTGATCCTGCAACATCAAAAGCAATTCGATTCATATAAAAGAATTGAGGAATATATTATCAGCACCATCATTGACATTTGTTAGCCTCATGTTTTTTCCTATAGTTTGATCCCCTTTTTTCACGAGAATTAGTTCCAACAGACCTTTCTTCTTGGCAGCTGGTAAAGAGGCCTCAGCTGGCCTCATCATTTCTTTGTACTCTCCTTTGGTTCTCTCATCCAAATCAGCCTGCAACAGTGCCTTGACATCCAGTGGTGTTTTACAGCATGAAGCTACATCATCCCTTATTCCCAATTGATGGCTTCTAGCTCTCCTAATTCCTCCAGTAATGGGCACATCACAATATAGCTTTTTCTTATTATTCAAGTCATTCCAATGGTTAAACTTCCAGGCAAGGTCAAGGTTATCACTAGTCAGTTTATGCCTTTGAGCAAGAGAGTCGACAGAAACAGACGCAGAGTTTGATGTACTGCAGGTGATGTTGCTAGTCAATGTTATCACTAGTCACTAGTCAGTTTATAACTAGGGTTTTGCGATGGAATGTGAGAGCAATGGAAGGTTCGCGTGTGAGAAGAGGGAAAAGGTTAGAGTTAATTCGAAATTCCCAAAATTCCCTTGAAACGGTTTAAAAACTAGTGCCAATTTGGGATCTTTTTTATGTTTAAATACAAGAGGGAGATCAGAATCCATGACCAAGTCCGCGGCTTGCAAACTGCAATGGCAACTGGTGCGACCGCTAACCCAAGCTGTTCCGCTATTGCCATGGTGGTAGCGTTTTCTTGCTGCCACGCCGCTATAGCGCGCTATTGACAATCTAGAACTAACATACAGTTGAAGATAAACATCAAGACCCATTTTCTAGCAAATGGGGCCTGAATGCCAAAGTAACTTCACAGTGGATTAAAAGTAAAACCAATATAAATATCATTGTTTCAAGCATTTCTGCGCACAAGTAATGTGCACCAATAAAGGCTTAAAATGGGAGAAAATAGAGGTCTGTGTTAAGCCATATAGGACACTAAATACAAGCAATTTTAAACAGACCCAAATCTATCTCAGCACATGTAATAGATCCGCTTTTGCATGCGAACAAACATAATAACAAATATTTATGAAAATTAATTTGATTTTTTGTTGTTACAATGAAGTTCCCAACTTATTCTAACTTCATGAAACAACTTGTTTATTCTATCCTACGTATACCACTTTTTGTCTAAATGGAAAAAGAAAGATAAATAGACAAACAAAGAAAATCTCATCATCATAATCAACAAAAGTAAGAGCAAAATAACAGAGACAAAGTGACAAACCTAGACACGACTAGTTTTTATCTTCCTAAAACTATGCTGAATGTTTCATTAGACTTTATTGAAAGGCAATTGAGGGCTAATTATTTCATAGGAGGCATACCATCAGGGATTGGAAACCTTACATTTTTAAATAAACTGTAGTCCCTCTCTTGTTTTATTACTATTAATGTTCAATTGTAATGAAATGAACTGATTTCTAGTTTTTTTTAATAGCTATAGCTATGGACCTATATATTTCTAGTTTTTTATTCTTTAATTTTTATTTATGGTTTTAATGCAACTTTTGGTCCATGTCATATGGTTATGATAGAACATTATGGCGTGATTAGATCCATGTCGCAGACCCCACTTAGTGGGAAAAGGCTTGGTTGTTATTGTTGTGGTTTTAATGCAACCTTTCAATTCAGGGATGTATCAAGCAATCCATTAGAAGGATCTATACCTTCCTCTATCGGTCGTCTCTCACATTTGCAGGTTTTGTAAGTCAATTTAGCATATATAGCTCAGTGTCAGGATTATACAACAAACATCAACTTTCAGTTATGCTAATCTAACTTGTCTTAGGAACCTATCGACCAATTTCTTTTCTGGTGAAATCCCTCATTGGAGTACCAAGTACCTTCAAGATTCTTTTCTGGCGAAATGCATAACATTGGAAAGCTAAGCACCTTCAAGAAGAATTCGTATGTACTCTTTCTTAATGTCCAGTGGTTTGGCTGATGCATTGTAGCCATTAAACCATACAGGATTTGAAATTCCATGAGATTATGTAATAATATCCGACAAGTCTAATTTTTATATGCTATAGCAGGGTGATGCGCAAATAAGCATCAGAAACTTGAATAGTGTGCACGTTTTGCAATTCTTAAGGAGTTTTTCTTACTACCTCATTGCTAAATCTTAACTGATCCCCATAATTAAGCCCTGATGAATTTCTCTATGTAGCCTATTGTTTTTAGCCTTGAATCAGGATTGATATAACCCCTAAAACAAACCTAGATATTTCGATCAGAAACTTCGACATTTTAGAAGACAATGATATTCAAATAACCAAGTGAAAAACATAGTAATTTTCATCGTCGTCATCAATTCATCATCATCAACATCAAAAGTAAGAGCAAAATAACAGATAAACATACCAATCAATTCTACCATCACTGTTGCTGTTGCTGTTGCTGATTTGGAGCGTTTGGTGGAGGAGGCATGACAGGCCGAGGTGGACCATACACCGGAACACCACTACCAGGAGGAGGAGGCATACCAGGACGAGGCGGAGGCTGCATTCCTGGCCGAGGAGGAGCAGGAGGTCCTCTCACCATCTGACCAGGAGGAGGCGGCCCCATTGGTCTCTGCCCATACTGAGGAGGCGGCATACCAAATTGCGGCGGAGGACCACCTGGTCTCTGTCCAAATTGCCCCGGCGGCATAGGAGGTGGTGGACCCCTCACCATCTGCGGTGGACCTTGTCCAGGATGTCCAGGATACGGCATCTGACCAGGTGGACCTTGACCAGGCGGACGCATAACCGGAGCACCACCAGGATACGATACAGGCGGACGCGAGATCTGCGGCTGCATCATACCAGGAGCAGGTCCACCAACACCACGAACAGGACCAGCAAGACCAGGCTGAGCTTGAATAACCGGCGCTGGAGGAATACCTCTACCAGCAGCACGTCCAATTCCAGGACCAGCCATTGCAGCAGCATTTACAGCTTTCGAACGAGATTCCTCCGGTGGTGGAGGACCTTCAACTGTCATCGAAACAACTTCTTCACCCCGGAGAAGAACCAAACCGAGTGTGCGGCGGTCTTCACGGTCGCCGTCGGTGGTTTTCTTACCTTTCGCCGGTGGAAGTTTGCGAAACTCTTCACAGTCGCCGAGAACGAGATTCATGTGGCGGTCGAAGGCCATGAACTTCCGACGAGTTGACGACCGTCTTGGATTGTTACTCGCATTCGGTAGTTGATGTATTGAAGCATTTTGGAACTCTTTGACATCGACATTGTTACTGTGATTTGAGTTTTCTCAAAACCCTAATTTGAGATTCGAAGAGAAGAAGACGTTGTTGTGACTTGTGATCGTAGGGTTTTAGATGAAAATTGAGATTTAGATCGGTGATAAATGAGAACCGGACTGTGATCCTACCCAACCCACCTTCCTCAACTATAGTCCAGCCCATAATCATTAAGGAAGCTGGCCAAGGCCCATAATATATCTTTATCCGAATCTCCGTTTTTGCCCCTAAGCAAAGCATTCGGAAGTTGTAAATTGAATCTCAATTCATCTACATCCACTCCAAGTAGGCATGACAATGAGGCGGGGTGGAGAGGGGTTATACATTCCCCGTACTCATACTCTACTCTCATATACTTACATGTTACTATACTCATACCCAACAGGGATGAGATGAGAAATCGAATCTCATTTCCGTCTCCGACGGGTTCGTGTATCCTTGTTTTATCCCGATCTCTGCAGTGGATAATTTTTTTAATAAAAATAAAAGTATTTTTCAGTCTCGAGCGCAATGTTGTAATGTATTATCTAGCAAAAAGATGATGGTGATCGATGATTATGGTGAAGAAGAAGAAATAGGTCAAGAGTGTGAGATATGGAAGGAGAAAAGAGATAATTATGATAAATGAGTATCATCTGAAAGACTGAGACTCTGACTGTGCGAGTGAAATGATTTAGGATTTGGGTTTCTATTTATATAAAAGGGATAATAAATTGATTTTCTAAATTTGGGAAGGATTTGAGTATGTGTTCGGGGTGGGTATCTATATCCATGTTACCCGTCAAGTACCCGTGTTTTAAAATCGAGGAAAAACTCAAACCCATATCCAAACTCAGTCAAAGAGGGGAAAACCGTCAAATTGGATTTGGTTCGGGCAGGTACACGCGGGTATGGATTTTGTTGTCATGCCTAACTTCAACGTACTCAATCAAATATAAAACCACTTACGTAAAATTAAATGTTTTATGAATTGCAGCAAGAAGACAATAGAAATATCAAACTCAATCATGATACAATCTATTTTTTTAATTAATCTAAATTGATACAATCTAAGAACGAAAGGGATTATTTCCCGTGGTTTTTCTATTAGAGAGTATAATGAATATTTTAACCATCCAATTGTGTTTTAATAATTTTGACCAGTCAATTGACTCAAATCAAGTGGTTGAGATCTTCTTGGACTTTCCAATCAGTGTAGAGGATATACTCCCTCTAAGAATAGAGACAAGTGTGAGAACACAAAAAAAAAACATAATAATAACGAGACTAGGTAAGGATGTAGTTGCAAAACGTTGGATGTTTTATTTGGAGTGTGAATAGTTATTTCGGATAAATAATAATTAAATTTAAATAATAAGGTTAAAAACGGGAAAAAATGTGAAATGTAATCTCAAATGCTATTTAAAATAACACTTATAAAAACTATAAACTAATGAAAAAAGCTTGTTACCAAACACCGTCTCATATTATCAAACAAACTTATAAACTAGTTCAATAAACTATAAGTTAGATAAACTAGTTCAATAAACTATAAGTTAGATTATTAACATTACCAAACATACCCTAAGAACATCCATTGTCTTGAAAGACTACCCATGTTCTACACAATATACAAAGGGTTATTCGTTGATGAAAACTCTACATGTTGCGGAGCATTGGGGGGTGTTTGAAGGTCTTCGCAAGTCCTGGACTACTATCTCAGAGGTCTTGAAGGTGGAGCTTCATGTTGATTCTCAAGTAGTGCCGTAACACTATTTCTCTCTGCAACAAAAAGGTGGGTCACCTACCGGGGGACCTCTTTTACTAGTTTAGCTTCAATAAATATTAAATACTTGTGGACTTAGTTGGCCATTTATTGGATTGGGAACCCCGGTTATAAATTTTTCATTCATATAGCACAAGCAACTCATGTTCGGAGCTTTGCTTTAGCGACGAATTGATGTGTGATGACGGTTTACTATGAATTCTATATGATGCACAATGTCCTACTCAAGGTTAGTTTCCATTTATTAGTTGCCTTGTTGTTGGAGTTTATACCTCCCGTCGCTAGTTAAGCGTTAGTTACTCCTTTTTTGGGCTTTGGCCCTCTTGTATTCTTAAAAAAAACTCTACATATTGTTAAAAAGAAAGAAAAACTAATCGTCCATGAAAGGATAGTGTTTTATTGTTTTTCCACCTGTAATTACTATATTGCTACTATATTCAATCCAGGATTACTTAACTTAGGGTATGAGCACAATTAAATTATTGTTGACAACTTTGATATCTTTGAGGGCTACATAAAAATTATTGATTTGGTCCTGGAGACCTAGTGTTGGTGTCCTGAATATCCTCCATAGTCGTATCACTCACTACATCCTTAGAGTTGGTTCTATTCTTCTCCAAACATCCATTAAGATCACCAACCACCATAAATAAAATGCAGTTGGCTTCATATAAAATGTAATTGATCAGTTGTCAATTTTTTTCTCCCTTGAACATCTTTTGCACCATAAGCAACATTTTTATCAAGGCTTATATAAAAATGAAGGAAAAAGTCCTTCTTTGTAACCTATGCAAATAATTAAAAACAAAATATGTCAGCAATTTAAAAATTAGATATAGGAATGAATTAAACCATGAACAAGCATATCAAATTAATTGAAGACAATATACCATTTTAAAGTACACCACCAATCAGGTTGTCAACCTGAATTTGCTTCTCACCTTTGAAGGAACAAATTTCAGCATTAGCCCTCAAGAAAGTAAAACAAGAAATTGAGTTGAACCAAACTATTGCAAAGGAATAAACACATGAGTATTTTCAGTCCTCCAAAAACAGAGAATATTAAAGATGTGACTACTTTTTTTATTAATAACAACAATAACAATGAAACACTCAAATAAAGATTTTTTTTTATAAAAAAATATAGTTTAATGGCAGCTGATTTTATCAATAAGTCAGAGGCTTTTAATTTGTCTTCAAGAATGTCCTGATGATATTGCTAACTCAAATGACGCCCCAAATAAGATATGTCTGGTAAGTTAGATAGAAAAAAGGCAAGGACTAGGCCTAGGAAATGACCAACCATAACGTGATCAAATTCCATGGCACCTTGCTGAGAAAGATCCCACTAATTCCTGCATTGTTCACCTGCACAGGCTTATAAGTGTTGGAACTAATCACTAAGTTCACAATTTCTTGAGGAAGAAGAAAGGAGAGAGATGTTTTTAGAGAGTAAAAATGACACTTTTAATGGGAAAGAATTGTATTCCTCATCATTTCCCTTATTTGCATCACTTGCATACACCTTTCAACATAACCTAATTCAGTTGGTATCTTAACTAACTTCCTAAATTTTAGCTAAGTTCCAACTAACATCCAACTTTTGCAACGGTTTTACTGTTTTTAGTTAACAGTTTAAGAAAGTGTTGCAGTTTCTATAGTACACCAATAACAACATGTTTAACACAATTCTCAACAATAACTTTTGTAAGTAGTATTCACTGACAGAGGCAAACACCCCATTCGGCTGAGAGTAAATTAAGCCAAACATGTTAGTATTTGACGGAGGCTAAAATTATAAGATGAAATAATGTTTAGATACAAAGAACCAAAGGGAAAAATGGAAAAGAAAAATAAAAATACAATAAAAAACACACCTCATGAGAACTGGATCTTGAAATGACTCGATGATGGAAGCATGTCATTTTGCGATTACAGTTTCATGGACGTAAATCTTGGAAACGACTTAGGGATGGAAGCCTGCCTTTTATCATACCATGTGAAAAGAAGTTCCAAATCTTTTATCGTTAACAAATATGTTAAAGCAAGAGCAAAAGTCATACCAAAACCAGGTGCAAATATAGCAGAGAATGAAGTTGTTTTAGATGGAGGAGACACACGAAGCACTAAGTGTGCCTTGAAAATTGCAAACAGCAAGCAGAATCCACGCAATGATGTAATGAACAAATGTGAGGGAAATTGGGAAATCGAAGCCAACCCTCTCCATCACATATCAACAATAGTATTCATCCTTCCTAACATCATAATCATAATAATATACAAGCTGATGCATCAGAGTTAAGCAAATTGTACCTGTGCGCACCTCGTTTTTTTCCTGGGAAAAAGACGCGCAAATCCTCCGAGGTCGTTCGTAAACGCTCGGAGGGCCTTTTGTGAAGCCGCCACCAAAGTTTTTGTGTAAAGGGAACGTTGATAAACCCTTAAGTTTTTTTATGTTTAAAGGGAAACGATAATAAAACCCTTTGACGATGAGGAAAGGATGGTCATCGCAACCATTGTCGGGTTCGGGAGTCGATTACGCAAAGGGAAGGTATTAGCACCCCTCACGTCCGTTGTACTCAACGGGAACCTTCTATTTGACTAAAGCTTAAATTGTTTTTAAATGTTTTGCGCGCATGCTTATCCATGTCAAAAGAAAATATACTAAAAAGGGGGGAAAAGAGATAAAAACAAACGAAAGAAAAGAAGAAAAAGTTTTTTATTATTGCGCTTGACAAGATGTCGATCTTGCTCCTACGTATCTCCCGGTAGTCGGAGAATTCAAAGCGTACGTAGTTCTTTGGTAGAAAAACGTACATATGTTGGTTAATTTTAAATGGACGATGTTTTAACCGAATTCTTGCGATTAAAACGTAGCTTGTATGCTCGCACTTGGGAGACTTATTAAGCGTTTGTTCATGAATCGCACTAGAATTGTTAAAAGGTACGTCCGTTAGGGTAAAAGGGTGAATTGGTCGCTATGGGACCAAAAGAGGTGCAATGGACTCATACAAGTCAATCATTGACCGAGTGGACTCCAATGAGTCGGGCGATTGTTCGATTGATCCACTGAGATCAAGAACAGGTACAATGGACTCGGACGAATCGAACATTGACCGAGTGACTTAAACAAGTCGAGGGATCGAATCTAATGGCCACGGGGGACCAAAAGGTTTGGATTGACCACAAGGGGCCAAGATTTGGTTTGAATTGGTCGCTATGGGACCAAGAGAGGTGCAATGGACTCAAACGAGTCAATCATTGACCGAGTGGACTCCAACGAGTCGGGCGATTGTTCGATTGATCCACTGAGATCAAGAACAGGTACAATGGACTCGGACGAGTCGAACATTGACCGAGTGACTTCAACGAGTCGGGCGATGGAAGCTAGTGGCCACGGGGGACCAAAAGGCTCGGATTGACCACAAGGGGGCCAAGAAGTGGTTCAATTGGTCACGGCGGACCAAGAAAAGGTGCAATGGACTCAACCGAGTCGAGCATTGACCAAATTGGTCGCGGCGGACCGAGAAATGGTTCAATGGATCCAACGGGATCGAGCATTGATTAAAAAGGTCACGGCGGACCGAGAAGGTTTCGACTGACTCGACCGAGTCAAGAAAGGGTTCAATTGGTCCCGAAGGACCAAGAAAGATTCGGATTGACCACGGGGGCCAAAATTAGTGTGTTGGGTTGATTTTATGTTTTTGAAAATAGAATGACGATTGTCCGAACGACGAGCCATACGTCACGCATTCGTACAACCGGGGAAATGGAGAGCCATACGTCAAACCATCCCTTTTTCATTCGAGTTTTTGTATGAAACTCAAGAAATCCCAAAGTGAACAAAACACTTGGTTGTTGCAACCTATGAACAAAGGTTGTTCAAGTTTATGGAAAAAAACACAAGTTTGTGAATAATGCACAAGTTCGGCTCAAGTCTGATTTTGATTTTGAAAAGTGAACAAGTTTGGCTTAGGTTCACGTTTGATTGAAAATCATGAACAAGGTTATTGTTCAAGTTTATTTTGAAAATGATGAACTAAGCTTATTGCTCAAGTTTGTTTTGAAAGTTTGTGAGCGTAACTTGTTTCGCAAGTTATATAAAAAGTGTTGCTCAAACTTGTGAATTTGCCAATATCATGCAAAATCTTTGTTATGGTTTGAATAAAATGAGTTTCAAACCTCTTAGGTTCTGAGCTTTGGGTTAGAACCTCAAAAATTGGCTTTTGAATTCATGTTCTGAATTCTGTCATGGTCGCACTGCGACCAGACCTTCGCACTGCGAAGTATGCGAAAATTTGAGTTCAGAAGCTGCTTCTGAACTTCTGTTTAGAAGCAACTTCTGAACTAGCCTCAGAACCTTAGGAGGAGTGAAAAGCTTTTGGAATTAGAAATAAAAGGAGTGCAACAACTTGATTTAAATGTTTTGCAAACCTTGGGATTTCTTTTGAGTTTCAAAAAAGGTTTTAAATCAAAATGAGTTTAAAACTTATTGAAGATGCAAAACTGAAATTGGATCAACTAAAATGAAAAAAAAACAAATGCAATATAAGCAGGTTAGAGTGACTTACCTGCTCCTGGCCCAAGGCTTTTGTTGCAAGTGAAATGGAAGAGGTTTGGATGCTTATGGTTTTTGCAAAGCTGGTCAAGCTTGATGAACAACACTTAATCGATGATAATTTGCCTTTGTCTCTCACTCTTTGTGTGAGGTTTAGAGGTTGTTTTGCTGGCTTGGTGCTTTGTGTTGGTTTTAGGATGATTTGTGTAAGAAAGGATTGGAGATTTCCTCTAAACTTACCCAAAACCAAACTCTGTTTTTGTGAGAAAAATGTGCAATAATTCACTCGAATTTGCACTAGTTTTCTGCTCTCAAACCTCTGTGTTTACACTCTCTCAATACCCTCCTGAATTGCCTCTAGAGCTGTCTTGAATTCAGCAGCAATGCCTTGCTTTTATAGGCCAAAATGAGATCAAAAGTCATGATGACAAAATCTGCAGCAGGGCTGTTTTTGGGCTATAATCATGACTGATTTGCTTTGCATTTAATGTTAAGGATAAGAGGTGACCTTGCCTTGCTGCAAGGGTCAAGGCCTTGGTCGAATTCAGCTCCCAAAGCAGCTGAATTCTGACAGAAAAATGATGGAAATGATGAAAGCAAAGCTGTTTTGCAAAACAGGGGCAGCCACTTTGCCTTAATCCTTGAGTGGTTTTGATAAAGCCTATGGCAAGGTGGTTGCTGGCAAGTAGCAGAGTCAGTTGCAGGTCAAGTGGGAGGGATAAGGACTGCCCAAAGTCAGCAAGTGGTTGGGTTACTTGATCAACTTTGCTTCCTCTTCCTTTCCCTTTTTGCTTTTCCAATTGTCACATGTTCTTTTCTTCCACTTGGTTAAATCCAGCATTATCCATGATAATAATACATGATAATAATTATAGATAATGACTGGAATACAATAAAAGAAAAGGAAAACAGAAAAATCAAAAATCTGAAAATCTGCAGAAAATTCGCAGACTTTGCTCTGCGAAGTCTTCATTTCTGGGAGACTTCGCTCTGCGAAGTCCTTATTTCAGCAATGTTGACTTTTGTTGACTTTTTGACTTTTCTCTTTTTTTTGATTGATTTTTTTTTGAAAAGGCTTAGGACAAAATTGGGGTACTACAGTACCGACCGATTTGTTTCCCATGATGATCCCTGTAAGATAACTTTAGGTCGTCCCTTTGCATTGATCTGATATATATATATATATATATATATTACATGTGAGTTACTACTCATGACTTTATTGATCATTTACAATCAATACTAATAATTTACAATTAATACGAATAGTCAATTCTCTATATTGACATATTCTAATACACCCCCGTAGTCGAAACTAGAGGTGGGCGAATGTTGAGACTATCTCGAAAATCATCAAAGAGTTGCAACGGAAGTCTCTTTGTGAAGATGTCAGCAATCTGAAAGCGAGAGGGAATGTGAAGAACGTGTACTTGACCGCGAGCAACCTTCTCACGTACGTAATGGATATTCCAAGAAGACACAAGGTGTTGACCTAGCTTGTAATTTATTTCTAGTGGTTGAAGGGATGAGAGGATAGCAAAGACAACCAAAGACACAAAGATGGGAATATGACAGATCTTTTTGGTAGAGTATTTTAGTGGGTGATTGGAGGGAAAGCTTTTTATTTGGAAGGATATTGTGTAGGTAGGTGGCCATGTGTAGTGCATGATTCCACATTGATGGAGGTAAAGAGGCATGGACAAGAAGGGTACGAATGAAGTTGTTGATGATACGTTGTTGATGATACGAATTTTTCTTTCGGCTTTTCCATTTTGTGGGGATGTGTGAGGACAAGAAAATCTAAAAGACATTCCATTTTGTGCACAAAATTTATGAAATAGAGTGTTATCATATTCTTTGTCATTGTCACATTGAAAACATTTAATTTCTTTTTCAAATTGGGTTTTAATGTGAGCTCTAAATCGAAGGAAAATGGAATGAACTTGAGATTTTGTATGAAGTGGAAAAGTCCATAAAAAATTTGTGTAATCATCAGAAACAACACATAGTAACGATGACCTTTTGAACTAAGAACCGGTGAAGTCCAGAGATCACTATGCACAATATCAAAAGGCATAACAGTATGAGACAAGGAGTTATAAAAAGGTAGTTTTATTTGTTTCCCAAAAGGGCATGAATTACAAAAGGAATTATTCCGAGACTTATTACATATAAGAAAATTGTCTCGTTTGAGTGAGCTCAAGATAGGAGCTCCTGGATGTCCTAAATGGTTATGCCATAATTCAGTGGATAAAGCAACATAGGTGGATGGTGGCGAGGCTATAGTAGGTGGTCTTGTGGCAATGGGATATAAGTCACCAGAACTGTTACATCTCATTAAAAGTATTCATGTCTGAAAGTCCTTCACAGAAAAACCAAAGGAATCAAATTCAACAGACACATCATTATTTATGGTAAATTTACGAACAGAGATAAGGTTTTTAATGAGTTTAGGTGCATGTAAGACGTTAGGTAATTGTAGAGGATGAGGGGAATTAGGTAATGATGCATGTCCACAAAACAATAACAGGAATATTTTGACCACTACCGACAATAATATTATTGCTCATATTAAAATAAGACGAGATATTACCTCCATTTGCCATCATATGAGAAGTAGCTTCGGTGTCCATGTACCACTGATCATCAGGAAGGGAGAGGGAGAGAGAGAGAGAGAGAGAGAGAGAGAGAGAGAGAGAGAGAGAGAGAGTATGCAGAGCAACCTGAATGTCCATTAGGGGGTAGGAGGGTGCTGCACTTGCGAGATGAGCATGGTGAGAAGACTTTGGACCAAGGATATCGGGCTGTTTGTTTGAGTTGCCTGTTGTTGGATATGGGCAAGGTGGCGTAACCCATGGCTGCCACGGTGGGGAGCTCCACTGCTGATACTGATTAGGGTATAACGGATATGCCCACAACTAATGTGGGTGAAAGGGCGAAGGTTACTGCTGCTACTAAGCACGACCCCCACTTCTTCCATTATTTCGGCCTCTGCCCCGTCCACGATAGCCTCGTCCATTTCCTCGACCTCCATGATTGTTATTGTTACCACTACGGTTAGGACGAGATGATGAATGGTCAGTTGGTGCGTCATTGTGGGACGCTATGAAAGAGGACTGGGCTTGACACCTTTTTCAGCCATGTCGTTGTTAGTACTGCGGATGCAAGTATCAGTTTTTATATCGTTCCACAGGGATTAATGTGATATCATATTCCGTTCAACTTCGATTATAGTCTTAAGTTAGGGTTTAATCGTTTGTTTTACTACACTACTCATACTTTTAAAACATAATAACTAAATGGTAGAGTAATAGGACATAGAAGGTGTTTAGGATTGACTTTCATCAATCAAACATTGGTTATATCCGATTGATTACAAATACGAATTCTAGCGTTTTCTTATATATTGCATTATTACGTATTGCTCAATAACATCATTGATTTCCCAAATGACGTCGAGATATCGATTGTATCGTTTAATCGATGATTTCTCAATCTATTAAACGATCCAAAAGCATTATGATCCAATACTATAATGTAATTATCAAAACCAAATCCCATTTCTAGAATTTCTTATCTTGATAGAAAATCATTCTAAACCTAGATTCAAAAGCCTTTTTCAACAACATTTAAATCAAACATAAGATTGAAAAGCAAGAAGAAATTCAATGGTATATAAAAATTGCTAGAATCATATATTGAATAATCAAAAGTTTACAACATAAGTGATTGATTACCTATCAATCCCAACAAAGGAGATTGGTTGATCATTTTCATGACAACTCTTGCAAAATAGGAAAGAAAGATGAAGATAGTTGAGAGCTTGATGTCTCAAAGCTTCTTAAGATCTTCTTCAATCCAAATCTAATTGCTATATGAAGTTTTCCTCCTTCTAAGCCTATTCTCTCTCAAAGATTATAAGTTTTCTAAGCTCTGGAAAAATAAATATTCTGATAAAAAGCTATATATTAAGAAATGAGCTTAAAAATCTATTTATATGCTGATAAAATGTTCGCTCGCTACAAGCGACCAGCCTGTCGCTTGTAGCGAGGACTTCAGTTGGCCAATCATAGAGCTCCACGTCACCATCAGCATTAAACCGCCCCTTTGGTCGCTACAGCGACCAGGTCTGTCGCTACTAGCGACCAGCCTTTGAAATTCCCTGCCTAGGCTCGCTTCAAGCGTCCAGTTCATCGCTACACGCGATGAACTCCTGATAATCCCTGCCTAAGCTCGCTTCTAGCGATGGATGCTGCGCTTCAAGCGATGGCTTCCTGGAAATCCCTGCCTATCCTCGCTACTAGCGATGAGTCCTGCGCTTGTAGCGATGGCATCAAGAAAACCTTCAAACTTTTGCTTCAATCAGGTTCAAGCATGTATTTCCTGCATAATCAAATGGGGTAAGGCTTAGGATCACATTCATTGCATTTTTAACACATTTATGCCCTAATCCTAAGGTAACTTGTACAACAAGTAAACATAAGTGCCTAAATTTGTACCAAAATATAACAACATTTAAGCACTTATCAGTCGTTTCTTCCAGAATTATCATGGAACGAGCTTTGTAGAATTGAAGGAGTGAATCCGCATGACGGATTTGGGATCCCACAACAGCATATGCATCTGTCAGTCCTGAAATGAGTTGAAGGACTAGATGCCCATTTGATACAGGAGCACCAACATTAGCCAGTTGTTCAGAGAGAGCCTAGAGATGTTGACATTATGAGGATGCATTAGAAAAGTGTTCCATGTGAGTTCTTAAAAACTCATGTTCTAGGAAGAGAGCCCTAGAATTTTTGTTGTCATAAAAATGTCGAATAAACAGTTCCATGCTTTTTCAGCGGTGGAATCGTGTTCGATGATGGTATTGAGAAGATCCTCAGAAATTGTTCCATAAATCCACTGCAAAACAACGACATCAAGACGACACCATAATGATGGATCAGTGGTTTTGAGATAGGGAGTTTCGACAGGCTCAGTGGATGGAATGATGTGATCAATTACTTGAAAAACCCTTGCATGTATTTTGAATAATTTAGACCACGTGTTATACGTACCTTTTTAAATACTCAGTGTGATCTTAATGAAGTTGGTGATATTTGGTACAGTGAGAGCAGGGTGAGTTTGTGTGGGAGTGGATGGAGGAGGAGGAGGAGAGGATTATGTTGTGTTTGTTGAGTATTTAGATGTTGGCTGCATGTTTTTGGTAAAATCAAAGTGTTCAAGCAAAGCATCTCCATGTGTTTAAGAAGTCTTCAGAAGCAAGAAATTGAATTTGAGGAGGTTCAGAAGCTGAAATGGCCTTCAGAAGCAGATTGGACCTTCAGACGCAGAAATGGCCTTCAGACGCTGAACAGTACTTCAGACGCACTGTTCAGACGTTGACCAGCGTTGACCTTCATAAGCTGATTTCAGAAGCTGGTTTTTTCTGCATTAATTCTGTGCGTATCTTATGGAGATTTGCTGAAGATTTATTATGGCTGAAGTTTTCTAGAATGCTGATTGAATTGATGAAGATCTTATGAAGATTTGGCTTGTGTTTATGAAGTTCATATTTTACTGAAGAATCTTTACAAAGATACAATGTTGAATTATATGTTTCCTAATTGAGCCTTGTATAATTCTGAATCATATCAATTCAGAAGATTGAATTCAAATTTATGAAGATTGCTAAAGCTTATAAAAAGAGAGTATTAGAAATCAGAGAATTTGAGTCTTTGTGTTTTTAAACTTAGGTTTTATTTGTACACCACTCATCTGAGTTGGTTTAGAAGTTTTGAGTTGTAAATCATTCTAAGCTTTTAAGTACGAATAATGTCTTTGTTATTTTGAAGTGTTTCTTCATAAACTGGGTAGTTATTCAGAAGCTGTTTATTAACTGGGTTGTTACTTGAATAGGAAGTAAGAAGGGGGTTTCTTATACTCAGGTGTTGGGTAGAAATCAGAACTATAGGAGATTAAGTCAGAAGACTAGGAACAGGGGGTCTGTGTCTTGAGTCTTAGGATTAATTCCAATAGTGGATTTCCTTCCTGGATTGGTATCCTCCAGACGTAGGCGGTATTTACACCGAACTGGGTTAACAAATATCTGTGTGCTTTTACTTTCTGCACTTTTATATTGCTGCTTCTGATACTGTGTGATTGTGCTCTGTTTTTCGTATTGTTCAAGTTCTAGCCAGATTTTCAATTGGCAACAGAGCAGGCACCTTGCCTGTGATTGGGTGAGCTCCAGGGAAGAGTTTTCTGGCAAGCATGGACAAGGAGGGAGGATATGTCAACAGACCACCATTGCTGGATGGCACAAATTACGAATATTGGAAGTCTAGAATGTGTGCCTTTCTGAAATCCATTGACAACAGAACTTGGAAAGCTGTGCTAAAAGGTTGGGATCATCCAGTTGTTTTAGACAAAGATGGAAATAAAACTGAAATTCTGAAACCTGAGGAAGAGTGGACAAAGGCTGAAGATGATTTGGCTCTTGGAAACTCCAAAGTTTTGAATGCTCTATTCAATGGAGTGGATAAAAACATGTTCAGACTGATCAAGCAGTGTACCATTGCCAAGGATGCCTGGGAGATATTAAAGACCACTCATGAAGGAACCTCAAAGGTGAAGATGTCCAGACTCCAACTTCTTACCACTAAATTTGAGAATTTGAAGATGATGGAGGATGAAAATATTCAAGATTTCTATATGGATGTCCTGGATATGGCAAATTCTTTTGAGTCTCTTGGGGAGAAGATGTCAGATGAGAAGATAGTGAGAAAGATACTCAGGTCACTTCCTAGAAGATTTGACATGAAGGTGACAACTATTGAGGAAGCTCATGACATCTCTACTATGAAGGTTGAGGAGCTGATTGGATCTTTGTTGAATTTTGAAACTGCTTTCTGTAAACAGACTGAGAAGAAAGGGAAAGGAATTGCTCTTGCAGTTAATTCTGAAGCTGATGATCAACAAGAGTTTAATGAGGATGATGATGACTTATCAAAAGCACTTGTGTTGGTGGGGAAACAGTTTAACAAAATTCTGAAACAAGTTGACAGGAAATCCAAAGGTCAGAACCTCAGACTCAACAACAATAAGCAACAAAGTGTTGAGAAGAGCAATCAAGCAAAGGGTGTGCAGTGCTTTGAGTGTGAAGGCTATGGACATATCAAGTCAGAATG
Organism: Medicago ruthenica; assembly: GCA_018208015.1. Lineage (NCBI taxonomy): Eukaryota > Viridiplantae > Streptophyta > Magnoliopsida > Fabales > Fabaceae > Medicago > Medicago ruthenica. The sequence goes on along the minus strand of CM031375.1, from coordinate 5,925,793 downwards.
TCCTACTTTTCTCAAAAAGCAGAAGAAAAGCCTAGTTGTTTCTTGGTCAGATGAAGACTCAAAAGGAGAGGTAGAGAGTAAGTCAGCTAAGCATGTTGCTGCTTTTATGGTTTCAGAAGGTCTATCAGAGTCTGAAACATCATCAGAGACTGAAGTTTCATCAGAGTCTGAAATTAGTGATGAAGAATTGGTTTTTGAGGAACCAACTGTTTCTTATGAAGAATTATATCTCAGAAATCAAGAACTGTGCAAGTTATTAGAGAATCAGAAGGAGACTGTCTGTCAACTGCAGTCTGAAAGGTGTGATCATTTAGGACAGATTTCTGATCTTAAAGATGAGGTGAGCCAACTAAATTCCCAGCTTGAGAACATGAAAAAGCAGGTCAGGATGATGAATACTGCTACTGATGTGCTGGAGGAGATTTTGGAGAATCAGAAACAAGGAAAACAAACTGGCTTAGGATTTGTGGATGAGAGTCTGAACATCAAAAAGAAGAATCCCGCTAAAAGGTTTGTTCCTACTACTGAGACCTATGATCCTATGGTTGGGACATCTAAGATGAAACCTCAGAAGCAACCCCAGAAGCAACCTCAGAAGTCTAACAAAAAGAGGAGGAATCATACTTGGGTTTGCCATCATTGTGGAAAGAATGGGCATATAAAACCATTCTGCTTCAAGCTGTATGGTTATCCTGAACATTTTCTGTACATGAGAGTTGAACCTGCTGCAAAAAGAGTCAATGTTCAGAAGGTGTGGAAACCCAAATGTCAAGAACCTGTTGGTCTAATGGCTCATACTTCTCAGAAAGCATCATCTAGGAAAGACTGGTACTTTGATAGTGGTTGTTCAAGACACATGACTGGTGTGAAGAAGTTGCTGAGTAATTTAAAGCCATATTCCAGAAGCTATGTAACTTTTGGTGGTGGAGCAAAAGGAGAGATTCTGGGAATTGGTGACTTGATCTGTGATGGTTTACCAAGACTAAATGATGTGTTATTGGTTAAAGGATTAACTTCAAATCTGATCAGCATTAGCCAGTTGTGTGATCAAGACTTGAAGGTGAATTTCAACAAGAAAGAATGTTTGGTAACTGGTCAAGAAGGTAAGGTTCTGATGAGAGGCTGCAGATCAAAGGATAATTGTTATTTGTGGGTACCTGAAGAAGAAACCAGAATGTGTCATCAGAAGCCTGAGCACTTAAAAGGTGTGAAGAAACTCAAGTCTGTACAACCTAAAGTTAAGATCAATGAAGACAAAGTTTACAAGGAGCTGAAACATCTTGAATTTAAAATGAATCACTGGATGTCTATGCTAGAAGAAAGTCTAGATGTGAAGAAGAATGTTACTGTTTGTAATCCTTCAAAAGTTTGTCTGCATAAGGAGTTATAGCAATTACAGCAAGCTGGATGTGAGGAAGCTGAAGTACCTGCCAGTTTTGCAAATGCTGAGTGTGATCCTGAGTCTGAGTCTGATATTCATTCAGTTTTGAGGATATGTGTTTCTTATTTAATTTTTGTTCCCTATATGATGGAGTTTTGTCAAAATTTTGTGGCTAAAAAGGGGGAGAAAAACTTGTGTCCTGGTTCAGAATGGAGCTGTTCAGAGTGTGTTTTGTTCAGAATTCACGTGTTTCAGAAGCTGACTGGTTTGTTCAGAATTCAGAAATACAATAAGAGCTGTGCAGTTTTGTTTGAGGGGGAGTTTCTAACTCAGGGGGAGTGCATTAGTGTTGAATTCCTGAGTTGTGAGTTGTGTGTTGCTGGTTTAGCTTCAGGGGGAGTATTCATGTGATGATCAAAGTCTAAGAAGTATCAGAAGATGATCAGTAGTTGTTGTGTGCTTCAAGAGTTCAGGATGTGTTTTGTGATTTGTCAGAAGATGAACTGAAGCTGTTTTGATTAGTTTAACATAGCATTTGTCCGCTGCTTATCTTTGTGCTATGTTTGAATTATGTGGAGTTCTTCAAGGTTGATTATCTTGTGTTGATTGAAGAACTTATTATATGTGTTGCATTTTATTTTAGCCAAAAATTTGCCAAAGGGGGAGATTGTTGAGTATTTAGATGTTGGCTGCATGTTTTTGGTAAAATCAAAGTGTTCAAGCAAAGCATCTCCATGTGTTTAAGAAGTCTTCAGAAGCAAGAAATTGAATTTGAGGAGGTTCAGAAGCTGAAATGGCCTTCAGAAGTAGATTGGACCTTCAGACGCAGAAATGGCCTTCAGACGCTGAACAGTACTTCAGACGCACTGTTCAGACGTTGACCAACGTTGACCTTCAGAAGCTGATTTCAGAAGCTGGTTTTTTCTGCATTAATTCTGTGCGTATCTTATGGAGATTTGCTGAAGATTTATTATGGCTGAAGTTTTCTAGAATGCTGATTGAATTGATGAAGATCTTATGAAGATTTGGCTCGTGTTTATGAAGTTCATATTTTACTGAAGAATCTTTACAAAGATACAATGCTGAATTATATGTTTCCTAATTGAGCCTTGTATAATTCTGAATCATATCAATTCAGAAGATTGAATTCAAATTTATGAAGATTGCTAAAGCTTATAAAAAGAGAGTATTAGAAATCAGAGAATTTGAGTCTTTGTGTTTTTAAACTTAGGTTTTATTTGTACACCACTTATCTGAGTTGGTTTAGAAGTTTTGAGTTGTAAATCATTCTAAGCTTTTAAGTACGAATGATGTCTTTGTTATTTTGAAGTGTTTCTTCATAAAATGGGTAGTTATTCAGAAGTTGTTTAGTAACTGGGTTGTTACTTGAATAGGAAGTAAGAAGGGGGTTTCTTATACTCAGGTGTTGGGTAGAAATCAGAACTATAGGAGATTAAGTCAGAAGACTAGGAACAGGGGGTCTATGTCTTGAGTCTTAGGATTAATTCCAATAGTGGATTTCCTTCCTGGATTGGTATCCTCCAGACGTAGGTGGTATTTACACCGAACAGTGTTTGTGGAGGATTTTGTGGTGTTAGTGCTCATGATGATATGAGTGTTGTAATTTGAAGGTAAAAGAAAAGGGGAGAGACGAGGTGATATGGGGTAGAAGAAGAGAGGAGGAGCGGTGATGAAGAACATGGAGAAAGGTTGCGGCTCTTTTAATTGTGGATCATACCAAATTGCTTGCTGATACCATGTAAGATAACTTTAGGATGTCCCTTTGCATTGATCTGATAGTCATATATATATTACATGTGAGTTACTACTCATGATTAAATTGATCATTTACAATCAATACTAATAATTACAATCAATACTAATAATTTACAATTAATACGAATAGTCAATTCTCTATATTGACATATTCTAATATTTTTAAAATGATATCAGAGCCTCTTCAAGATCCATTGAGTCATCTGCTATCAAGTTTCCGCTATCGGACCACCCACCATTTATGTCCACAAACCAAGCCCAATAGTGCTGGTCGTGAGGGGGTGTGTTAAGAGTTTCACATCAGATAGGAGATGGTCTGACAATGTGTTTATAAGTGGGGGCAATCCTCACCTCACAAGCTGGTTATGTGGAGTTGTGTTAGGCCCAACCATAATTTTTAAATCTTAACTATGAACTGGTGATTGGATTCTTTTGATGTTCAAATCTCATTGAAACTCTTACTTGCTTTATCTACTAATTTGAAACACGAAGAGGTGGGAAGCATTCTCTAGTTTAGATTTTTTTTTTGTTTAGTGGACATTATCTAGTTTAGATTGGTATTGGGAAAATGGGGACATTGGCACCATGTTGATGAGTAATGGGCAGAACCTAGAGAAAGAATAGTGATGAAAACATAAATTCAAAATAGATTCTCCTTTTGTGGAACTGGCTAATGAGAACATCAATCAAATTGGTCGAAATAAAACGGCACTACCAGTTCAATCCAAAATGGACAGTGCATTTGTCTCAAAAAGTCCATGTGATATGTATCAACATGTGATTCAACTATGATAAAAATTGTAACTTGTAATTAATACTATCAAAACCAGACACCACAATATGTCTTGGTTTTGTTTATTTATTTATTGTAAGAGTAGAGGGAACAATATCTGAAAATACTCCTTAGTCCTCACAAATCTCTAATTACTACACCCTGGTGGAAAAAAATTAGCCGAAAGAGGCACTATTTCATTAAGAATCTAAAACAACTTTCTCAACTTTCAAAAGCAGACATAGGAGTAAGAAACTAGCTCGGCACGTCATCGTTTGTAGCAAAATCAAGTACATTTATCATATAGACAAAGGTCCAACCATCACAATTAAAAAAAACAACGTGATTCATCAAATGCCCTTAGCGAAAACAGAAATTTTCATGTGATAAAAACTGGTACGAAAACCAATTTGATTTGTAAACTTTCACAGAATTAAAAAAAGAGTCAGCAACGTACCAAATAACCTCGGAAAGAGATCAAATATTCATAGAATCCCACCTCTCGCAGCTTACACTAAATATTGTGCCATTGCAATGGATTCTTAGGCACAAAACCTCAACTGCAGCCTGTGCCACCCTCACCGCAATGTAGTAACCAAATGAATACAAGTGATGCCTAATGACTCACACAATTTGGGTTATAAAATTGGAGGGACAAATAGGTGGAGAGTGAGGTGGTGAGATCATGTTGTAGATTGGAGACACAAATCACATCAACATTTTCATCAACAACAACCCATAACATATTACACAAAAAGGTTAGAAGTGCATCCAAACTGAATTTAAACTGCACAACTTAAATTAAATTAATAATGAGTGATTTTCGAATTCAAACATGAAAAATAATTAAGAGTTTTTCTAAAATGCTGTTCAAAGACTTTCTACTCAAATTTGACTCAAATTAACACAAACTTAGTGATAAAATTTAGATTTGGAAGAGCAAGAAAATTAGGATTCGCTATAAATTGGGCTTTTCTCAGTTTCAAGCATAATTGAAGATTTAATGAAGAAACAACTACCCTTGATGGCATTGACTTTTTTTCAACTTACCATTGATTTTTCAACTTTTAATCGCAAACTTAGCATGTGCAACATACTTATTAAGATGGAAAATATCATCTATATAGTATCGTTTTCACATTTATGTTGTGGCTTACCAAAAAAGATGCAAAATAACAAGATCATTAATAAAGAATAATTTTGATTATATATTTATGTTATGTGCCTACAAGCTTGATTGCTTGCAAACTAAATTTTGATTCAACTTAATCAAAATTATTCTTGTCACACTTTAAAATGTTGTAGTTTACACTTGTACCAGTAACTCTCAATAATATAATGAAATGATGATTTCAATCACTTATTGTGAGCATTTGATTAATAGATGAAAAATATTAATATCGTTCAGAAGCAATATGAAAAAATGACCACACTCTCCATTAAGGTGGAAAAGGTTATACTGAACCAGTGCACCATACTTGTTAAGATGAAAAAGAACATACATATATACATACATACATACATATACAATATTTTTTTCACATTTATGTTGTGGCTGACCAAACAAGATGCAAAATAACAAGATCGTTAATGAAAATTAATTTTGATTATATATTTTATGTTGTGTGCATACAAGCATAAATGCTTGCAAATTAAATTTTGATTCACTATCATCTAAATTATTCTTGTCATAATTTTAAAGGTTGTAGTTTGCACTTGTACTCATGCCTCTCAATAATATATTGAAAAATGAAATGGGACTTCAATCACTTATTGTGAGCATGTGATTAAAAGTTGAAAAATTAATATCATTCTTAAGATATGTAAAAAAAAAATGGTCATATTCTCTCCATTAAGATGGAATAAGTCATACCCAACCAGTGCATTATACTTATTATGGTGGAAAAGATCATATATAATATCTTTTTTCACATTTATGTTATGAATGAAGAAACAAGATGCAAAAGAACAAGATCGTTAATGAAAAATAATTTTGATTATATATTTTGTGTTGTGTGCATAACTTATTAATAGAATAAGACTTCAATCTCTTATTACGAGCATGTGATTTGTAACACTTGTTAGATTGCAATTTTTCATGTTTGATTTGGCTAACTAAACAAAATGCAATAGAACATGATCATTATGAAGAATAATTTTGTTTATATATTTTATGTTGTATGTTTACAAACATGCATGCTTGTAAATTAAATTTTGATTCACTGTCATCGAAATGATTCTTGTCTTAATATTCAAAGTTGGAGGTTACAATTACACCCATAACTCTCAATAATATAATGAAATAGGACTTTAACCTCTTTTCATGAGAATGTGATTTGTAATTACTTGATTGGTTGCAACATTTCATGTTTGATTTTCTTAACCAAACAAGATACAAAAAGCGAGATCATTAATGAAGAATAATTTTGTTTGTATATTTTAGAGTGATATCAATTCTTATTTCGGCATAAGAAAATATAAATGTGCATGAAAAGCTCAATTTGGATAACCCACGTTGATATTCGTGTTGAAAAGGTTCAATCTTTACACGAAATTTTCAAATGTAGTGTCGAGAAAAGTAACAACCATTTTTTGAAATCTTATGAGGTTATGTCATTTGCTTTTTGTTCATGTATGAAATCTTACAAAGTTTTTCAAGATGAGAGGGCTTTCAAAAAGATCAAAACACAATTCAAACCCTCATTTCTTATGTTTTTCACTATGTTCATTGCACGTGCCAATGACTTCTTTAGCAACTCATTTCTAAATAACAACAATAAAAAATCGAAGGTGTAAAAAAATTATAGCAATTGTATTTTATATGATGAGTGCTCAAGCTCAAAGAACACTAAAAAGGTAATAAAACATCAAAATCAAACAAGGAAAAGCAAAAATATAAACACCCAAGAACACTAGCCCGCCAAAAAACCACTAGAAGCTCTACAATGACCAAATTCTACAGGACCAACCTACATAAGAGAAACAACGAGAACATCACCAACAAAAACATCTAAGGACCAGCTGTCAGTCACCCAAAGCCAACACAATCCAATGGCAACCCACTCACAACCTCTATCTTCCCATCACAATACATGTTTTGCCTTCCACTCGTAGTAGGAAGAAACATGCATATGATTCTTACCAAAAAAACAATTTTCAAGAAGAGAATTTACTGTATCCTTCAATTTCTCCTATGGCGTAATCTTTTTAGATAAGATAAGATCATTTCACGATTCCCAAATAGACAACACAACAACATGTCATATTAAAGCCAAACCAAGCCAAGTTCTCCAATTAACCTCTAGGCCTTGATAAAAGATAGATTCTCGCCACATTTGATGGGTACATAGGCCGACCCTAACCACCTAAAAATATTATACAACATAGGAAGGATGGGATCAAAGGTAACGAACATGTAAGCAATTTATTTTTGATGGAGTCTGTTAACTACTTGAGCTCAATTACTTAGTTAGAATAATGCGAAGAACCTATATAAGAGTAAAATGTTTGAAAGTGAAGATTGTGAGTAAAGATGCATGTTATTTATTAGGAGGTTGTTAGGGCATAAGTTGGATGAATAAATTAATTATGTGGTTGTGAGATAAAATGTTATGAGTTGAGGTAAAAAATTTCTCATCATCATTTGAGAAGTTGGTCCTTCAAAAAAAAATTATTTGAGAAATTAGAATCATTTTTGTTTTGGATTTGACAGCAACCGCAACAAACTCTCAACATTTTCTCTATTTTAATATCTTAACACAAACTTAGTGATAAAATTTAGATTTGGAAGAGCAAGAAAATTAGGATTCACTACAAATTGGGCTTTTTTCAGTTTCAAGTGTAATTGAAGATTTAATGAAGAATCAACTACCCTTGATGACATTGATTTTTTTTTCAAATTTTAATCGCAAACTTAACATGTGCAACATACTTATTAAGATGGAAAATATCATATATATAATATTGTTTTCACATTTATGTTGTGGCTAACCAAACAAGATGCAAAATAACAAGATCGTTAATGAAGAATAATTTTGATTATATATTTATGTTGTGTGAATACAAGCTTGATTGCTTGCAAACTAAATTTTGATTCAACTTAATCGATATTATTCTTGTCACAATTTAAAAAGTTGAAGTTTACACTTGTACCAATAACTCTCAATAATATAATGAAATGAGATTTCAATCACTTATTGTGAGCATTTGATTAATAGATGAAAAAATTAATATCATTCATAAACAATATGAAAAAATGGTCACACTCTCCATTCAGGTGGAAAAAGTCACACGGAACCAGTGCACCATACTTATTAAAATGAAAAAGAACACATACATACATACATACATACATATACAATATCTTTTTCACATTTATGTTGTGGCTAACCAAACAAGATGCAAAATAACAACATCGTTAATGAAGATTAATTTTGATTATATATTTTATGTTGTGTGCATACAAGTACGAGTGCTTCCAAATTAAATTTTATTCACTGTCATCTAAATTATTCTTGTCATAATTTTAAAGGTTGTAGTTTGCACTTGTACTCATACCCCTCAATAATATAATGAAATATGATTTAAATCACTTATTGTGAGCATGTGATTAAAAGTTGAAAAAATTAATATCATTCTTAAGAGATGTGAAAAAGTGTTCATATTCTCTCCATTAAGATGGAATATGTAACAGCCCAATTTTCGTTATTAGTTATTTAATATTCTTTTATTTAAATATTGCTTTTATTATGTGGGTGAATTGGTGACTTAGTGGATTTTTAGAGGATAAATGTATTTTGGTAATTTAAAAGTGAATGATATTTTTGTGAAGTAATTAGAAATAAGTGTTTTTGGGAAATAGAGGCGTATGAGTAAATATGAGGTTTAAGTGAAGTAAATGAGTATTATTTTATTTGTAGAGAATGAATAGAGACTAAGCTCGTTTAATGTGAGAGAACTAAAACCCAAAACAAAAGGATATAAATAGATCGTATTGGTGAGCTAGGGTTATAAATTATAACACACAATTGAAAAAGAGACAAGAGTAGAGGCATAAGGGAGAAAGCTAGAGGAAAGCTTAAGGAAATCAAGAGAAGAGGGAATCTAAGCTAGAGGGAGGCTTATTGTGAAGATTAAGAGGTAAGGAGAAAGTTTTATTCACCATTGGGAGTTAATGAACAAATGGGTAGAATCTTAGTTTTGTGTGATTATTATTGTTTTAATGCTTTTATGTTGAATTAATGATGAATTGATGTTGAATTTGTGATTTAGCATGTTATTATGTTTATGGTTATATGTTTATTTGAAAATCCATGAAGTTATGATGTTGAATTCATGAAATTCATGATGTTGTGTTCTTGAGCTACATGATTATTTTGATGAAATTCATGAAAGTTGTTGTTTAATTGATGCATGATGTTCATAATTGAATTTGGTGAATGTATGACTATGTTGTTGTTACCACGATGAGTTAGAATTAAACATGTTAAGTTTGTGTTGTTGTGTTTTTGAATTTTATGTTAGAGTGAGTGAAATTCATGAAGATTGATGCATGATTGATATTTTGATGTGTTGTGAGTGCTTATTTGAAGTGTATTGATCATGGGTAATGTTTTTGGATGATTTGGGTGTGTTTAGGTTGATTTTGGAGCCTTGGAGAAGCTTAAAATTTGAAAATCGTGTTTTGAAATAAGCTGAAAAACTGCATTTTGCTGTCTGGGGAGGGGGGGGGGGGGGGCACGACCGTGCGTGTTCTCATTGCCAGAATTCCAATTTTTAAGATTTTGAGCTTTTCCACTCTTTTTTGTTCTGAATTGGGTTTAGGTGTCTTCATAAAAGTTGTAGATATGGATGTTAGCTTTCATTTGCCTTTGGTGTGATTCCATTTGTATTTCTAAAACTTGAGTTATCATCAAATTATTACACATAGGTCATGTTGCATTTTCATGTAAGTTCAACACAATATTTTTAGTGACTTAAGAGAATTAATGAACTTGAATCTACTATTGTTTTGATGACTTAATGATGAGTAATGAATGCTTGCAGTGAATTGATCTTATGGAATCACTTTGGAGTAAAATGAGCATGATTTTGAAACTTGAAAATGAACTTGATTTTGATAGATTGAACTAGTGAAACGAAATGAATAACTTTGGAAAAGTTTTTGATTGATAATGATGATTGAACTAGCATGATGATTGGACATGGGAGTATGTATATGGCTAATGAGTATGTATAAGCATGTAACCTTGTTAAGCTTGAATGTTGGAAACTATTTGATGAATTGAATTGATGAATTAGTGAATGATGAGTTGTGATGGTTATATGATGATGAACTTTTAATGATGAGAATGTGATGATTAATTGTTGAGTTATGTGACGAAACATAAATGATGAATTATTTGGCTAAATGTAAATGGTGAATTGTTAATGATGTGAGATTGATGTGATAATTGGATATGTTATATAATGAAGTGATTATATAACGATGTGTTGATATAATGATGATGCGTTATATAGTGAAGTGATTATATAACGACGTGATGATATAATGATGATGTGTAATGAAGTGATTATATAACGATATGAAGATGATGAATACTTGATTTATACATGATGATGAATACTTAATTTATGCAAGATGATTGATTGTTAGATGATATATGGTTATTTAAGGATGTGAAAGTGTAGTATAGCTAAATGTAGTAATTAAAGATGTATTGTATATGTGGTGATGTTTTGAAGACGAGTTGTGATATGGGAAGATATGTTAAGACGGTGTGAATATATGATGATGGTGATATAACAATGTTGCTTTTGATATAATGATGTTGATATAATAATGATGATATAACGATGGTGAATATATGATATGACGATGTTGTTGATGTTTAACTGTTGAGTCTTATGAATGATGTGCATTGTTGAGTCAAGATGAGATGTTCATGCATTCATTGTCGAACATATTTGAAGATGTAATATATATGTATATATTTAAAGATGTAGTATCTGACGATGTTGTGGATATAAATCAGTAACATACCTCTGATATCCAAAATATTTAAAGATGACGGGACAATATCATTAACATACCTTTGATGTCCAAATTATTTGAAGACGATGATAAGTTTGGTACCACATGCATATAGAGTCGAGTCGGGAGCATTACATGCATAATGATGAGTCTATGTGGAGATGTTTGAATTGATTATGTGCATCTATGTGGGAGATGTGTATTTGACTATGTGTAACTGTGTGGAAGGTGTGTGATTTGACGATGATGATAATGTGTGAATGTTTTGTATTCAACTTGGAGATTATTGAAGATGCGATTTCTTGTTTGTATTTTCATGACGATTTTGGTGTTTGTTGTATCTGTTTATAAATGTATGATTGAAGATATATGTGAATATGTCTGATTATGATGAATATTGCATGTATGATGTATTTATTTTCCTCAATGCTATACATGCGTTTGTGTTATTCCTATGTTGAATATTTCTCACCCTATTTGTTGCGGGTTGGACGCCTACGCCCTTGTGGTGTAGATTTGCAGTTTGAGGACACATAATTGATATAGGTTTTCCGAGGATGGCTTTGAAGCCCACTCGTCCTTTATCACATTTCCTTTGAAGTCTAGCTTAGTAGTGTTTTGATTAGGACTATTGGGATTTTATTTATGTTTGATGAACCTTGAGTTCATTTGAGGATGTATTTATTATTAGATATGTTTTATATGACTTATGTTATATCGTGGAGTTTTGGATTTTGATGATTGATGAAGAGTAACACCTTGAAATGTTAACTATATTTGTTACATTATTATTTAAAAATAGTATGTGGGGTTTGGGGTGTTACAGAATATGTCATACCTAACCAGTGCATTATACTTATTAAGGTGGAAAAGATCATATATAATATATTTTTTCACATTTATGTTATGAATGACGAAACAAGTTGCAAAAGAACAAGATCGTTAATGAAGAATAATTTTTATTATATATTTTGTGTTGTGTGCACAATTCATTAATAGAATGGAACTTCAATAAATTATTATGAGCATGTGATTTGTAACACTTGCTAGATTGCAATATTTCATGTTTGATTTGGCTAACTAAACAAAATGCAATAGAACATGATCATTATGAAGAATAATTTTGTTTGTATATTTTATGTTGTATGTTTACAAACGTGCATACTTGTAAATTAAATTTTGATTTGCTGTCATCGAAATGATTCTTGTCATAATATTCAAAGTTGGAGTTTACAATTACACCCATAACTCTCAACAATATAATAAAATAGGACTTTAACCTCTTTTCATGAGAATGTGATTTGTAATTACTTGATTGGTTGCAACATTTCATGCTTGATTTTCTTAACCAAACAAGATACAAAAAACGAGATCATTAATGAATAATAATTTTGTTTGTATATTTTAGAGTGATATCAATTCTTATTTCGACACAAGCAAATACAAATGTGCATGAAAAGCTCAATTTGGGTAACCCGCGTTGATATTCGTGTTGAAAAGGTTCAATCTTTACACGAAATTTTCAAATGAAGTGTCGAGAAAAGTAACAACCATTTTTTAGAAATCTTACGAGGTTATGTCATTTGCTTTTTGTTTGTGTATGAAATCTTACAAAGTTTTTCAAGAAGAGAGGGATTTCAAAAAAATCAAAACACAATTCAAACCCTATTTTCTTATGTTTTTCACTATCTTCGTTGCACGTGCCAACGGCTTCTTTAGCAACTCATTTCTAAATAATAACATTAAAAAATCGAAGGTGTAAAATATTATAGCAATTGTATTATATGCTGATGAGTACTCAAGCTCAAAGAACAGTAAAAAGGTAATAAAACATCAAAACCAAACAAGGAAAAGCAAAAATATAAACACCCAAGAACACTAGCCCGCCAAACAACCACTAGAAGCTCCACAATGACCAAATTCTACAGGACCAACCTGCATAAGAGAACCAACGAGAACATCACTAACGAAAACATCCTGAGGACCAGCTGTCAGCCACCCAAAGCCAACACGATCCAATGGCTACCCACTCACAACCTCTATCTTCCCCATCACAATACATGTTTTGCCTTCCACTCGTAGTAGGAACAAGCATGCATATGATTCTTACCAAAAATCATTTTCAAGAAGAGAATTTAACTGTATCCTTCATTTTCTCCTCTGAGGTAATATTTTCAGATAAGATAAGATCATTTCACGATTTCCAAATAGACATCACAACAACATGTCATACTGAAGCCAAACCAAACCAAGTTCTCCAATTAACCACTAGGCCCTAATAAAAGATAGATTTTCGCCACATTTGATGGGTACATAGGCCGACCCTAACCACCCAAAGATATTATACAACATAGGAAGGATGAGATCAAAGGTAACAGACATGTAAGCATACGACTCCAACGAAGCACCACAAAACACATAAGAGGTGCCACTAGAATCAACAATCAGCTTGCGCTTGAGGAGGTTCTGACGTGTCAAAATCCTATCTCTAGGGAGTTGCCAAGAAAAGGTGATCACCTTCAACGGGGCCAAAGAATTCCACACATTGGACAACACATTAGCCTCCATAATAACACTTATGTCCCTGTTAGGGCTCCCACCATAAATGGACCGAATAAGCCGGTCTAACAAAATACAACTCAATTTGGTCATGTTTCCACGATCTGACATCCGTCCTCGAAGGTAGAGGATAATCATTCAAAACTGTTATGAGACGCTCTTGGAGATTCTCCTCCCACACAAGTTAGTGTTTTAAAATTGTTCTATTTTAATGTCAACATTAACACTAATTTTAACTAATTCTTTAGTCACAAACATTTGTTCCGTGTATGGTTTTTATAGTAAATTATAACTAATATATTATAATTATTCATGCATATTTATTTAGAAGATGCAACAAAAGATTTTTTTTTTTGACTAATTACAAAAAAATGTCATGTGCATAAATTCAATTATACAACAACTCTCTTTAGTGATTATTTAGATAAAAGCAACGTTAAAATAATGAAGTTTGCCAAAAAAAAATATAATTGGTGTATTATAATTGCTCTCTTTTTTATGCATAACAACCAAAGATATTAAAAAACACTTATTTTGAATAATTCTTTAGTGTGAGACATTTTTTTCGTATATCATTTTCATTGTATTGAATTGGGATGAATAAAATATGAATGGATGCAGAACCAAACATATTATCAATATGTGATTTCTATGTATGTAAACTACGTATTCAAATCTATAAATGTATAAACAACAAAGATCAAAATGTTGCTCTTTTTTTGGGTAGATAGACGAAATAACAATAGTTATTGAAAACTCACACACATAAATGGAGGAGTCGGGAATTGAACCTCGTTCACAGCGATCAACCTAGCAATTTTAACATTTTTATCAGTTGAGTTAAGACTTGTGGACCAAATGTTGCTTCAACGGTGAATCAATGAGTAGCTTGTATATATAATTGATTAAAAAAATCTAAGCTTAAATTCAAATGGACTAAGTGTTTATTCCTATCTAGTTAAGGCTGAATAAATTAGAGGTATTCGAGTTTGAGTTCAAATCTAAAAATCTTTGATCAGATTTTACTTATTTTTCAACTAAATTTTATACTGTCAAGGTTCATTTCTTTGGAAAACTAGAGTTAAGAAAAAAAAATATTAAACATACATTTACTCCCTACTAATATAATTTTCTACTTTCTATTAATTTTTTTTGCCTATTATTGATCACTGCTTTTTTCAAAATAACCACTTCAAAGTTCTTCCAATTTTTTTATTATCTAACATAAATAATATTTTTGTGAACGGCATATTATATAATATAGAGTATACAAGGTGCTAAGTTTTGATTAGGGCAAGACTTTTCCTACTTGTAAATAATGTATACAATCAATTCCTTTTCAATTTTTTTTCCTTTTTCTAATAACAAGACAAAAAAAAAAATACTACTAATAAACTAGACTACAGAAAGAACCAAATATTATGTAATCTCTTTCCCTTTCTCTTCCTTTCCTTTAGGATAATGTGATGAACATATTTATCTCACAACACATGTACAAAATACCAAAATACATGTGGCTTTGGCCTCACCCACAACAGGGGAAACTGAACTAAGGAAATTATACCAATGACACCAAAAAAATGAGACACACCCATTCATGTTCTCATCACCCTCTAAAATGTAGACTAATATGGCCTAAAATAACACGTAGGTTAGGTACCTGCCTAGGTGCTAAATGTTGATTGATCCAAGTCAATATGAAAAGAAAGACTCGTTTTCTTTCTTTTTTCCAATTTTGTTTCTTCTTCTTATTTTCCTCTCTTATTTTATTATATGTACAGACAAAGGAATTAGCGTAAAGAACAATTTAGAAGTCAATTATGGGTTCTCCAACTTTCAAATTTCTCTTCTATCGTCCAAGGCAAGTTAAAGAGCTTTGCCATGATAAACTTGAAAATTTTGTTGACATTTATATTGTGTGTTGCACTTGAAAAGAAAAGGGTTGCCTTCATTGCCCTTGCATAAGCCCTTGCCTGTATATGCCAGGTACAAGTCAATTTAATTTTGAAAATATAAAAGCCAAAGAATATGGTAAAAAGTAACACTTTATTTAAAGGCGATGAACTGTGAATTTGTACCCTCAAAAAGTAAAGTAAGAACTGTGAACATGACTAATTTAACTTTAATCAACATGCATGTAGGCCCCAAAATTGAATCCACTAAGATGTAAGTTGATTATGTAATTATTATTCAATTACCTGTGTTACAATTGTCCATTGTAAATCTGGGGGAAGTCTAACAAAATCATCAAACTTGGTTCCTATTAGAATGGGAATTGCAGTCTGCAATTGAATGTAACATGGTCATCACAAATTCCATAAAACATAATACATCTAATTAGGGATAATATTAGTTTTTTTTTTTTTTTTAACAAAATTAGGGATAATATTAGTAAGCATACATCAACTTATAAATTTAATGAGCTCCTATCTCCTGTCACATGTTCCTGAAAAATTAATGTCACTTACCACTTATCAGCCATAAAGGCTACTAAAGTCTCATCACTATAATAACGTATTAGTAACTCTAACCGTTTCTAGTTTAACTACATCAAAACTTTTTCTTACTAATAGTTCCAAAGATTTTCGTGTGAAAATGAAAAGCATTTGGAAGTTGGAACTATACTTTACTTAGTGGCATTTACTTTACCAAAGAAATTTAATTTCAGTAACACAAAAAAGTAAGTATTGAACAAGTAAAATTATGAAGTCGTACCTGATTCCACTTTCTTGCTTCACTGTACCATCCAACAACGCTGCAAAAACACAGAAAGTGCAAACACAAATAATTATTTCTACCATTATATTATATTCCTATAGAACTTATAGCATAAAAGAAAAATATAGTAATATTTCGGCTTACTTATTTCTTGGTCCTTTAACTAAATTTTGAGGTTCAAATTGGTGGCTCCACCCAAATTGGTCCCATATTAGTCCTTTTTCTCGAATACATATAAACGGCGTTAGTGAAAGTTGATGCGATGTCTCACATGACCTTCACTATAAACCAGTAGTTGAAACGCATCACAAAAACCTTCTTCTCCAAAGCATAGGTTTTAAAAATATAATTCTTCTTCGTATTTTCTTCAAATTTATGCATCTAAACTAATATATCCTCTATTTAAAATGTTTCCTTATCATGTCAATTCTATGTTAGAGCCACATATGAACTAAAAATGTTAAGTTAAAGGATCAAAGTGACACTTTTTAAAATTATAGGATCAACTTAACCTCAAAATTAAGTTAAGGGAAAAAAAAGAAGGTAATTAAGCCTAATATTTCAGAACTTACTTGTTTAGTGTAGAGCGACTAGTGAGATCAAACATAATCAGTAGGGCAACTGCATCTTTACAAGCCATGGGAATTTGATCCAAGGACTTTTTGTCACCTACTTAAACCCCACATAATAATTTTCCATCAAGAACTAACTCAAAACAACAAACCCAAAAAGAAAAAGTAAAAATATTTGAAAAAATAAATAAATAAACGTAATGAGAGAAATCTAAAAATTAAATGCAGAACATGAAACAGAGCGAGCACATGCAAATTAAATCAAATTAAACAAAATTAAATCACCTGCAACATCCCATATACAAAATGAAATACGAGCTCCTTGAACATACAAAGTTTTGTCCATTAAATTCAATCCTTCCATTTGCAAACTCCTCTTCTCTACCTCATTTCCTACATACTTGATCTGAAAAAATAAAATAAAAAATCATTCGCATAAAAACCTATGAAATACATATACCAGATTCAAAACACTAACAAATTGACATCGATTATAATTTGAGAAAATCATATAATTCAAAGGCGACTTAGTGTCGTGTAGCGTCAGACACGAGAACATACGTTCGATTAGAAGTGTTGGTGCGCTTCAAAGATAAAACAACCAACATAGTCAACACTAAAATGAAAATCTACACATGACCCATTTCAACATTTAAGGTAAAGTAAAAAACTTGCTTACCAAAAAAGTAGTTTTCCCAATATGGCAATCCCCCAACAGACTAATCTTAAGGTTCACCAAATCAGAATCTGACTCATACCCATTATTGGTATGCTGTTGTTCTCGTGTGAAACCATCATCAACGGTGGCCGGAGACGGCGACACCGGCGAAGAAGAAGAAGAAGCAGAAGAATGATTAAGAGATAATCTTCTATATTGAGCTGGTGATCTTCCAACAGAACAAACCATGAGTTTATTCCAAATGAACCTAAAAAACTGACCAACAAAAGATACCCTTTGAAGCATACCATATCTAACGTCAACCTGAACAATTTTCCTGCAGAGTTGGGTCATCTTCTTTGTTGTTTCTTGTATCACTTTTGCCATTGAGATATGGCTTTGTTCTTAGACATTGACAAATATGTTGTAATGTATTGTATTGAACCTCTCTTCTTCTTGTTCTTCTTGTTTGTGTCTAATGTATTTTTTAATAAATTTTCTTTGTTTCTTTATTCTTTCTTGTTGTTGGTGTTGTTGATGATGGGGCGTTTGGTTTTTTGGGACCCACTAAGTGTATTTCACACAGAAACAGAGGACCCCAAACTAAAGTAGAGAAGTAGTACTTAAGAGGTTGCTTTTTAATATAGGAGACAGTTGACCGGTTTTTTCAATTTTGTTTCCTATAATATCCTTATAGCCGCCTTCTTCATTACCGCATATGGTATGGGTACTTTGGTAATTCTACTCCAAAAGAAAATATAGTTAGAGGCTTAGAGCATTATAATAGGAAAATAAAAATAATATTTTGTTGCTATTGTAAGATAAGATATAAAATGATTTATATTGTGAGACACATGAAATATTATTACGTTGGTTTGATTGCAATGATCGTTGAATATGACTCATATACGATATGTGAGAAGATGTTTGGTTTAAGAGTAAGCTTGTAAATTCAAGGGTAAATTCAATTAAAGTCTAAATAACCTTAATTCGTAACATAATAGATAGAAAAGTACAACATTCACTCTTTTGTCAGAAACACTAGCATAATTGATCGGTCATTGTGTTCTTATGTGTTTATCTTCTTACTTAAGATTCAAATTTGTTAGTCTAACAATATTAAACTTGTTCTTTTTGAGTGAGATCTTGGGCTTATATTAAGTCTTATGGATGAAAAAAGTGATTAAAATTTATTAGTCTAACAATATTAAACTTGTTCTTTTCGACTGAGATCTTGAGTTTAAGTCATGTGGATAAAAAAAGTGATTAAGATTATAAGCTCACAACAAAGTGATTACGGATTTGTTCAATAAAAATAAGGAATAACTAAAAAGTTAGTAGTTGATAACAAATGAATTTATAATTGATACCAGATAAATTAGTTGACAACCGATAACAAATAAACTAATTGATTGATTTTGTAGTGTTTTGTAAAATTGGGGTTTTTTTTTTCAACTGATACCAAGGGTAAAATTGAATAAAGAATGATAAGATGTAAGCTCAAACATCATTTGAGATAGTTTATCAAAAATGTTGTGAGCTAATAAAAAAAGATATGAGTTCACGAGAAAAAATTGTTACCAAATATATTTATTTTGATCATATATACTTATAAGCTATAAATTATAAGTTAATATATCAAAAAATTTACTCTCATTATGAACTAATAATTGATTATATGTAAGAGAATTAATTTTGTGAACAGTGAAGGAGATGCTTACTACTAGAGGGATTTTATTATGTGGGATTAGGAGAGCGAAACATGTAAGTATATATAAAAAAGATTAAGAAAAAGGTACTAAATGATCGATGTCAAGATGGACTGAGCATCTTATGAGATGTATGGAATTTTCCAAAAAACAAAGGAAAATGATGTCATGAATTGTTAGTGGGTGTGACCGTGTGGCATAATTTCTTGCCTAATTCTTATGTCACTAATAATATATGTGACTGAGAATATTATGAATTGATTTTATATCGAAAAATCAATTGATATATATTATGTGTTGTTGATTAGTCCTATCATTTGATTATTAGTTTATGGATAAAAAAGAAGACCAAAAGAAATTATTATAATTTAAATTGGAGTGTTGTTTGTGATTGTGAATAAAAAACTAGACGCATATACTTGGTTGTTTACTCGTTTTGATCGATGACATATTTTCATATTTGATATTCCATATTTAGTTTACGATAAGGTTAGGTAAAATTGTTTAGGTCTTATTGGTTACGTTTATTTCTAAAATTAATGTTAAAATACTAGTAAAAAACTTTAAGAAACACACTCCTAAAAATATATTTTTTTGACTGGAACTCCTAAAAATTGATAGAATCAATTAGTAGATGTTTTACTAACACTTTTTTTTTTTTATGAGAAACATAATCAATAAGATCTTAGAAACTTCCTCTAAAAAAAATCTTAGAAACTTGATCGAAGTTTTACCCATATATTTAATCCATTTTTTATGTCTAAGAATCAAATTTCATTGACATTCTAATTTACAAAAAGTATATTTAACCCCCTTTAAAAAAAACAGTATATTTGACCCATTCGGTACAATGAAATGCAAAATTGAAGTTATAAAAAAAGAAAGAAAAAAAAAAAAAGCAAACGACGCAGTATAATTAATAATGCATTTTTTTAAAATTAATATACTCATATAGAATGTTTCCCTAAAAAAAATATACACTTAGACTAAAAATAGATTAGACCGATTGATAAGACTAAGTTCTAAATCTGACCATATTTATAAAAATAGAAAATTGATTTTATTTTATATTTTGAAGTTTATTTAGGTAAAAAGATCGGACTACAAACCAACATAAAAAATCTTTTAGTCGTTTGTAAAAAAAAAATAAAATAGACATACTCGACCAGTCTACTAAAATAAGTATAAATAATTTTTTTAACTAGTACTATATTATATTTTTTAATTAGTTTAGATCATAAATTTGCTATTTTTTTTTTGTAATTTAAACATAGTAGTTTGTTTATCAATTTTTGACATAGTATTATTTTAAAATAGAATTTAAATATGATCTCATATAAGTCAATTTTTTCTAAAAGGTCTTATTACATTTCAATAGAACTTAATTTCAATGGCATTACATCTCAATAGAACTTAATTTCAATGGTATATTAGGTTGTTAGAATATTTAAATATATGTTAAATTACTTATTTAAATACGGTAATATATAATATGTCTTAATTAAATAGGCTAACTGGCTAAATAAAAGCTCGCTAACAAGTCATATAAACTTTGAAGGTCAGAGTGATCATACCAACAAATAAATCTATGACATATAGCATACCATATTTGTGCCTTGATTTTTTTCATTCACTGAAACTTAGATTTTACAAAGCATAGCTTTGTCTAACACCTACTTCAGTTTTACGTAATACATTTACAAATACCATAAAATCTACCAAAAATACAATTAAATGTTTTCATATACAGATGTATAGAAGGTTATCCAATGGCAACCTAGGTTATTCATGCACTTGGCTGTATTCAACTGAAATCTCTCATGAATTGAGTTCGATAACATTGTCAATGTGATGATCAGTTTGTTAGTGGATAATATATAAATATAGTATTTCTTAATACTCTCAGTTTTTGAGTTTTTTTTTTTTTTTTTGCATTGGTGAATACCACAACTCATCTACTTTTTTAAAAAGTAACACTCCATCTATCTAATAAAAACTGACATAATTGATCATTTGACACAAATTAAGTCATAAGCAGAAGAAAGAGAATACTATTTTTCTTTAAAAAAAAAATTAACCTCATCAACTTTTGGGAATTGGATCCTCTCCTTCCTTTCCCCTGCAGCCCTCTCTCCTGCACCCTTTTATGTTCCTTTCTCTCTCATGATTCCCTCTCTCTCATCATTACTTTCTTCCTTTTTTATTTATGATTTCTCTCTCCTCATACACAAAATAACAACAGCAGCACTGCTGCCGCTGGAGAGGATCCAGATCCCAACTTTTGGTTGATTCTCATTATCATAGATGCAAAATTAAAAATAATAACGTGAAAATGTTGTATATTAATTAGAAGACATAGTTGAGAATTGAAAATGACAATAAATTTGTTTTTTATTTAAATGCGATAATTGATTTTTTTTTTGTTGTTGCTCTTATCCATGAATGTCCATCCACGGGCCAAAATCCTCTTTATTTAATGAATATTTTCAATTGAAGAGAAATAGACTCATAAAATAAAAAGTACTATTATTTTATTTTATTTTATAAATCTGTCTCTCTTTAAATATTTTTTTCAAAAAAATCTCTCTAAATAGAAGTGTTCATTAAATAGAGAGGGTCTTAATTCGTCCATCCACAACCTGAATTGGATGTCGATGCAGTCATGCAGTCAACGAGCCTAAGACCGCCCGATCAAGCTCAAAAATTTATATCAAATCAAAATTTAATATTGTATTGATACATGAATCGTCTAATCTTGATCGAACGGTCAGTGATACTGCCTACATATATCCTTGACCGCTTCGGATCCAATTCTCAACATCCCTAGTTAATGACGAATTATTGAATCTGATTGGTGGATCTAAATCAAGTTAGCATAATCTATTGGATAAAGGAAAAAGCCTGCTGTGGCGTGCAAGCATGCCCCCTTGCACCAAACGGGATGATTAAAATAGTACACAACAACATTGTTATAAAATTCACTCAAAATATCATTGTTTTTTGTTATAAAATAAAATTAATCACAACACATGTGTACAGATTATTTATGAATTACATTATCAAACACCTGCATGCAATATTCGGGATCTGGGTTATTTCCTTTTAAATAGTCTCCACATGCTTAATTTCCAATTTTCATCATTTTCTCATAATTTTTCTCATTGCTCTTTTCACCATTTTTTTCTCTATCTCATTTCTATAAAACATTTTGTTTTATATGCATAAAATGAGAGAATCCAAACATGTAATATCTTTATTGTACAAAAATATTAATCTCACACTCCACGGGGTGTGAAAATAGTATGAAAGAAAGGGACATAAAAATGGATAATGTTCTGACAAGAAAAAAGGAAAATGTTGATAAAAGTACTTTTAAGGATTTTTTTTTATAAATATTGAGAAGTATGGTAAAATTCAACGAAGAGAAGAGAAAAATAAATGAAAGAAATATTGATTTTGGGGGATTTTTTTTAGGGAAGTCCAACTTGATTTTGAAGGATTTGATAGAATAAAATTGATGATTGATTACTATGTGTATAAATGTGGCTATAAAATAACTAAAATAACCAACTAACAATTAATCATAACAAATCTCCAATTATATCTACAAATAAATACATTTAAAAAATATAGTGTGAAACGAATATAAAAATATATATAAGAAAGATTTAGTTCCTCTAAAATGTATAAAGTGTAAAATGATAAAATCAAATATTGTAATTTTTACGGAACTCATGATTTATGTATTTACAATATCTATTTTTGATTTGTTAATCGATTATTGATATTATTTACAATAGACAAGTTCATTTTCTACCACAGAAAAGTTTATTTTCTACCATGAATTTGGCGCACTATTGTTTGATGCACCGACCTAGTGTTTGTCTTGAGTAATAATCCCTCTAGCCCTTTATATAAGAAACTTTAAAAAAAAAAAATTGGTTCTATTTACAAGAAAAAGTTACAAATTTTAAGGTGTATTAATTGCATAAAAGATTTTTTTAGCCCTCATTTAATGTTTATCTTTTTAATATTAATGAGTATATTTAATACTTCACGAATTTTTATGAAAGTAAGTGTATTTGTAAAAACATTCAAAAAGTTGCAACAATCAATGATTATTTTGATTTTAATATTTTTTTTGTTTTTCTTTATATTAAAGATTGGAGGGAGTATTGACTACGACAAAAAGGAAAAAGTTTAAAATAAAATATAAAGAAATTAAATAAAGGAAAGGAAAAAAAACTTCAAAGTTTCCATTCAAGTTCAACAAGAGGAAAAATCAAAACTGCCACGAAAAGTTATGTTTGTATATTTTTTTTGTATGGATTATTATTTGCATACATCTCTTCCATGTGTTTGAAGGCTTGCTACATGCTTTAAGTTAATTAGTCTTGTTTTCCCCAACTATATTTGCAAACCTTAACACGGAACAAGTTGGTGGAAACCAACTTTACTTTCTCCTCACACCTTTCATGATAGAAATAAGAGAATAATGTTTTATAGACATCCATCACTCCATTGACATATTAAGAGAGAAAAAAAATAAAAAAAATATGATGTAATATGTTAATAATGTGATGAAAAAGAAAAAATAAAAAGAAAATGAGATGTTGAATGAGTGTATGAAAATAATGTGTAATAACTTATCATTGATATAATTGAAATAGTGCATCAGATCTCATAACTCATACTCCCTTCGTCCCAAATTGTATGTCGCTTTGGAAAAAAAATTTGTCCCTAAATTATATGTCGCTTTACA
This sequence comes from Medicago ruthenica, assembly GCA_018208015.1. NCBI lineage: Eukaryota > Viridiplantae > Streptophyta > Magnoliopsida > Fabales > Fabaceae > Medicago > Medicago ruthenica. The sequence goes on along the minus strand of CM031375.1, from coordinate 5,901,853 downwards.
ATATCAATGAAACATTAATGTTATTTTTCCTATTATATCCTTAACTATTTATTACTCTATATTTTTTCAATTCTTTAATTTATCTTTTCCATACCATTTATTAAGGACAATTTTGTAAAACAATTTATAATATCTCTTTCCCACACAAAATTAATTATATTTCTTAATACGTGTGAAATGCCCAAAACGTTATACAATTTGGGACGGAGGGAGTATTATGATGCACTAGTCTATTGTGGAATCTTATTAGTTCCAAATGTTTCCCCGTAAGAACCTATAGCAATATTTTAATTTGGGATGCCCTTTTCTATTAGTATTTTTTGGTGCAACCTTATCTAAGAAAGGAGTAAGATTTGTATGCTCACAAACAAAGATAATTTGAATTTAAGCACACACAAAGGGTGAAAAATAGAAAAAAAAATACTAAACAAAAATTAATTATTTTTTTTTCTTTCTATTTTTTATCTTTTGTGTCTGTGGCTAAATGCAATAGTTTGTGCTTATGACCATACAATCTCGCTCCTAAGAATGACATCATATGTCAAAGTTCATTTGCCTAGTGTCTTTAATGTGTTTAAATGAAAAAAAATGATTAAAAAAGATATAAAGACAAAGCTGCCAAAAACATCAAAGACCAATAACACTCAAAGGAAATCCCAATCTTCATCAAGGTATCACAAGCTCTACTCTACTATTTTTCTTTCTTCCGAGAGTTCTAATATATTACTCATTCCGGTCTTTATTATAAGAAGAAGAATAAAAAAAATCAAAATCAATACAATCATTAATTGTTATAAATTTTTAAATATTTTTACAAATATAACCTAATAGAAAGTTGTGAAACATTAAATACATTCACTAATATTAAAAAGACAAACATTAAATGAGGGGTACAAAAATCTTTTAAACAATAACCACTCCTTAAAAGGTGTGACATTTTCTTATACTCCCTCCGTTTCAAAATACATGTCCATTTTGGAGAAATTATTTGTTTCAAAATACATTCTCATTTGATAGTTTAATGATACATTTTGTCTATTTTACCCTTGCCTACCAATTAATTAGATTCTAGATTTTCTCCACAATAATTATTTTCTACTAATAAATATTGACCCAACTTTAAGTGAATTTACTCATGCACTCTCCCAAGAACTTGTTTAATTAATTTTGGTATTGGTATTGGGAGTAATTATGAGATGGGATAAATAAATGTAAAATGGAGAAAATCAAAGACAATGGTATAATATAAACTTTTGTGTCAAACTAGCTTGTCCTTGGTTACTGCAATTTCTCTAAAATGGACATGTATTTTGAAACGGAGGGAGTATATAAGACCAAAAAAATTTTAATTTTTTTTTTATAATTAGGATCGGAGGGAGTAGCCATCAACTTAACCACGATAATTTTTGAAGGGTCTTTTAAAAATAAAACTGATGGTTTTAAAATATGATTTTATGTTGTTAGTTACATAGATCGGGGGTTTGGATAATGAGAATTGAGAAAAAAAAGTGTACCCACCAAACTGTGCCGGATGTAAATGCCTAAATTTTATTGATTAAAAATATAGGTCCATGATACACGTGTAATATTGAATATTGGATGATGAATTGATGATCAAGTTGTTTAATTAAAATGATTAATGGGTATAATTTAATAATGTATAACTGTTCACAATAATTGGAGTTCAACTCCTGATTCAAATAACTTTCAACTAGTAGCAATGTTAACTTCCTATCAAACTCCAAATTATGAACGTCCTAATCCCCCAAACTGGATCGTTAAGACAAGAAAAAGAAAATATTATCATGATTCATGAATCATGATAACTCATTAACATGCTCATTTAATACTCAGGGTATTTGTTTTAAGGATTAAATTTATAATCATGGAAATAATGTAACATTATTTCTAAGAATCTTAATTATATTAAAGTGTTTGGTAATTAATTTAGTTTCTCAAGAATATTTTTAAATATATTGAATTTATAATTTAAAACAAAAAAATAAAAGAGTTAAAATAGTATGAGAGTGAAAAGTTATTGGTTGTTGCCTCTTATTCTCACAGAAATAAAAGATTCTCATACTTTAACATGAGAATAACAAGTGAAAAAATAATGTGTAAATTTTATTCTCAAGAATAAAATATACCTGAACATATAAAAACTTAAAAACAAACATAAAAACCAAATATTTTCAATGCCACATTCTTGAGAATAAATTTGCAATCTAAGAAACAAGCACCCCTGCGACTGCGATTTACTAACAAGTGCGAGTGTTAGTTCTTTGTGATAAGAGTCCTAAAACACGTGTTGGCAAAGGGTGATGAAAGTAAAAAGCACACGACTTTGAATGATGCTAACCACACGACGTGTACTTGATTGAGTGATGGGGTCTTATACAATATGATTTTGTGATTATTTAATCGTGGAAGTTTGGTAAAGTTTCTAAATGGGTTTTGTAAAGTGTTGAAGTTTGTCTTTCCAAAATTCAATAATGCGTGTATTGTACGTGAAATACTTTCGGTGGTTTTACACAATTTTTATACTCCTACAATTGAACAATTTTACTAGCTTCATTGTGTTGGAAGGAAAGTATGGATAGCCATATGTTTCGATTAAACCCGGATATTTCACCATCTTGAATTTTCAATCTAATTAATGTACACAAATTTGAGTGTGGGTCTGCTTTATCTGAGGACGTTCTTAAGTGATTGATTCTTCATTTCCATCAAAGTTCAAAACAAGTTTTGCAGGCATATCATCATGACCAACCAGTGTATTTAGGGGTTAAGAATTAAATCAACGACTTATTATTATTTCATTTATTTTACACTATATTAATAGTTTTTTATCTTAAGAAGAATGTTTTATTTATGTATTTTTAGTTATTATATACATATTTTAAATTTTTCATGGTAGCTTGTGTATTTTTTTAATCGTATAAAGAATATATAGTGTTTAAAAAAATATTTTTGCTAGATTTTTTAAAACAAATTTCTTAAATTTTTTAAAATATCATCCCTATTGAACTGAACTTACATGGATCAAATGTTTATGTGGCTAGATTCTAGGGTTTTGAAGGTAGAATCTACCAAGTCCGCTAGACTATCTTTGATGTGATTTGCTGATTAGTGTTCAATTGTAATCGTGTGGCACTGATGGAGTCCCCAGATTTGCTTGGGTGCACTTCTAGGACATCCTCATAACATACTCTGCATTCTGCAGTAACTCATTTCAATAGCGAATTGGTTGTGAGTCCAGTCTGAAGCATTATCCAAGAAACAAAAATTGAGCTTGATGATGTTTTGACATTAATTAAGAAAATAAATAAGGGTAAATAAACATTTCCTAGGTTTTACGCAAACATCTTACTAATTGGACACTTTGTACCTCAGTCGATCATCAGCGTAATTAGGTGTTAGTGCTTGTTAGTTAGATTTAAGTAAATGAAAAACATGGAAGAGGAAGAGAGTTTTTTCTATTTGAGTCCAGCGTTGAAACTCATACATACCAAATGTTGAGTAATGAAAAATTGCATATTCGTACCCATGCCCCATCATATTAAATATCTCGATAACTATCATCTAAGTTGAACTTGACAACAAAAAATTGTTTATTTTTCTATTTCCTATATATATGAGTTGGTCAACTCTTCATAGATACACACAATCACTCAAGCACAACTTTTTTATAATTGTTTACGTATGTAAACAAAAGTTGCAATAGATGAGTTATTCAGTGGAGTTGCCTTGGAGAAGCTCCAAGAGCACCCTATAGCACATGGAGCTGATTACTATTTGTTTGCACAACTCGTTCGTATTGAGCGTGTCGAGTTAGTTCATGCGCAACTCATGTCACTTGTCTGTACATGATGCGTGACATGTTATGAGATGCTTCCAAGAGGACTACAATGTTACTTTGACAATAACTTGAGAAAGAGCTAGTCATGTTGAAGGTGAAACTCGTGTGACATGAACGATCAAGCTGAGATAGACATGCTAAAAGTGGAGCTCGCGTGACTTGAATGATCAAGCTGAGCTAGACATGCTGAAAGTGGAGCTCGCCTGACCTGGACGATCAAGCTGAGCTAGGCATGCTAAAGAGCTCATGTGACTTGAACGATCAAGTTGAGTTAGACATGCTGAAGGTGGAGCGCACATGACCTGAGCGATCAAGCTGAACCAAACATGCTGAAGGTGGAGCTATATTGGACATGTTGAGTAATCAATGTAAATAAAATCCACATGGTATGGTCCTCGATACCAGTCCAACAATTATCTTTACCACGCTTCATTTATAGTCTTTTATATTATATTTTTCATAAACTTTTGATAGAATTTGTTATTCCCAAGCTCTTAATGTTATTTGACATAGTTGAGGAATCTACGATTAATAGTATGATACTTCCTCCGTTCCTTTTTAAGTGTCTCTTTTGAAGAATTTTTTTGTTTATATTTAACCGTCACTTTCAAAGTTCAATGCAACATTAAGTGTTGTTTTACCAATATTGCCCTTAGTTATTTGTTGTGGAGAGAAAAATATATAAAATGAGACATTAAATGAATAAGGTTATTCTAGTAAAAGAATAAATTATTGTATTAAAAGTAGTAACATTTATTGATTGTCTTGGTTTGTGTAAACTATCAAAAAGTGACAATTAAAAAGGAATGGAGATAGTAATATTTTAGCAAAATCATAGAAATTCTTTTTCATTTGCATGAATCATAGAAATTCATTATTTTGTTGTTGTTATTACCAAAAATAAAAAAATATAGAGTTATTAACATGATTTGTTTTTGTTTTTTTTGAAGGAATGATTTGTTTTTGTTATTACCAAAAAATGCTTCAACATTAATAGCAACGGACTAATGACTTTGTGTTATAAATCACATGATTACTCTTTAAAATCATTAAAAAAAATAAAATGACAGATTTTTATTTTTATTAAACTAGCCTGGGCCCACCCACTTTTTTAGCAAGTTAAACACAACGGATAAATTTAACGGGTTGAGTTCAAAACTTCAACTCAATCAATTTAAAATGGTTGGTTCTTGACGGACTTGACCCGTTTCACCACCACCACTTGTTGGTGTCACTGCCCGTGCTTGCTCAAAGAAATCGATTTCTTTTATTTTTGCTGTAAAAAATGCATTGAGTAAGAATAAATTAGATCAAGCCCGCTAATGAATAAATCTGCAAGACAGAAATTTGTAGAGTTTAACTTTTAATTATGTGAAGTTATGAATATTATGTTATTTCGTAAGAAAAAAAGAAAATAATATTATGTTTTTTTAAGGAAAAAAAAGAATATTATGTTAGTTTGTTGTTTAATATAAAAATATTTAATTATTAACTGTGTGACTATAATTCAACCACAATCAGATCTTTAAACTTCAAATTGATGTCTATGGTTTAATGTCAGTTTAGATTACCTTCATCCTTCCCTATCTTCTCCTTCTTTACACCGGTTTTTCCTTCACAATATTGTTTTCCAGGATGGCGAGGGGATAGGTGGCGATGACACTTGCCAAAGGTTATATAGTTAGCGGTATTTATCAATGGCTAACGCATGTGGCACCGTATATTCAGTCAACTTTTTCGAATCTTATTTGGCACAAATCGTTCCTTTGAATGTCTCTCTCTTCGTTTGCCGTCTTCTTAGTAATCGGATTTCTACTAAAGATAATTAATAAGGCGAGATATTCTACAACCGGACTCTCATCATTGTGTGAGGGGCCGTGGGATGGTGGAAATTGTTGATCATTTGTTCTTGGGTTGCAATTACTTCGAGAAAATTTGGTATATTATTTAGTACTAGTATTCGACCCGTGCAACGCACGGGCAAAAAGAGCAATATTGTAGTGCATTAAAATGTTGACGCTCAACACAATAACAAAATACTTAAGATATATTGTCATTCATATAGATTTGAATACGATTATCTTGTTACAACTGACAAAGCAAATGAATGACACAACCATCAAACCATTTTAATTAGGTTTCACAGTGATGTCTTTTAGTCATCAAATGACTACATTAATAACAAACAAAGACAAAATATAAATCGCAAAAAAAATCAATCAAAAACTGTCCTTGAAGACAATGCATTTGTTACCCCTCTATAGCTCCAAAATAAACTGCAAAATAAATGAAAGATATCTCAATTTAATTTATATAGTATAAATAATAGTCTTAAACTGTTTGATTTTACAACTTATTAAAATGACCGTGAGTTTTTTAATACAAAATCCGGCTATTTTCATACCGTGTAGATTTGCATCTTTCACTCATGAAATTGAAAAGAAACTGGGCATTAGGAATGTTCATATTCAAATAATCATTAAAAAGCAGAAATAGAAGAAAAATACAAAAATTATAGAGAAAATGTAGTTGACATTGCCTCAAAATATAAACCGGCAAAGTAAGATCCGAAATATGAGTTGCATTAAAAAATGAGTCCTGCAAAATTTGATGATGATAATGATAGTGATATGAACTATTAAAGTTTTATTTAAAGAGACTTGCAAGAGATATGGACTATTAATATCCAAAGGAAACCATCAACATGCTCTAATTAAAGTGTATACAGAGATTCATGAGAAACAAACTTTTGGTCTTTATATATAGAGGTTCATATGGAAGCTACAAAGATATTCACATGTTTACTTTCTTTTAAATTAGTTATAAAAATTAAATTTGAAAGCTATATCAGTATACACATTTTATTGGTTTGATTTTTCGCAGTCTATTTTGCCTCAAAATTTGTAAGTGACATTTGATTTGAGGATAAAGAGGTAGCTTATGTTGAACCCTTTTTTCAGTATAAATTCTGGAGCCTTCACATACAAAACCCCACATAATAACCCCACATGTATGCATCATATGACTTCAGAAGAAATGCATGTCTCGAATAAATGTGTATCTAGTAGTTCCAAAGGTATGTTTTCAATCCAGCGTCTCCAATCCTAAAGCCATGAAATTTGAAGTAGTTACAAACTTTGAATCTGTCATGATATGACACAATTCAAATAGGTAAAACTATATAACAATTATACTTAAATGTCCAAAAAGGTTGAGAGAGTGTTATGGGTCGTAAAACCCCTTAATCTTATTTCCACTAATTATCTCCAATATTATTACGCCATGGTCTTTATCTCGAATATGAAACAAAGTTACCTCATGGTCTTATCTCGTATAAAAATCTTTATCTCTCAGACAAAGCTTCAAAATCTACAAAAATGGAAAAGAAGAATCAGACAATAAAAGGCAATGTCAATTATTAAACAAAAGTCAACAATAAAACCCTTCATGGACAATTTCTTTGGTGGTAGATCTTCTAATTTCTAATAAAAGAGATACAAAAGATGATCTTCAACAATCAACAATACAAAACGAATGTCCTTCAAAGAATCATATTAAGAGAGAAGAGGACCTCATTTACTAAATTGAATACCATAAATCAAACAAATAGACTAACACAAACAACTTAAACTAAAAGAGCAGATCATGCCAGATTAAGCAAATAAATAATGACCATCAACAAATAAAACTACTTTGACATTACACCATACTCTAATTATACTAACTAATATCTCTTTTTATATTTTCTTTTTCCTAAAAGCTCTGAGAAATATTATGTTGTTGTGAATTATTCAACGCAAAAACAATAATGACACATTGAGTAGTGTGAGTTCGGGAAGCGTATTTCCGGTAGTATGAGTTCTTCAAAATAAACTATATGGAAGTACAATTTCGATAAACCCCACATGTTTTTGGAGGAAGGATAGATAAAGTATCCTAATGAGTGGGTCAAAATACTAACTATTAATGATAATAAGGGCCGCTATTAGAAATGTAAAATGCCAATACTTTTTAAACTATCTGATAAATAGTATCTTAATGTGTCAAAAGTAAGAAACAAATTCAGTCATACTGCCAGAATATGTTATATGATTTGATGAAGCCAAAGTTGATCAACCCAACTTAATTATAATATTGACTAAGAACATTGCTAGATTCCATTTGCCCAACCACGATTTCTAAGATTCCTGGTACACCAATTATAATGTATTGACTAAATTGATTAATTACATAAAACTGACACTTATTCTTGGTCCACCAAAACAACTATAATTTGTGAAAAACAAAAAGCTCAGTCTAACAATTACCTTAGCCTTAGCAAGGAAAAAATTTACATAACTAAACTTACTCAACTAAATAAGCTTTTCCTGATATTTAGAGATGTGATTTTGAAAAGACAAACTAAATATATTACAAAAAATTAAAAGCATCATCAATGAATGATGTAAAGAAGTATCATTTTAAAACTGGGCAAAGAGAGTGAATTTCTCATATTTCTTTGTTGATTTGATGAAAGAGTAAAAGCTGGTTTGGTTTGGCTCATTATTGTCTATTTTGACCAAATTTTAACTATTCAAAAACTACAAATAGAATAATATCAGTAGACTACCGACCATGTTTAAAAAAATAACATGTATCTTCATATGTTGACACACTACTGACTAATAGTATGAACACTATTCAGTTGCGATTAGTGTTAATGCACATAATCTAATTATTGACAGTTGCAAATGAATATAATCATAGTCCTGCAAAAATTATATCAATTTTTTAATCCTTTTAAATGGTAATAAATATGAAATGATCATCATTTAGCTGACTATACTAAACGAAAATAGAGCAGATCCACAAATATGGCTAGAAAATAGGATTATTGTTAAACTGAAAAAGAAGCGTACCAAATGAAGCACTCTCTTGCAGAAAAGAAGAGCCCAAATGAAAAATAGTAAAGTCTCGTTTTATCTTAAGCTTGCCGCACAGTGTCATATTAGACCCTACAGTAAAGAGAGACAAATAAAATTATTCAATATGTGAATATACTCAATCACTCGTGATTGTCAATTGACATGTCTTGTTCATCACTATTAATTAGTAGACACCCAAGTGCATCGCAAACATACTCGTTTTAAAACACATCAAAGCAAATCCAAAATTAAAATAAGACAGTTACTAAAAAGTTAAAGCCGGTGTGACCATCCAGTAACTAATTCACATCACCAAACATCAAGCAGTACTTCAATCCAATGTAGATTTTAATTATATTCCTCTCAAGATAAAATTCTTTTCATTTCTGATTTATGGTTAACTAAACATGTCTTACATCTTTGTTAACTGGACATGTCTTATCCACCTAGTATACCTTAGTTAATTAAAGAAACAAAAAGTTAGATACAATTATGCTATCGTCATGTTAGCCATCATCAATGATTCAACTTGAACATTTTGTGTGCCTTAAACAACCTTAAATTTTATTGATGATTTGCTGCACTAAATTCAGCATCAATTACATAAACGATAGATGTCATTATTAATAGAGATGAATCAATCATATAAGAGAGGTATGAATCATATTTTTCTTATTCTAGGTGTCACGAAATTACCTATTTGCTTCAGAACTCTCTCAGTCAATGAAGATCCTAAGAGTGATGATCAGATTGAGGGATTTATCCCTTATTCCTCATTCTCTATCCATGTTGTAAATGTGTTTGTGCTTGCTTTCAATTTATACATACAAATGAAGTTTAAGAGACCACTAAAAAAAAATAAGATTAATGGATAATAGATTAATAAATGTGTATCTATTAAACCAAATGAGCATTCTTTTATAGAAAAATCCCCTCTCCAAATTCAGATTCTGAGCTAATTCTGCTCACATTTTCAAAGCTTCACCATAATTTACAGTGAGAAATGCATATAGTTGAAGCACAAAATACACTTCCGGAAGCGCAACTCTGGTAAGCCCCCGTGCTTTTGGAGGAGGGACTGAAAAATTACTAATGAATGAGTAAAAAAACTGTATTTATAAGGATCTTACATCTCAAGTTAAGTTTACAAACGTAAATATTTATCTAAGGATCATGATTGTATCACTGATTTGCCACATGATATGCAGATTGTTCATTTTCTAAAAGAAGAATAATTCATATATTTAATCAAGGCAAAAAATAGGAGAAAAACTCTACGCATAAATTTACTTCAAATAGGAAAATATTACTCATAAAATGACTACTAATTGTAGTAGTTGTGGCCTAGTCATATTTACATTCTTGTGTTTGTTTGGCTTAAAATAGTCACAAAAAAGAAAAGAAAGCTTCATTCAAGTGAATGTTACTTCATTTTTGCATAAATCATGTAAGCAAGGTTAACATGTGTTCACCTTTCTCCTACAACCAATGTGCATTCCAATAATAGTGGTCCAAGAGTTATTTAACTCAAATAGACATAGTTCAAGAGAGTAAAGAAATTCTTATTTCAAAGAAAAAAATAGACAAAACAGTTACCAATGCAAAGAATCTTTCGAAAATGGCCTTCTCCAAAATCTTTGATATAGCATCATGGATTAAGCATAAAACCTGCAAGGCAAATCACATAAAGTTAATGGCAAATAAATGCACACTTTTGATCAATTATAATGAAACAAATTGCATAGAAATGAACCAAAACACAAAGAAACCTCACTTGAAATTTGTATCTTACTGAACCTCACCTGCATAAGCTAGTAGTTTGCTAATAAATTGATCCTGCAACAAAGGCAACACTTGTTAAAAGTGAAAAAACATCCACATCCTAAAACCATTAAATTAAACTTCAAAGAAGTTGCATCAAACAAATTAATTGTTAAAAAAGATCGAATAAAACCATCAAATAAGGACTGCAATGATTAAATATACTATATCTATATCTATCCCTTGAATGACATTATAAAAGATAAGAGACAACATGATCTCTTTTACCAAATTGGATACCATAAATCAGACAAATAAAGACAGACCTCAATAACAAACTAAAAACAACATATCACCATATTAAGCAAGTAAAAAAGTGATCTTCAACAAAGAAAACTATTCCCAAAGTGATATTTCCAAAAAATTAGCATATAACTTGATCCAAAGCATAAGTTGATTCCAACTCATATAAACCCTTATTTTCTGTTGGAATTGCCACTAACATAATGAAGCCAAGTTAACGGATTATTATTGTTGTCCCTTTTGCTTTTTGTGTGGCATGTGTGATGTAAGCATTGTGTGTGTGTAATCATATCTATGTTTGAATTTCAAATTGATAATGGAGGGAAAATTTAAAATTTGAATGTGTGTTAGTAGCAAGAATGTTTTTTAATAATAAAAACTGAAAAAATAAGTAATGGCTCAAATAATAGCATCAAAAGATGATGAAATAAGATACTAACTCTTACTTTTAACTTGAAGGTGTGTGCAGTATGCCACTTTCAAAAAAATTAAGAGCTAACTAAACTTATACCAGAGTAAGAAATTGTTCTTGAATAGGTAGACAAAATGCATGTGCAACCAATGAATATGCGTATATCAAGTAAGAAGTTGCCATATAGAATAAGAAATTTCAAATCTCTATGACTAATTTGCAAACTGGGACTAATTCAAAAAATATATGCATAAGAAATTGCACTTTGCAAGTTAAAATTATCAAAAAATAGTTGTTATTACAAATTCAAAAGTGGAAGTGTTTGGTAGATTTATAAAAGTAGAATAACCAAAAAACGAACAAAAAGGTAGCAAATATTCAATCCATAATTGGATAGGGAAATTTTAAGGTCATATACACAATATGACAACAAATTATTTCATTAAAAGACATCAAGTACAGTAGAATAAAATTAAGGTGGCAAACATGTGGACTGTTTTACACATTTAACTTTTTTTAGATTTTCCAATGTATCTAATGAGGGCCATAATCTGTATTATCCAAACAGGGCTATAAACTATATTGTTTTTATGAATCCTTCATATTACACTCCATTACTATTGCTTCTTTTACTTAGGATTCAATTCAAACCTCATGAAAATTAATTAAGAATCACAACAACCAAGCAATTAAAGCAAGCCTTGAAGATTCATCAATAAGTGTAATTAAAATAACTTTTTCTAGAACAAAAATCCAAAACCCCAATACAGATAACGAAATAAATCATCATTGCATAAGCACAAAACTAAGTAACAATTCAAAATCACATAATTTATACAAAATAAAAACGGGTATTGATTTATTGATATAAAAAAGCTTAGTGAAGTGAATCTAAGGTGTTTACAAACATTTGAATAACAAAAAAATAAAATGAAATCCACTACATGAATGATTAAACAAAACTAATATTAATGAATAAAAAACTAATAATAATCAGATACTTACCTTCAAACGACTCAAGCTAGCTTGATTCTCAAAACCATTATGTTCATCTTCTTCAATGTGTTGCCGTTACACCAAGTTTTCAAAAATAAAACACGATTTGAAGTGATTGTCATGAAATAAGTTTAGGGATTTCGAGTTAGTTACCTTCCGATGTGTTTTGAATGATTGGACGATGATAGCTTGAGCAGCGAATCGACCGGAAAGTGGGTTTTGACGTATGTTTTGAGGTCGGCGATTTGGGGTTCAGCGGTGATATCGATTGATTACAGTGGGTGAAGAGAAATTTGGAGGAGAGGGAGAAGGGTTGATTTGTTGTTTCCCGATTCAGGTGAGAGAGATGTTGGATCAGTAAAATGAGAGTGAAGAGAGGAATCAAGATATTCCTCAGTTTTTCGATTAATGAGAGAGTGAAAGGTGAGAAAGAGAAGAAAGAGAGAGTGGATTGAATTGAATACGAATATGATTTTGAATTTGAATTTGAATTTTGAATTGGGTGGATCAGAAAAGAGATTGGGTGGTACAGAGGTGGTGGTTATGAAGTTTGTCTCATAGCTTGCAAAGGGGTTGCTTTTGAGCGTGATAACAGGGAAAGCCTTTCTTTTATGTTTATTGCATTTAATGTTTCTGGGAAAAAAAAGCTGGAATAGTGTTGGGCTAGCCATAATTGGGCCATATTTCAAATTGGATTTTGTTTGTTTCTAAAAAATAGGCCATAAACCACTCTTTCTTGGATGAAAATTTACCTATTCAAATTTTTATACTTAAAATTGATTTTTGATGAATTAATAAATGTGAAAAATTGATGAACATCATGTTTTCTGATCCAAATTACTAAAATGGGTGATAAAATGTACTTACAAATTTTGCTGATTTGGCAAGAGGTGGCTAAGGGAGTGACACCTAGGATTGGAGGCCAAAAAATGGGGGGGTGCTTGTATATTATAAAGATTGGATTCGCATTAATTCGGCTGGTTTGTCTCGGTTATTGGACCATTTCCTCTAATTCAATCCGATTGTTGGATCTTCTAAAACTTTATGTGCTTTCTTATATTTAATTTGGTTTTCGAGCGTTTGAGTGATTTAAGAAGAAAGAAATAATATAATCTTCAAGAATATGGAAGAATTGCTGCAGCAAATAGTAGCAAAATTAAGCTTATCTCTTTTTGGTGTTGGAAAGCAAGAAATGTTACTCTTGTTTTTAATTATCATACATGTTGGCTTAACGATCTTCTATTGTGTCCTGACACACCTTACGTTGGGTCGAATACTTTGTTGGTAGTAATATATTCAATTTTGGCTTTTAAAAAAAATATATAAAAATACACTCTTCAATTCCAAAACCAAAATCTACTATCAATGTTGCAGTTATAGAGTACAGTACAAGGATTCGCGACCAAACATGGTTGTGGGTTGCTTTGTGATAGTTCGCTGCTGGCTGTGAAAGATGCCATTTCAAACAAATATGGTCATGGTTACATATATACTAGCGGCATAATGTGACTGAAAAAACTTTTGGAGTGGCAAATGAAGCAATATGATAGCAACACAGAAGTAGCAGTGAAAATAGAAACTTAGCACACCGTTAAACAGACAATAAAAATAGATGAAGATGCCAATTTCCCTTTAGTTAATGATTATCTATATTTAGTTTTTGTTATGTTCCAAAAATGCAACTTCATTGAAAAAACAAAGGCAAAACGCATAAAATAATTTCTCTTGATGCAACCATACTACTAAAAATACACCTTGTGCATAGGATGATAGTAGAGTTGACTGCAAAAGATACTTCCCAATGTGCACAAGTAAATTAGTTGTGCATCATACATAAATTTATTTTTCACTTTTGGATCAATAAGTCGCATCACATCTCATTTGATCCAATGATGAGACTTATTGATCCAATGTTAAAAATAAATTTGCGCATTGTGCAAGATTTGTGTCACTTGTACACCATAGACTTGACCGTTGACGATATATATTTATGTTTATTAAGATTCTTTTGCTAGAGAGTGCTGCTTGGAGTATCTATTAGCATGTATTTCTTTGGCATACACAAACTTGTTAGTATATACACATAAGTTTGCAAACATGCGTAAAAACAAAAGCATGCTGCTGGCATATTTGCATAAAAAGGAACTTCACACATGATTAAAATTCTTTGCAATACCATAACAAAACAAAAGTGTGGAACTAATTAGAGCAATAATAACAACTGAGAGCAGCAAAATCATATTAAACAATTGAAATCCCTATGCAGATAACTCCAGCTATAGAACCAAAATTCATTCCCCGTGGAAAGAAAACACACACAATGTATAGGATCTTGCGACTCATTGACAATTCAAGTACTGGTACAGACAACATTGTAGGCTTCATGTTCCTCCCCAAAATCCTGGCCGCAACCAATAACAGTTAAATAACGGTAGAGCAAGGCAAAACACTAACCGGAAAAAAAATATTGACAACCACATAACCTTCCTAGCTTTTCCCTCTGAATCAATCTGGCACAACAACAACGAGAAGGTCGACAATAATTAATATTAAGAAAACAGTTAAATAAAATTAAGCAATCAATGTTAAAGGATGACCAATTTGAATTCTTTACTTGAGAAGACTTCTTTGGAATTCCCGAAATTAGACTGAAAAGGCAATCTGAAGCAAGTAATATGTGGAAGAGAAACTCACTATCAATGAATCGAAACCAAGCTTTCAACATAACCCTTTGGCATGCGACAACAATATATTGTTAGCAATTCTAATTTTATCCAATTTATTATATCTGCGAGTATAGATAAATGCTTCGTCATATACAACATTTGCCAATAGTAATGTATCACCATTTTCAGACAAACACAATGGCAACAATTCCAACAATTTAAAATTCGATACATAACCATAGACACATGAATAAAAAATATCATATCTAATTTTAAATAATTGAATCCAAGACTCTTGAACGCCAAAATCCTTCATCTTCCATATAACAAAATGGGTATTCTTGAAATCATGACCTAAAAAAAGGCAGTCCATCATAACCACAAGCTTTGGTTGAACACGTGGCACCACATCGAAACCCCGAGGCAGCAAAAGTTGAGTGTATGTCTCAGTAGAGAGATCAAACGAAACGATCACATATTGCTTAACGGTGGCTCTATCATAATCCCAACGAAATTGATAATTAGAATTGTAGTGATTGTGAAGGGCCAACCAATTAATAGTATCACTCAAATACACAACATCGTTCTTCTTACGATGAAACCAAAGAAGTGGAGGTGCCGGGAAACATTGAATATTTTCCAGGTATTTTCCCCCAAGCTGAAAACTTTCACCACACTTGTTGCATTACTATGCTTCTCTTCGATACAGAAGGCTACCACCTTATAAGTTTCATTGGAAGTATCATAACCAATAGAGAATTGAAAACCCATTATGCAAAGAGGCTTTGAAAATTTCAGATTTTGTCCTAGTGGCTGGGTTCCAAAAAAACATCAATGAATATTCACGAGGTGGTAATCAAGCATAGTAGTCCATTGCATGAACCAACGAACAACCAACCATAAATATAATTCTCCAGTTGATAGTAATGATCGTATTGAACGGTGATCGTTGATGGATTATGGAGTAAACGAGAAACTGGGAAGGTTAGGACATAATTTTCTACAGAGATTACTGTGAGATGTCGTTTTCGTTGCGATTTCTCCCGATGCATTTGAACAAAATAAGGATCCGAGATGCATGCAAAACAAAACGAAATTTCCTAAAGTTATGATGAGTACTTAACTTTTAAAGATCGGAACAATAGCATATTTAAAACCAATAACCAACCTATTTTTTTTTAAGGAAACATGCTCATTGCATTTCATTTATAATAATGGATTCAATACAAAATGGGATATGGAAATAAGCAACCGGACTAGCTAGAAATGTAGTCTCTCCTACAAGCGCATGAGCAACCACATTTGCTTGCTGCCTTGTGAACTCTACCCTAGAGTTTGTAAAGAAAGCAGAAAAAAGAGATTTACAGGATGTGATGATATGGCCAAACTCAGAGATATCCTCTCTTCGGGAATGGAAAGCATCACGGGTAATTTTAAAATTGATCTCAATATCAACATTGTCAAAAGACCCAAAGCCTCTCTGACCTCAACTTGATAGACGCTGGGGAAACTAACAGTTTTAGCCAAAACAAAAACACCGTCTGCATCACAAATGCAAATACCAATCTTGTACGAACCAACCTACCAACCTATTTTTATGGTTGATATATTAGCAAAACCTAATAAAAAAATTATTCTCCGCCCTGTTTGTCGTAAGGCGTGCCTGGATACCTTTGGGGAGTATGTCGTTCATTGTAAGGAGCTTCCCGGTTTTAAGTACAGATATGACTTTGTATGTACGTTTTTATATATTCAGGGCGGGCGGGAGTATCAGTGAAGAAGGAGAGGCTTGTGAACTTTTTGACTGATCCACTAGATAGAAGATCGGCACTTCGGCCCGCGGATGTTATGGTGTACAAATGAGTAGGAGGAAAACATACATGTGTGGACTTGACTGGGATTTCACCACTTGTTGGATTAGGGGTCGGGACTTTTACGGTAGGACATGCAACCCTAAAAGCTGCGTCAAACAAACTGGCCAAACATGAGAAAACGTGTTCTAACAATCAACATGCTTTTATACCATTTGCTTTTGACACTTTTGGTTTCCTAGTACCTGAGGCTGTTGACCTTCTACATAGAGTTCAAAAGGTCATGCATAACAATGTCATGTCTTCTAAGTTCATGAATGTTGTGTTTACGAGGATTTGTTTTGCCATCCAAAAAGACCTAGCGGCGGCGCTTTTTGCCCGCCTTCTATCCATGTGTAAGTAATTCTTGATAATCGAATATAGGTTCAATCTTATAAATCGAATATCAAACTTCACATTTTTTTACTTCCTTTGATATCAAAAATCAGGCAACCATAATTTTTATCGTCACAAACATGATAATCACTAAAGTTGAATTAAAAATATCAATCAATACTCATAACAAATAAGAAAAATTGACATTTTTTAAAGATCCATTACTTGAATATATCCAGAAACCCAATACAAGAGAAACTACTCACACATGATCATATGATAGAATCAAATCAAAGAAATATAAGCATTGAAAATATAAAGGAGGGGATGAAAATAAAAAAATTAAGGTGTTATAGTAAAAGGAAAGAGAGAGGGGTGTGGATAGGAAAATCTTAGTGTACAGTATAGGTAGCATTATCCTTTGAGAAATAAATATCTGTCTGTACAGTGAGACAGGCCCAACTTCATTCATGGGACCGTTGGACGATGATGATGTTTCAGGAAGATCTTTTGTCACAGAAACCAGAAGAATAGAATTATTATAGAAAGATCAGAATGAACAATAATAGAAAATTGAGAAAGCAAAGTCATGGTAGATATTTTTCTAAGAGCATCACCTAAGCTACTTCACTGTACTTCTTATCCTCTCATTCATCATAGGTAACTCTATCCTCTCTATATTTTCTCTTTTTCATTTCCATTATCAATTATTGTTGTAACTTTTGTTTCTAGACAATGCAGGGGAGTGTCAAGAAAAACACAGTTGAAGTGTTCACTTGATCTTCCAAGTAAAGTTTTGACTAAACATGTTTTATCTGCCCTTGCTGCTTCCTTGATATTTATCTCTCCAGCAAATCAGGTTTGTATTGTATAATTATTAGAATATTAGAAGTATTCCACAACTCTAAGAATTTTACTATTTCATATTTTAGATAGTGTATACAGATTTTAATTATAGTGGTGTTTAATCATTTTTTATGATTCCAACATCACATGGACTTAAGCTAGAGGAGAATTCAATAACTATTGTAGTTTGCAATATTGAGTAAACGTACTTGAATATGTTATATGTCAGACATGTCACTATAGTCTGTAAATGTATTAAAATTACAAAAACATCTTCGAATATGTCTTTCTCTAGTCGGTTTGATACACAAACCTGTCTTCTTTTTGTCAGTTTGGCCCATTAAACTACTAACACAAGACACACTCAGGGAATTTTTTGAAGTTTCGATACATTCAAGGATTTTAATGTCACCGTCTCACACAATTAGGGATCAAAATTACTGCTTACTCTTGTAATATTGGGCGCCATTACGTTTTTTCTGTGGATTTCTTTGCTAGATACCTCCTCCGAAATGAATTAAAGCAAATTTTACTTCATCTATTTTGGAATGAATTATATGCAAATTTTACCTCATCTATTTTGGAATGAATTATAAGCAAATGTTAATTTTTTCAATGAATCATTGTATTAGTTATGAAGGTTAATTTAGGCAATGATTTTTTTTTTCATTGAGTTGCATAGGATAAATGTAATCAACTACTTTTCTTAACATATGTAATTTTATTCATTTTTGCTTATATTTCATTCTAGGGGAAGTAGATATTTTGGGTGTATTCACTCTTTAATATGACCATATGAATCATTGTATTAGTTATGAAGGTTAATTTAGGCAATGATTTTTTTTTTCATTGAGTTGCATAGGATAAATGTAATCAACTACTTTTCTTAACATATGTAATTTTATTCATTTTTGCTTATATTTCATTCTAGGGGAAGTAGATATTTTGGGTGTATTCACTCTTTAATATGACCATATGGAAGTTCTTACAAATGCTAGATGTTGCTATAGATAAAGTTTTGATTGATAAAATAAATAGTAAATATGTGTCTATATATGTGTGTGTGTGTGTGTGTGAGCTGTTTCAAATTTTGACCACCTTTTTCATCAACAGTCTGTAGCAGCAGATCTATATTCTCAACAGCAAAACATATGTCAGCTTGCTGTTGCCGGTGAAAATGCAGTTAGTTCACCATTTGAGAATGAGTCCAATGAAAATAGTGAAAATCTTATGATGATGAGAGGTATGACAGCCAAGAATTTTGACCCTATCAGATATTCAGGAAGATGGTTTGAAGTTGCTTCACTCAAACGCGGTTTTGCTGGACAAGGCCAAGAAGACTGTCATTGCACTCAGGCAGGTGAATGCTAAATAAATATAGTCTGCATTTAGGTTTTGCCAACCTTTTTCCCTTGTTAAATTCACATTATTCACAACTAATTGTTGAAGGGGGAGGCATAGACAAATCATAGATTTTCTTTTCTGTTGTATATGAAGCATATGTGGATTTTTTTTTCATTACAATAATCTAGTGGTTCTTGGAGATAAGAGGTGTTACTCACTTAGTCTCTTTAGCCATTGATAAGCACCCAAGTACTTCGGGAACCCTCCCTTAAAACCAAGCTATCGAGGGAGAATAACTTAGCACTTAAGTAATCCACCTAGCATTCCATATTAGTCAATATGAGACTACCGAAGTCTGTATCATAGCACAGCCTCTAACAGTTGAGGTTCTGACGACCGCACTCTACAACCTTTTGGTCAGTCCCTGTGTAGGCAACCCTTTCTAATAAGCACTAAGACACTTGGAGAACCCTCCCTTCATATCTACCTATCAAGGGGAAGGCCCAAGCCACTTAAATACTCCATTGGCCATCCTATACTACTCAAGTCCCACCCACCCGAAAAAAAATACTCACAAAACCCATGTGCATAGAATCTATTTTTTGCCATCCATGACCATAAGCTTCTTAATATTAATTTGAGTATATAAATGACATTTCAGGGTGTGTATACATTTGATAGGGAAAAACCAGCTATCCAAGTTGATACTTTTTGTGTTCACGGGGGCCCTAATGGGTATATAACTGGCATTAGGGGAAGGGTTCAATGTCTTTCACAAGAAGATTTGGTGAAAAATGAGACACAACTAGAGACGCAGGAAATGATCAAAGGAAAATGCTTTCTCCGCTTTCCAACATTGCCGTTCATTCCCAAGGAGCCTTATGATGTGATTGCTACTGATTATGACAATTATGCTCTTGTTTCTGGAGCTAAGGACACAAGTTTTGTTCAGGTATGAAACTTTTTAAGCACTTGATCAAGCTTTCTAAGTGACTATTTTGATTGAGTTATTTGAGCTTATCTACTGACATAAGCCATGTGAGATTGTTTGAGAGAGTCTATATAAACAGCTTATAACATGTCCATAATCTGTTTTCAGCTTATTTCCATAGCTCTCTAGGATAGCTTATGAAAACAACTTATAGTTTATATGAAAACAATCTGACTTAATTTTACCTTTTGTTATAGAAGTAGCTTATACATAAGCACTTATATAATTAACAATTATGCTCTAAGCGTGTAATTAAGTTGTTTATTAAACATCATATGAAATAATTCTTCTAAATTCTAATTGATGGCATCAACTAGTTATCATGTGTTAGTGAAACACTCTAACCGCTGCATCAACATTTCTTTAATTAATAGCTATCAATTAGCAAGGGAGTATTTGATTCTGTTTTTACTTTTAGTGTTGAATCATGTCTTGATAATTTTGTGGTCCAGGAAAGAGTTGATAAACTTGACAACTTGACTTTGCAGTAATCCAAGTTAACACATATACTAGTTTATTATGACGTTTGTAGCACCAATACACCAGATTGGTTGCGTGTCCGGTGTCTCACACATGTCAGTGTCCGACATGACACCAACGCATATTACATTCAATTACTTACATTTTCTTAAATTATTAGTGGTGCCTATGTGTGAGTGACGTGTCCGGTGTCGGTGCTTGATAATATTCACAATTATAATTCATTTGCCCTTGATCAATATTACAGATATACTCAAGGACACCTAACCCGGGATCTGAATTTATAGAGAAATACAAAAATTACCTTGCAAGTTATGGATATAATCCAAGCGAAATTAAAGATACACCTCAAGATTGTGAAGTAATGTCCAATAGTCAACTGGCAGCTATGATGTCCATGTCAGGGATGCAGCAGGCACTAACAAACCAATTTCCTGATCTTAAACTGAAGGGCTCTGTTGCATTTAATCCACTCACAAGTGTATTTGACACTCTGAAGAAGCTCGTTGAGCTTTATTTTAAGTAGTAACTATTAACTTTAGCTCAATTAAGTTTCATAATGTTTTGTGTTAAAATACAGTGAGAATGCAATATGAAGTATTGTGATTGCAAAATTATTACCAAATGTTGCAAATGAAACCTTGAATATTAATGATTGTGTTTTGATAGTAAAAAGCACAATTATTTACATATTATTCACTAACGAGGTCCTCACGTAGACAACATGATCCAAACAGACACTTTTGTGAAACATGAAAAAGTTCCAAGATACAAAAAGCGCAGTTACTTGCATATTATTCACTAACGAGGTCCTCGCGTCGACTACATGATCCAAACTGAAACTTTTGTGAAACATGATATGAATCATTCAAACTTGACCAACCTTTGTTGCTTATGTTGTTCCAACTTTCAAATATTGCTAATGGCATTGAGACATTGGGTATCTCATGTTAATGTAAAATATGAATATGAATGCTATGCAGAACAGGATCAACAAAGTTTTTCACACCTCAAAAATACAATGACAAATTATTGAAAATAACATTTGAATTTTAACTACTGTTTTTTGTTGCTGCTACTACTCGACGGGGAAGAGGGTTTGATGACGCCATCACGGCTGAGGTGATGAGTTTGTACATTGCTATGGAATTTGCTAGCTCCCTGGCCAAATCGAACATCATATTTGAGACTGATGCGAAACTGGTCAAGAAGAAAATCTTCCCTCGTACTGGGGAAGCATTGTTTGTTATTGTTACAATAATAATAATCTCCCTTCTTGCATTGTCTCACACTTAATCAATCTAGTATTGTCTCACACTTAGCTTATGATGTGGGCTAATTTTTTCATCTAATAACAATTAGTTTGTATTCAAAACATAGAAAGTCATGTCTAAAAAGTAAAAAGCTTGTCCAAAAAGCAATCAGCGCATGCATAAAATTAGTGATTTTGAAGCTATTTGAGCAACTATGTTATCCACTTAAAGTTCCAATGTTGTCCTAATCTATTATATGTTTGATTAAAATTTATGCTATATGTATTTATTTGGTATGCTATATATTCTTTCTTTTTGGTACAAGGTATGCTATATATTCTTAAAAGACACAATCTATATCTATCTATCTTCTATATATAAAACAAACTTGATGATGTGGCATCTCTAGATTACCATCTTTGTAAGCAATTTGGGTTTATGTTAAGCTAGAATTATGATGATGTGGCACCTCTAGGACTAAGAAAGTTCACCCTTTCTCTTGGCATCTCTAGATTACCATCTTTGTAAACAATTTGAGTTTATGTTAAGTTAAAATTATGATGATGTGACACCTCTAGGACTAAGAAAGTTCACCCTTTCTCTTGCAATCTTGATGATAAAAAATTAAATTAAATGAAAGTTAAATAGACAAATGTAACCACTACTATATATCTTCCAAGGCACATGGAAAGCTTTACATAGAGACAAGAAATGTAAGGCACCATTACAATAAATGTCAATATATTACATAACATTCTCTCAAAAAAAGAAATTACAACATTGAAAGAAATACCAAAATATACGTATAAAAGATTCTCCCACTAAAATTTTATCTAATAATTTAATAATGGATAATGATGCCGACGATGATGTAATTAAACTTAAGTTACAAAAACCTCTCACCCCTTCCTATTTCACTCTATTATAGTAGTATACTAAATCTTTTTTTTTCCGATGAAAATAGTAGTAACTCTTAATAATTGCATTATTATAGTGCAACTATATGGTTGACTTAAAGTCACCACTCTAACGATTTCGGTGTATATAGACGTTCCAAAATTGAAGATATATACAAATTAATCATCTTGATAAGTTTAACAAAAATGGCAGCCTTACTATTTCATTATATATTGTGTCTTTTGTGGGATAAATAACATATTGGATTTTTGTTCTATATGTTTTGTTTGGACTATGGACTCCATAGTATGGAGTGTTTGCTTCCGGTTGACTTTCTCCAAACTCCTACATATAGCTATAAGAAGAAAAAGGTACGTTTGTAATTTTTGGAGTTTTTATTTGAGTCTTTTCTTTTTTGTTGTCTATATGATAATATGAAGACCTATTAATTTTTCATCTTGAACCAAAAAACCAATTGCATTTTGCATATTGAAAATTTTTCATCGGTGTATTCGCTTTTTAGACAAGCCTCATTTAAACTAATTTCATATTGAGAACCTTTATTTAAGATGAAAAGGGTGCAAAATTGATCTTGAATCAACTTTTATTTACGGGCTTGTCCAAAAAAATATGAAGGTATTGGTTGAAGATGAAAAGGTAAACGAGTTTAGAAGAAATAACAGAGTAAGCTATTATTTAAAGAGCAATGCATTCTTGACCAGTTTTGTCGCTATATTTAACATTCCTCATATATATATATATATATATATATATATATATATATATATATATATATATATATATATATATATAAACACACACACACACAACGTCTTTTTCATGTGAGAATGATAAAAATATTAATCAACCCTTGGATAAAAAATTGATTGTTGAGATTAAACAACTTTCATTTAAATAAGAGAAATGCTAAATATAGCAACAAAACTAATCACGAATGCATTGCGACAAAATATTATTGGCTGTTCAATACCATTGCCATGTGTTTTTCCCACTAATTCATGAGTAAACCGATTTGCAATGTATAGCATCGCCATATACATATATATATATATATATATATATATATATATATATATATATATACTATTCACTTTATTTTCCATCAAAAATCAATCCTTCATTTAAAGAGTGAAATAAATTGTGGTAATTGACACAATGGGTAAGACGTTTAAAAGGATTATAGTAGTCAAGGAATAAAAATAGATTTAATTCCTCCAATTATCACCAAATATAAAATGCCATTGGACATTGCAATATTGATCTTATGTGTTTTTCTTTCTTTCTATGATAATTCAAGTACTATTGGTGCTTCCTACTATGAATGAAGAATAAAAATTCCATGTTTTGATTCACCTCCCTTAGCTTGATCAACTAAGTGAATGAAGAGGTGTATATGAGGTTCATCTTTAGGTCCTTTTCAAATCTAGATTATGAAACTTCAATTTATTTTGAGACACAACTTTGCAATTATATTTTTATATATTTTGCTCTCAATTACCATTAATATTGTAGGACATGAGACACCTAATTCAAATTGTCTTTAGTATATTTTATTTATTTTGTATTTAACAATTGTACACCTTATTTATACAATAATACTAATAATTGTATTAATGCAAGTCAGTTACAACTCTTATATAACTGCTATACATATGAATAGTCCTATATTTTATTAAAACTTAATAATTTTCTGTTACAAAAAGATATTCAATACAAGGAGGCATGTGAGTAGCACCTCTATTTTCCACATTAGTCCCATTCATTTTTTAAATAAAATCTACCAGTTTCAATTTTTTATTAATTGCTGCGACCTTTTTTTGGGTGAAGCAATTTAATTTCAGTTACACTAGATTGATGACTCGTGCGCCGCACGGGTCTTATGAGCTGGAATACAATCGCTAAAAATCAAATACAATAGTTTTTTTTTAAGTACAACACGGGAATATAATATTGTATGAAATACTAAAATGACACAGATAGTAAGTGTGATTTGATCATCACAGAGGAATTGTAACGGACGTGATTTAATGTAATGAGTCAATCAAGGAGACAAATCTTGAAACTGAAATCGCACGGTAAACCAAATGTTAACATTACATGGTTGACTAAATAAATAACAATAAATGTGCAACAAAATTCAAATTTGAAATTAGAGTGGAGGGAAGATTTTGAAAGTAGGGCGGTTTGGTCTGTTCAGAAGCTGAGGTGGCAGAAACCAAGTAGGGTGGTTTGACTGTTCAAAGCTGATGAAGAATTCATTAAAAACATAACCTATAATTAGATTCAAGAGCTGGATATGTTATATAACATGTACGTAGAGGTTGTAATAATTATTAAGTTATATTTTTAGATAGAAAATAGGGATAGAAGTTCTGTTCTTCAAGGAGCAAAAATGATTGAAGTGTGGATTAACTAAGATTCTTTGGGAAATCAAGACTTAGCTTTGGATCTTCATCTTTCCTTACACTTTTGTATAGTTGTCATGACAATGATCAACTAACTCCCCTTTGTTGGGATTGGAGTATTTTATCAAGCTTAGATATAATCTTTTGATTATGCAATTATATGATTCTAGCACCTTATGTGATATTGACTTTATTCTTGCTATTCATTCTTATGCTTGATTTAAATGTTATTGAAAAATACTTTTGAATCTAGGTTTAGAATAATTTTCTATCAAAATAAGAAATTCTAGACATGGAATTTGGTTTTGATAATCACACAAAGTATTGGAATGTAATGCTTTTGGATTGTTTGATAGATTGGGAAATCGTCGATTAAACGATACGATCGATCTCACGACGTCATTTGGACACGAATGATGTTGTTGAGTAATACGTGATAATTTCACTAAAAAGCTAGAATTCATATGCATGATCATTAGAATATATTAGAGACTCGATTGACGAACTCTAATTCCAACACTTTTACTCCCTATTACTCTCTGTTTTTATATTCCCTCTTTTAAAGTTGAATAGTTTATTAAAAACAATTTATAAACCCAAAACTTAAAATGAGCAAGGAAGAAATAGATTGTGTAATAGATAACACTTGTTCCTTGTTCATCAAACAAAAGTTAAGGAGGATATGGAGTCCACATCAACTCTACTTCAAGTTTATGGAATTCCTCCCAAAGCAAAGGAAATACAAAGGAGGATGTGTTGTCCGTCTCATTTTGGCCACCCTAACAAAAAAGGCGTCGAGCTAACGACGTAAAACAAGCGCTTGTTGGGAGGCAACCCAATTGTTTAAGTATTTATGCTTTATTTGTATTAATACTTTATTTTTACTGATGATCAGATTCTGATCTTCAGACTCTGTTATTAGTACTCTGTTTTTACTGATGATCAGAATCTGATCTTCATACTCTGTTATTAGTACTCTGTTATTATTTGGCTTTTGAATTATAATTATGGTGACTGTTATTTATATGAATATGCTTTTAATGTTCAAATATTCTGTTTTGGCTATGGATCATTAGTAAAAACAAAAGCTTCTCAAATACTGATTGATCCAAAGCTGAATGATTCAACAACAGAGGCATGGTAAGGATAGAAAGTTCAATGAATTGTGCAAAGCCAAGGTACATGTTTCTTGCGTTTCTGGAAAGATGACAGGGATTTGAAATGTGTATTTTAAACAAAATTTATTTCATACAGTTCTCTGCAATAACATGTTTAGTATGTGAATCACTTAAAACTAGCCTAAATGTGAGGAATCCTCAAGTACTATGCATATATGCAGGAGACAGGTATTTATTGTTTAACTTGGTTGTTTTATGTTAAATCTGAAAATTATGTTGAACTGTATGAAAGCACATAAATGATCAAGGCATTCTTTTTGAAACTGAGAAGAAACACTTGACCACAAAAAGCCTACCCAGTGAATGAGTGAGTATTTGATAATCCCCACTTGAGCCAAATGTATAAGAATCCACAATTTTTGAACTGTCAGATTCACAAGCAAAACTCAAGTGAATTTGCCCTGAAAAATGTCAAAATTTAGTTCATAATTGATTCACTGATGGATTCTGATGTTTTTTCTTTTTGAACCCTGAAACTTCCAATTTAATCTTATCCCTTGCCTTAGGATAAGGGAACATTCAATTAGGGTATTATTTTGTATAAGTTGGGGAGAAAATGGAGGTTTTGCATTTATGTCAAGTAATGGTGAAATTTGAAAATTGATCTTGACAACAAGAAAAAGAGAAAGAAAAGAAAAAGAAAAGAAAAACAAAGAAAAAGAAAAGAAAAAGAGAAAAATATAATAAATAAAAAAAAGTTGTCAAGATCAAAGTACTACTTGTTTATCACCAAGGGTTGATAAAGAGAATTTGGAGGAAGTTGTGTAAATAGAAAGAATGTCCCTCTATGCTTGGCCATTTGAATTCAATTTTTCCCACATATGACATTTCTTTTGAAACCAAGCCAAATTGCAACCCTCAAAGACCTTTTGATCTATGCTTTTGTGCTTTTTGAGATGATAATTGGATGGACACATAACTAAATCAGGATGTTAGCAGATTTACCAGATGTGTGTTCAAAACCCTCACTTTATGATTTCAATTTGTTTCATCTACTTGCAAAGAAGTATGTTAGGTGTGCTTCATTGCTAGCCATGTTATTGATTTGAACTGCATAACCTGAATTTTGCGTTTAGGACTTGTTTTACATTTTTGTTTCTTTCCAGATCAGTGAGATACAAAAGACTTGTCAGTGCAATTCAGAAATGAATCATGCATTCTGAAATTCTGTCTGCCTTTGCTGTTTTGTTTAAATCTGTTGATGTTTTGTTTAAATCTGAAATCTCAAATGAATCAGAATCTGTCTTTTGTTGTTTTGTTTAAATCTGAAATCTCAAATGAATCAGAATCTGCCTGTTGTTGTTTTGTGTCTGACCTGTTGTTTAAAGCTTGTATCTTTATCTGTACACTCCTTTGTTTGAGGACAAACAAATATGTAAGTTGGGGAGTGATATCCTCCCTGATTCAGATCAGTGAGATACAAAAGACTTGCCAGTGCAATTCATAATTGAATCATGCTTTCAAAAAAAAATTCAAATCAAAGAGTTTGATTCACAACAAACAGGTCAATCGCAAAACATCAAAACATCAAAGAAAAAATCTTCATTTTGAGTCCTTTGTTTCTTACCTGTTGCTGTTTTGCATCGTACCAGTCGTTTAAAGCTTAATTTTTATTTGCTAAGTCCTTTGTTTGAGGACAAACAAAGATTTAAGTTGGGGAGTGTGATAAGTACCAGAAACTAGTTTTAAAGCATATTTATTTTAGGCACTTTTCTTACTTGTTTTACAATTTATCTAGGTAAAATCTCCAAAATAAAGGATAAATATCATTTCATGCTTTTTAGACCTAATCCCAACCATTTTTGTAGGTACATACTATTTTGAAGAAAATCAGATCAGATTCTGATGAGCAGCGTCTGAAGGCCAGCTTCTGAAGTTCAGAGTCTGAAGTTCAGCTTCTGAAGTTCAGAGTCTGAAGTTCAGCTTTTGATGAACAATAACTGAGTTCAGCTTCTGATGAACAGTGTCTGAGTTCAGCTTCTGATGAAAGTCTGGGTTCAGCTTCTGAAGAAGTAGGGCGGTTTGGTCTGTTCAGAAGTTGAGGTGGCAGAAACCAAGTAGGGCGGTTTGACTGTTAAAAGTTGATGAAGAATTCATTAAAAACAGAACCTATAAATAGATTCAAGAGCTGGATATGTTATATAACATGTACGTAGAGGTTGTAATAATTATTAAGTTATATTTTTAGATAGAAAATATGGATAGAAGTTCTGTTCTTCAAGGAGCAAGAGTGATTGAAGTGTGGATTAACTAAGATTCTTTGGGAAATCAAGACTTAGCTTTGGATCTTCATCTTTCCTTACACTTTTGTATAGTTGTCATGACAATGATCAACTAACTCCCCTTTGTTGGGATTGGAGGTACTTTATCAAGCTTAGATGTAATCTTTTGATTATGCAATTATATGTTTCTAGCACCTTATGTGATATTGATTTTATTCTTGCTATTCATTCTTATGCTTGATTTAAATGTTATTGAAAAATACTTTTGAATCTAGGTTTAGAATAATCTTCTATCAAAATAAGAAATTCTAGACATGGAATTTGGTTTTGATAATCACACAAAGTATTGGAACGTAATGCTTTTGGATCGTTTGATAGATTGGAAAATCGTCGATTAAACGATACGATCGATCTCACGACGTCATTTGGACAGGAATGATGTTGTTGAGTAATACGTGATAATTTCACTAAAAAGCTAGAATTCATATGCATGATCATTAGAATATATTAGAGGCTCGATTGACGAACTCTAATTCCAACACTTTTACTCCCTATTACTCTCTGTTTTTATATTCCCTCTTTTAAAGTTGAATAGTTTATTAAAAACAATTTATAAACCCAAAACTTAAAATGATAACAATTGTTGAATGGCTTACGGTATCACACTAGTCCCTGTGGAGACGATATAAAAATACTTACTTTTGTCTAAACAACACTCCACCAACACTTCGAACTGATTATTCTTTGGATCAATTAACGTTGCAAAACGGTGTATCTGATCCCCAAAATCAGCAGCAAACATGTGTGGTAACATCACAGCGGCCTATACGTTCAAAAAAATAATAATAATCACATGAAGCGCACTGATTAAAAGAAAAAAAAAAAAAAGCTACCCACATCTTCAACGTCGTACTCAGCTATATAGGACCTATATTTGATTCTCAACTTGTTGACAGCTTTGTCCAGATCAGAAACAGGATTTGGTACCAATGGTCCTGCGACATGAAGAAAAACACAACCACAATCATAATCATTTAAAGGATTATTACACTGTTACACGAAACATAAACGTAAAGAACAATTACACCGTTACCGCATCACTCAAAACAACTCACCGGTCAAACAATGATACGACAGTAAGGTTTCATTCTCACGTCTGGCCAATGTAGAAGATTAAAAATCGATTTTGGTCTGTAACATGGAATTCCAGACGGCGTGCATATTTATATGCATGTATGTTGTTGGTTTATCATTTGGACCTTCTTGGGAAATAGCTTGGTGTATTATGAGCCTGAAGAGTTGAATGGTTATCAAAGGGGAATTGTAACAGACGTGATTTAATGCAATGAGCCAATCAAGGAGACAAATTTTGAAACTGAAATGGCAGGGTAAACCAAATGTTAACATTACATGGTTGACTAAATAAATAACAATAAATGTGCAACAACATTCAAATTTGAAATTAGAGTGAAGGGAAGATTTTTAGGGTTGCAATCTTTAGCATTTAATGCATGACAATAGAGGGAAAAAATTAGGTTTAGGTGTTGCTAGACCTAATAACTTTTAAGAATAAGGGATAATACAATTATAACCAAAGAATCCTTGGAGATAATATTAAAGATGAAGATTACATATAAAATAGATAACCTAAAAGTTAAAAATAAGGAACTATTTTTGACAATGTAAACATAAATGACTTAAAAAAAGTTGAAATCACAAAAGTTACTATTGTGCTCTTATAAAGTTAAGCCAATAGTATCAAGTTATAAGAGCTAGAGACGGTATAATCACAAAAATTATCTTTATAGTGGTAATGCTTAGTCATTGGCTTAACTTTATTATGTGTACATGGAAAATGTCAGTATAAAGTTAAGCCAGTGGCTAATCATTACCACTATAGAGAATTTTTAAAAAAATCATGTACACATAAGAAATCTTGCTAGAGACGAGTGCTCCTACCACGTCAAAGCTAGAAGTGTACATGTATGTTTTAACAACAATCCAATTGATCAACGAGTTTAAATTGGTGAAGCCTCCTAAAGCTTCAAATACTGAGGCGAGAAGTTGTTCATTACGAGTAAGTATAAGTAAGCCTCTCAACCTTACTTATTCCTTAAAAAATAAGAGTAATTTAGATACTTATGATGTCTTAATAAAAGTAATTAAAAAGGTACTATGATGGATTTAAATCATTATTCATAACTTATAACTTTCAACTTATGATGTCTTAATTACAACAAAGTAAGATAATATTTTTTTTTCATAAATAGGCTATAATGAAGGAGTAAACAATTGAATGAAGTAAATATAAATATTTTTACAAATACTATTTGAACTCTAATGTTTTATCTACTTTAGACTGAGACATCATCCCCTGATCTTAGATTTATTTTATGAAAAAAAGAGAATAAGCCAAGAAAAAATGACTTCATACTTTCCCCTAATTGGAATCAATAAACCATTAAAACATGCTACCACAAAAAATGGAATTGCAGAATCCTCATAGAAACAATCATATATGACAAAAGGTACTTAAATTATTAATGGTTTTCACCAATATAAAAAAATTAAATCATTTTCTTAATTTCATAAATTACAGCCAAAAAATAAATAAATAATCAAATAATAAGTCGACTCGCTCTCTTCTACTATTTGCGGAAGGAAAACAAAAAAAAATATCATTATCCAAATTATTTTTTCTAAAAAAAATCATGATTCAAATTTGTTATAAATTAAAATTTGAAATCTTTCAAAAACAAATTTTATTTTTGACAAACTTTCAAAAACAAAATTAAAATTTCAAAGAAACAATAAATTATAGCGAATCTAAAAATTTACACTTAACTTTGAAATATACATATGTTTGCACTAATAGGGTAAAAATATGATATATCTCCTCAAACATTATTTTAAAATTATAGGATCCATAAAAAAATTATATTGTCTTTAGAATATTTATCAAATTTGCAATCCAAAATTTGTAAGAATTCTCATATTTCTAAACAATAACCTCAGAATAATAATCATAGATTTTTTTTTTTACAAGAATAATAATCAAAGTTGTATTACAATGTTTTAAATTACTAATATCAATCAATTATATGTGGTTACACTGATGCAAGCTCATTCTCACATTATATTTTCCTATCTACACGTGAGTATATTAGGATCGTCTCCACAAGGATTTGTGCGATACCTTAAACCATTCAACATCGATTATCATTTTAAGTTAGGGTTTTATCTTTTGTTTACTAAAAACTAATCGACTTTAAAATATAAATAAATACGACGAGTAACAGGGCATAAAAGTGTCGGTATCAAAGTTCATAAATCAAGCATCGACATTATTCTAATGATCATAATAAACAGATTCTAGTTTTAATCCTTTTTTAACGATATTATCACACATCACTCGACAACATTATTCGTGTCCAAATAAAGTTGTGAGATCGATCGTATCGTTTAATCGATGATTTCTCAATCTATTAAACGATCCAATAGCATAGTATTGATGCTGTAAGTGATTATCAAAACATAATTCTATGTCTAGAACTCTTGTTTTAATAGAAAAGTATTCTAACCCTAGATTTAAATGTATTTTTCAATAACACTAAATCATACATAAGATTGAATAACAAGAATAAATTTCAATATGATATAAAACACTAGAATCATATATTTACATGATCAAAAGATTACATCTAGCTTGATTCATTACCTCTAATCCCAACAAAGGAGATTTAGTTGATCATTTTCATGTCAACAATACAAAAGTTGGAGAAAAGATGAAGATCATGCTAAGCTTTGATTTCTCAAAAACCCTTTGGTGATCTAATCTTGATCCCTTTTTGTCCTTTGAAGTGCACCTCTTTTTGCCCTATTCTCTGGTTTTGAATCTCTAAAATATGTTCTTAAATAAAAGCTTAATAATATCAGAAGTTCTTAACCTAAAAGCTGAAACAAAGCTTAAATACTAAAACTGATAATTGACATCTCGCTCAGCGAGACAAATTTCGCTCGGCGAGTTTGACTTTTTGGCCAGTGGCTTTCTGCCACGTCTTCCATAGCATTAAACCGCCTTGAGGATCTCGCTGGGCGACCAATATTTCGCTGAGCGAAATCAAGCTTCCCCTATTCCTGAAAATCCCTGCCTGAACTCGCCAAGTACTCGCCAACGGCTCGCCAGGCGAGTTAAACTTTGAAAAACTCCTAAAAATCCCTGCCTCAACTCGCCATCCACTCGCCAAGCTCTCGCTGGGCGAGATTCTTCAATCTTCTCTTATCGAATTCTTGCTATTTTCAAGTCCTGGCTTGCTTTTTCCTACACAAATGGGGAAGAATAAGGCATACAAAGTATAATTGGCATTTATTCATAAATTCCATGCTTTTCCTAAGATAACTTGCAAAACAAGTAACTAAAAAGCCTTGTAAAAGACATGAATTTATTCATTTCTTGCCACTTATCATACACCTACCAAATTCATTATTTTTAAAAAGTAAAAATATTTGAAAGATCTATTGTAATCAAACCCGTGCAACGCACGAGCTTATACCTAGTAAGGATAAAATAGCATGGAATTGGTCCTATTCGTGAATGAGAAAGGGATTTTACTTTTCCCACCCTATGAGGTTCTCGCGCGCCCTGTTTTTTTCCTTCCAAAAATGCCCTTCGGATTTTAGAATCCGAAACTGGTTTAGATTCTAAAATCCGAAGCCCTTATGTATATAAAACAAAGACAGTAACTTCCCCCATTACTACATTTTTATGTTTAAACATTTGGTTTCTGTTTTCAATTTAATGTTTGAAAATTGTGTAGTTTCTTATCGTTTCTATTAAAGTATTTATTTTATACGATCACGAATGCATGTTTATATCAAATTCTTACCATATGTATGTCTCAGCCAAAAAACAAAGTTTATGTCTCTGTGCTAAGACAGTTCGGATTATATAATTCGAACTGAGTTTTGCCTTTGTTATGGGGTGAAAAAAATGAGTTTTTCACCAATTTGAATTTTATAATCTGAAAACCTCAAAAATAGGGCGCGTTCCTTGCTTTTTTCAGATTATATAATCTGAAAACCCCATAAACACCATTTTCTAGGGAAAAACAAATTTTGAGTCTGTTTATAACATGGATAACCAGTTTAAGGACAATATTAATCTTCCTAACTCGCATCCTTCTGTTTTAGGTCATTGTTAGTTGTTCTTAGTCAAAAATCTGGTTTTCAGGCTACTTGATCAGATTGCTCTGAAACTTCTCCTGAAAAAAAAAATCAAGGATCAAGATTCCCCTAGAAGGGACTACTTACGGGACTCCGCCCCCTCAAAATCCAAAATTCAATCGTTTAGACCCATTTTTATTTTTTTTAATTTTTCATATTCTCAGAAAAATCCAAAAAAAATTGCATTAGTTTTATTTGATTTTTAGAATTTTTTGGTAGTATTTTTATATTTTATGATTTTATTTGATAGGTTTTTATCATTTTTTTACTTTGTTTTTTTGTTGTTTTTAAAAGCAAAATTTAAAACTGCTGAAATATGAGAGATTCTGATTGCTGATTATACATAAGCATATTTCGGATTATAAAATCCAAACTTAATTTGGATATGTTCATATTTTAAAATCCGAGAAGTATTTTAGAGAAAAAATAGGCGCGTGAGAATCAAATAAAGTGGGAAAATAATAGGCATGAGAAAGGGCACTCATTAGCTTTGATTATTCTTAGTTTACTTACAGTATTTTTTTTCAGCTTGTGATGTGAAATGGATGACCAATTACAAGATTAAGTACAAGTAAATGAATTACCCGTGAGTGACTCCACAACAAAAACCGTGATGAGGGCCCACAAATAGGTGCGTTTTGAAGAGTGTTACAATCACATGCTCCTTAAACTGCTCCATCTCTTTTTGGTAGTAAAGTTTTGCACCAATTAATTCACACATTCAACAGTGAAATAAATAAAGAGAAGAAATAGGTTGGTAATATTTCTTTTCTTTTAGGTGAATACAGCTATTCTTTGACCAGCAAACATAAATTAATTCCTTAAGGTGCTGAGATTTATTTAAGAAATTGATATCCCATAGTAGAGGCTCTTTCATAGACATCAGTCTAAGAACTTCACATCATTTAAATCCAATTATCTACCAAGTGTACCACATCATGTTAATGATGGTTCATATGATGTTTTCTAAGTTTGGATAAACTTAACGAAGAGTTGTGTTATTTTAACATCAAATTTGGTTATTAGAATTCAAATATGTGGTTAACTATGTTTGGTGAATAGTTAATAAATATAGACGTGTCAAAACTCATTAAACATCTACCGAAACATTTAACCATGATATTAAACGTCATTCATATATTTTTTTTTCTTGCAGCCCTCCGTTTTCTATATTTCTTTTTAGGCAAAAAGGAGTTATAATAAAATCATGATTAATAAATATCATGTATATTTGAATATCTGAAAATCATGTATATTTAAATACAATTTGGATGATCAACAAATATGTATATGTATATATTTTGGCATAAGTTGTGTTAATTATATTCATTAACCATCAACTGATTAACCATATATTTAAAATGTATTAATTATCTAATTTGATGTCAATTTTACATGTCAAAATATCATTTCTCAACTCATTAAGTGGTACTAATGAAAAAAGAAATATTGAATCAAACTGAGTTTTTTAAATAACAAGTTGACATTAGCTTTCTCATCTCAATTTTTTAGAAATCCACTCATTGGAATTCTCTATATACATCTATAAATTTATAGACACTTTCACATCAGTGAAAAATCATAATTTTATGTTAATTAAGACGTTCATATAAGGTAGAACTTAGAAGCTAACTAAAACTGGTCAGAGACAAAATATTTTAAAGGGTGATTCAGATAGATAGCATAATACAAATACAAAACAACAAAACATCAAGGTTTTTGTCTAATTTCAGAATTAAAGTTCAACTCATTGATAAATATAGATTTCGTAAATGATGTTCTATCTTTCACACACTTTTCCATATAAAACCAAATTACAAAATAGATAGAGCCGAAATAAAACCATGCATACTGTACTTCCCTAAACCTGAAAAGCACTCAATAATTAATTGTTTTCCTTGTCTTGCCTAGTTATCAATTTAGCATACTATTATTGCCAATTAATACACCAAAATACAAAATCAGTTTACTTAAAAAGCCAATGAAAGATATTCTCTTGTTTTACCTTTAACATGAATCTCATCAGATCCAGTTCATTTCACACCAGTTTTAAAAACCGAACCGGAGGTCAAATAAGTGAGACCTCAAAATCACAATTTATTTGGTTCAATATGACCAACCACGGTTCAATATGAAAACCAGTTGAACCAACTGCAGTTCAGCCGGTTCAACCAGGTTGCAATGTAACCGTAATCAAACCAACCAAAAAACTAGCCCATTCTCGGTTCAACCGGTTGAACCGTCCGGTTCAGTCTGGTTTTCAAAAACATTGCTTCACACTGACATGTAGTCCCAAATAATGAGCTAGCATGTACCTAGGAAAATGATGTAACTTAAAAAGTAGTTAAAAAGGGTAGTTTAGTAGTTAGAAAATCTGAGTGTTTTAACTACAAGCACATGAATGCAGTGACCATAATGTCATCAACCAATCTACCAATTACACAAACTTTATGCCATGCATTTCAGATATAGAACATAAGATGAAGAAAAAAATGCCTCAAAGTATCTGCATT
Organism: Medicago ruthenica; assembly: GCA_018208015.1. Classification (NCBI taxonomy): domain Eukaryota; kingdom Viridiplantae; phylum Streptophyta; class Magnoliopsida; order Fabales; family Fabaceae; genus Medicago; species Medicago ruthenica. The sequence goes on along the minus strand of CM031375.1, from coordinate 5,865,393 downwards.
TTCCCCACTAGAACAAAACCAGAAGTGGCACTTCTTAGAACAGAAGATTTAGCTACCTCCTTAGCACCAACCAAAGAAAGCATGCATAATAGATCCACTACCCTTGACACAAGTGACACAAAAGAGATGGCTGAATTTCCTCCTGTAGACATAGGCACCCGAGGCACGGTGGCATCCCTCATAATGCAGGAAATTGAGTACTTCAGCCGGATCGAATCAAATTCCCAAGACAGGTCACAGAGGAACAAGTCTCATCAAATCACAGATGTAGGTTCCTCCCTTAGCACAAATTCCAGAAGCACGATTGTATCCACAGTTGAAAGTACAAAGAAAAAGCGAGCAAGTAGCAAGCTCCTACCAAGTATGTGCTCTATGGTTGATGTATCAGAAAACTGTAGGCCTAACAGAACCTCGGCTTTCGGTTATAAAAACCTAAGGTCCGACAAGAAAAAATTTCAGTTTTAGATAATGCTCTCAGAGAGCTTCGAGAAACCAAGTTTCTTAAGACGACTCGCTAATGGTGTAGCCCAAGTCTTCTCAGCACTCCCACATTTTATATCCACAACTTCAACAATGTTAGGTTTCTTTTTATCATTTTTTTTCTCTCTGACTGGAGTTCTGTCCACTGAAAAGTTATCAGCAGAACCTAACATTGGTATTCTATGAGTATTCCTACTAGTACTATTAGCTTTTGTTCTATGGTTTGTAATTTTAGTACTTCCACTACCACTGGCTTCATCTGATGATTTTCTTGGTTGTAGTCTTTTAGGGGTTCCACTTGTACCAGTACTACTACGACTACATGGAACAGAAACAGGAAGTGTCCTAGGTTTAGTTCTTGAAGATACATGCTGTTTGTGTGATACAGAAGAGACATGATCCAATTCTCTTGTCATTAAGGAGCCAATTGTTCCAGTGGTCCCTAACTTGATTGAACCTCCTTTGCCCTTAATACTTTCAAGTGTCTGAGCCATATTCCTATGATCCTATTTTCTCCAATTAATGATCCAAATATTCTAGCCTTTGAGATGGATACTCCTTGCAGATTTATTCAATTATCTGTTTCACATTAGAGTTACCCAGTTAGAATAGCAACTCTAATTCAAAAGCTAACATATATGAAAAACACAAACAGATAACACACATGATTGATCAGAGTTTGGCCAATTGTGCCTACGTCTTCGACTACAGAGCATCTGCAATATCTTTTTATTATTAAAGCTTAGGGTTTACATATTACAGCTTATGTTTAAATACTCGCCAGTTCAAGCGACTTACCCACATAGGAGTAAACTATGAGCCATATCTAACACACGCAATGTTTTGAAATGTAAAGTAATAATTTTCTTATAAAACTACTTGGTAGTTTAGTTGAACAACAGAAGAAACATAGCTTCAAGTTCAATTGAACAACAGAATAACACCAATTTTGAAAAGTAGTCCAAAATAGTAGTAAATCCCCCAATTAGCTTCAAGAAATTTTAGGGATAAAAACAAGGAAACATTTCTTCTCAAGAAAGACCAAAACTTGGTTCAAATTGATCTCATTAGTAAAATCAATGCAGGTCAACTAGTTTAAATTTAACCATTAAACTGTGAATCATGATATCTCAGCAAAAGCACACATCATGAAACAGAATCAAATCCAAAACACTGTCCACATTCACCAAAAAAATCACAAAATTTGACACTTTAAAAAAGCATATACAAAATTGAGCAATAACAACAACAGAATTGAAAAAGGAATTAACTTTGAATTCAACAGAATTACCCTTCACATTCATATAATACTAAAACCAAACACATTTTAGATTCATAAAGAAAAAGATTAAAATAGATTTTAGGTATCTTACTCACATGTTTGGAAATTGCAGATTTGAAACAGACCCAACAAAGAAAGCAAATATTTTTACAATCCTGTGCTAAAATTTCACATGAAAATGAAACTTTGGGAAATTGTTATTATGTTCTAGAAAAAACACAGTTTGTCTATGTCTTGTTATTTTAGAGCGTGCGGATCCACTTTCATTGATTTGACTTTTATTTTCACTTTCACATCAATGTAGCTGTAGGAGGAAGGAAAAACTAAAAAAAAATTAATAATGTTTCTACCAAATATTCACTACTACTAGTTACCAAGAAATCAATTTATTATCATCATCATTAACATCACTTTGACCGGTTGAAATTAGAATGCCACTAAGTAGTGTGCTTAACATTCTTTTATAGAAATATAATATGAAAAACTATAAAGCAAACATGAACACGACACGGACACTGACATCGTTAATATTTTGAGAAAATAACATAATTCAGTGTAATTATATGCATCGGTGTCAGACACGACACATGTTTGACACCAAAACAAGAAAGTAGAAGATTTAGATGTCTTAAACAAATGATTAGGAGTTTGATTTCCGACTGTAATGTACAAAGAAAATTATGTTGAAAAGTGAAAATTCACCTTTTGTTTTTAACGAAGATTAATCGTCTTTAAACGACGGTGAAACTTTGTAGTTATAGTTGTATTTTTGACGGAATGCTAACAGTATTTTTTTAAAGAATTTTTTTTTACTCATTAAACAATTCTATATAGAAATGTTACTAGTATCGTAAATATGAAAAAAAAAAATGTTTTTCTTATGTGTAAATATTATCATGTTAGTTGTTATGTTAGTATTTTTCTCTTTATCAAGAAGATTCTTTAACTTCTCTATTTATTTAATTAAACCAATTGAACTAACCAACTCTTTAGTGTATGCATGTAAGTGTGTGACCAATTACGATAAATTAATTACTTTTTTTGGTTACAATAAATTAATTACTTAGGTGCACATGATTTGATAAATTAATTACTTTTTATTTAAATAAAAAAAATTACTAGTACTGTATACATTTATGTGTGACCAATTGTGATAAATGTTGCCAAAATAAAATAAGTTGGAAAATGAGGCTCATCATACCGGTTTGGCTAGAAAGCAGCCACGGTGAGTCGGTGACAATGGGAATACGTATACACTTTCTACATGTCTTCCAATAGTCCACGGTGTGTATGTGATAATGTGATTAGCCATTTCCTAGTGTTATTTATTTAAAGGAAAAATCCATAATAGGCCATCCTTTTTTTGGTCAAAATCTATGTCAATCTAGGGTGGTCATGATCTACAAGCTGGGGTCCAATACGATCACAGTGTGCTCCACGTCAAAAATAAAATAAAGTTACATATTTTTAAATCACTAAATATTAGGTTTTTCCCCTAAAAAAAAATGTATGTCAATATTAAGTTATGTATGTATGATTTGTGATTTATTTCTTTAATTAGTCCAAATCTAACACAATGTATAATCGGACCTCTCTCACTCCCTACATACTTTATAAATAATGTCAAATTAGCGACTAGATAAAGATACACACTAACAAATTTATCCATAAGTTACTAGTTCACAAAACACGAGTTCATGAATTACTACACTTAACTTCCGAGTTTACCAAAATGCATAATTTGAATATTCAACTAATCAATTTAGTTCATACACAAAGCTAACTAGGTAGGTAAATTAGTCCCTTGTATTTTTAAATAGTCCTTGTAAGATTACAATCATGTGAGAACGCCGCCTACGCACTTAACATGTCAGTACACAGAAGAAAGATCATCTCTCATGAAATTTTGACAGGAGAGAATCCAGTGTCAATCTCACCCTTTCAATGTTTTTTTTATAACATAACTGCTTTGCTAAAAAATGTGTGGATGTGATTTCACTGCACACACTTTTCACAAGAGAGGATCTACTCCTCAGTACACACTCTCGAACAGCAAATCCAGTGGATGGTATTTTACATGGTCCGCCAGCTTGGAGTTGAGAAAGTGAGCTATTTTAACAAGTTTTGTCATTAGACATAGTCACAAGTTTGCAAGCCACGTCCTATTTTCTTATATACATTTCATAACTTTGAATAAAATATTAATATGTGATGCAAAATTGTGGAACTCAATATGAGTTTTTTAAAGTTCAACACTGGAGTAAAAAATGAGTAAGTTATGAGTAAGTTGTTTCAAGATGATGTAGCATAATAGGACCCACAAAATAACCATTGATAATGTTCACTATTGGAGGTGTTCTAACAATGTTAGATGAAATTTGTAGAGAGACGACAAAAGAAACCAATGATCTTTAGATTTAGAGAATAATTTGACACTTTGAAAATTTGGGAGATCAAATTAGTCTATCCATAAAATTTTGAGGATCAAAATGCTATTTGACTCGGAGTTTATGTTGGCATACATTCATAACTTATTTAATGAATTTACTTATATAAGCTGATAACAACTTATAAATATGTCGTTGCCAAGTTATTTTTGTAAGTGTTAAAAAATTACTAACACGGCTTATATAATGAAATTGGTTTAAATAAACTCTTCCAAACACTCTAAATAGTCACTAGTTACTATTACTAATCAATATGTACGTGCAAATTGCTGCAACAAAATGTTGTACAGGAAGTACATGTTTTCAACCGGGAGTCATACTTACATACTTTGCATCAAGCAAAGCAAAAAGACCATATCGGTACATGATGCAAGACATGAAAAATAGATACAATTCAAAAAAGGAACCCTATCAGCTAAATCAGTAAAAAGCCGAGGCCACTGGTTTTCGCCTTTTGCTTCGTCCTAAGTTAAGAGTGATAGGCTTTAACATTACCAAAACATCGCAGTGGAAAAACTACAAGGACATTCCAAACCTCTAGAAATAATACAATTTAAGGCATTGATATTTTTTTTGCCTTAAATATAGAAGCACCAGAGTAGCAGCCTCTTCTGATTGCAATCACCAACAGAACCGTGCATCCAAAGCTATCTGAATGTATAAACATCTACCAAATACAGTCATGTAGTATACCTATTTTGCAGAGTACCAATTTTGAGCACACTTGGCATCAACAGAGAGATCAACTTTAAGAATATTCTTGCCATAAAAGGGTTTGGACATGCACTCAACAACTATGGACTTTGCAACCTCAGCCGACTCCATCGGTCCTTCCAATATGACTTCATCGTGAACCTGCTTTGCCATATTCAAAAACCTTAGCAAAAAGTAACAAGGTAGCTTGTGAATAGATATCTAAAAACATTCAAGTAAAACTAATCTTGACCATGCATGTGTGGTTGTCAATGTTGTCAATCGCATATTGTGGAAAATAGTGGTTTGTTCAAATTCTGCTACGCAAGAGTGCTATAGCACCAATATAGCTACCATTTGACAACATTTTGTACTACACAGCGTATCGCGAACTTTGACAACATTTTGTACTACATAGAGTATCGCAAACAATAGCGATTCGTTCAATTTTCGCTAAGTTGTGGTGGTATATCACCGCTATCTAACAATATCGGTAGTTGTATGGCCAACTACTCTTATCTTTCAATTGATACGCAATTTATACATACCAATAAAAGTGTGCAAGAAAATTGAGCAATAAAGAAATAAGAGCATGAAATTACCTGTAGAAGCAACTTCCATCCAAGCTCCTTCAACTTTTTATTATTGGAAATTTGTATCATAGCACACATGGCAACATCAGCAGCACTACCCTGTTGCATTTTACAAATCAGAAACCCATAGAGAGATCTGTATGCATGAATGTGCTATTGTGATGTTAAATACAATTAAACAGTAATTGTTTCTATAAAGCACTAGTTGAACTATCGCTTTGATATAAACTTCAAATATGATAGATTCATAAGTGGGTTTTGAAAACATTATTTCATTATTAATTGTTTTCTTAAAGGGATAATTTCCAAAGATGTAACTGATTGTATTGTAGACCTAGTCTAGTAAAAAATAGTCTGTTTTTCTTCTGGTTTGATGAACAATTTACATATTACATTCACCATAACGTGATTGCCAAACTTGAGGGTATATATTGCATTAGTCTATTCAAAAGAAGTAAGGACCTGCACTGGAGTATTAATAGCAGCTCGTTCAATGTGACCTTTCTGGTAAGTATTAGCTTGGGCCATCAAAGGGAACCGCCGGGCTCGCCCTAGTAATGTGTAGACACAATGGTACTCACGGGCTTCTTTTTTACGCTCCTCTTGCCATTGCAAAACTTCTTTTCTATCGTTGTACCAAAGGTCAACTGTTTTCTTAGCTTCTTTCACAGTAACCTGAAAGAAAAAACGTGAACTTTTCTTGACAACGAAATAATAAATTGTGGACACTTGTCAGCATTATAAATCTCGCATAATAAGTAATAGAACTCGACTTACCCCCCAATCCTTAGAAAGTCCTACTGGAGTCTTCCCGTATGCAATTGAGAAGTTGAGCATTTTAGCTTTTCGCCTTTCAGAACCAAATGCATCCTAAAATAGAGTCATGAACAAATTATGGAAAAGATATTTGCAATGCTAAACCAATGATTCAAGCTTCTATACCTTCAATAGAGGCACCGGGGGTTTATCTTCACCAGGCTGAGGGTGCCACTCAAGAAGCACTTCCTTTTTCTCAACTGCTTCACGAATATATGGATACATATTCATTGCAGTCCTTGAATGGAAATCTCCACCAGCTTTAAAAGCTTCCATCATGCTCTTACAGTTGGCAAGATGTGCCAGAATCCTAAGTTCAAGCTGTAACAAAACATAAGTACATAACATCGTCAACAGAATGAAAATTGTAGAAAACATTCCAAACAGATACACGGTATGAACTATACTAACCTGTCCATAATCAGCAACTATAAGAGAATTCCCAGGTGCAGCGATGAATGCTTGACGGATTTTGTATCGGTCTTTTTCCAAAGCAGGTTGATTCTAATTCATGAATTGCTATGTATTAGATTAAGTCTCTGTCCTTTTGAAAATCAATTATTAATCTAGTACACGTAATACCCAAATAAGAATATCAGAATTCAACTTAAAATCATTGGGATGCATAATGCAGCCCAACTTTAGGGTCCAATCCAAATGATTGTGTGTTTATCAAAGTGGTATCAAGACTAAGTAGAAATCATTAAATTACGTAATTAAAAGAGTATGTAAAATTGTATGAAGAGGATTTGGTTAGTACAAAACCAAACAAACCAAGTTTGATTAGATGTTTTTTGTTGATAAATGAATATATTAAAAGAAAGAAAGGAGACATTGTACATTTGAGAGGAGGTTTCCAGAATCAACTCTTGAGTTGAAATGTTACATGGACGCCTAAAAATAGTTTTATATCTTTGACAACCTCAGTCACCAAAGAGCACTTCGAAGTTGAAGCATGGACAATCCATATAACTATTCGACCTTCTGTCTTTTTATTTTCAACAGTTGCCAAACTTTAATTTTAAAGAACAAGGGAAGAAAGAATGGAGTGGAGGCCCAAGAATGGATTTACATGTCTAATAGGAACAACTCCTACTAAAAGGAGATATTACATTTTAGGTCAAAAGAGAATTATAAAGCCACCAATTAAGAATTTAGCAACAACAAAATTGTATGACACCAATTAAACATACATGCACAAAGATGAAGGTCGATGATCAAATAAATAGTGCTTACAAAATTTCAGGTTTGCAACTACCACCATTAAAATGAAATATCCTAATCAAAATCCCAATAAATCAAGCAATTTAGAATTACCTGCAGATTTGGCCGTCTAGCTGACAAGCGTCCTGTTTCCGTGTTGATATTTAAGGAGCAGTGAACACGGTTATCCTTTCCTGATATATTATGTCCCTGACATAAAGAAACTATGAAGCTACGTAGAACAGGTATAAAGAACTTCGGAGTTAAAGAAAGACATATACTAGATCAAAATTTTAATAGATAAGTGATGGCACATGGAAGCAAGCATTCATGATCTCAGATTCTCAAATATCATTCAGATAAGCTGTTTGCAAGGTACTGAACAATCATGGTTCTTTTGTTTATTGAAAGTTTAGGTCATCATTGTCATAAGGGTAGAATATACAAAATCAAATATACCAATTCCAGAAATGATAATAAAACTTAATAGAACCTTACACAAGAAGAAATAGACAGAAACTCGAAGTCTCTGAATGGTTTCAGTTCTATATTTTATATATTTCAATCAATATTGTGGAACAACAAATACTTCTAGACAACAATAAATACACCAACATCACGTATTTAAAAAAGAATATGGCCTTCAGTAAAACATAACAGGTAAACAAGAAAATATCATCAATTTCTTGTGGACAAGATATATGGAACTGGTTGCTTGTACTAGTTTCAACAAAAAAAGCTTGATCAAATGCTTTAAAATAAGATCACCAAACTTCAAATGGGAGACACCTTCCCAAATTATAGATGTGCGATGTTACTGCTTAAACACTTTATCGACTCTATTTATTTTCACTACAAGGAACTGGACAGTCATAATGAAATAGACCAAAAACACTTAAAAATATACCTGCAGGGGTAGAATGAAATTCGAAATCAGAGAGTTGATTGAGCTGACTTCACATAAAGCAGCAATTGCATGGCAAGCTTCTCTCCCTTCTTTCTCCGTTGGAAAAGCAGAAAAGGCTGTTCCATATGCAGAATTATCAACTTTTGAAACCTCAATATGATTTTGAGAAAGATTTCCATGTTCATCATCATCATCATCATGATCATCATCTAAGTTATAAATCTCATCAGTAAAGTCAAAATCAGACGAAATGTTTCCAGCCAGGACCTTTAAAGCATCACCACTAACTGACGGCCAGCCACTGGCTGTGTACATTTCTGTCTTCAAGGTATAACCTAGGCTCTTCACCTTCATATCACGAAATTTTTTGGGAGCCTTCTTTCCTTCTTCAATCACTTCATCAACATTGGGAACTTTGAATATTCGCTCAGTTGGAAGTGCTAGATTGGAGTCTTTTCTGCAATGAGAACAATATATTTCAGCTACTTTGTCATAAACAGCACAATTCATAAAAAAATGTGACCTTTTCTCCTTCATGAGCTCAATCAACACACATGCAAAAATATCGAAGTAAATACTAACATTCACGAATACATTAAAATTACAATAATCAGACTGTTTGCTTGAAAAATATTTCAGGCTTCAACTAAGAATCAATTATTTTAAGATTGAATTTCGTAGTTCATATAAGTCATAAGATTAAAAAAGGAAAAAAAAAAAAAAGGTGTACCTGTTCAAGGTACCACCAAAAAGCAGCTGGCGCAACTGTAGATCGCTTCCGACATTCATATACTTGGCATCGGGACAATACCTACATGCCCATTTCCGGAATCTATCAACAGCTACCTCTTGCTCTACTTTGGCAACCTTTTCTATGCCTTCAAGATATTCCCGATCAACTAGCATTCCCTCAGATTCCATTCGGACTAGAATCTCCCCAAATGGGCGCCAATATTCATTGTAGAAATCATACATGGTTTTCCCAGAAACTGGTACACCATCAAATTTCCACGGCATGTCTAAAAGATAGCTCTTTAGGCTCTCATACAAATTCAAAGTGCTTTTAGCATCTAAGGCAGAATAACATATCCAAGGTATGCGCTCATCTCTCTGCAGATCTTCAACAGGAGCAATGGTAATAATTTTACCCTCAGATCCATCTTTTTTCACCTTTTTCTTACCAAATATAGTTTTCATTGACACTTTACCGATCAAATCCTTTTCATGGTTAAACTGAGACTTTGACATGACTTTTTTGTCGCCTGATAGTTTTTCAAGAGAATAACCCCCATTTAATTGTCTTGATGAATCCCATAACCGTGCCATGTGCATTGTATCAGCATGAAAACCAGAAACTTTGAATCCATAGTTCTCAATAACATGACAGTCAAAGCTATAATTATGCCAGACCTACACAGTGCATCAGTGACTCCGTTATTTCAAATATTATTTATAATCCAAAGCCATATCATTCATATAGCAGAAACCATAAAATTACTGCACAAGCGGTGCATTTTGAGGTGATAGGATTAAGAATGTATAAGGGATAGAAGAAGAAAGAAAAGTTCACCTTCATGATCGAAGGATCGCTGAAAAAATTAGCAAATTTTTCTAAAATCTCTTTGCCTCCACCATCAAGCACATCTACCCAGATACAAGATTTTCCACGTCCAAAATCAGCTTCTGGACCACCATAAATGCTGAAGCATGTTATCTCCCCATGATCTACGGGTGTTTCTTGTTTGACATCTATCTTGGCTACCTTTGAAGAGAATGAAATCAGCAGAAAATATATGTTTGTCATTTATACAAATTAGTTGAACTTGTGCTCAAAGTACGCATACACCAACACAAGTGAAAATAGTCAAAATAATTATACCTCGGTATCACATGCATAAATAAGATGCCGGTATTTTACTGTGATCATCTTAACAACCTCTTCTGCGAGAGGAATATTATCAACCACCAGAATATCTTCATAGATACGACAGAGTCTGTCCCTGAGTTTTGACTGGTCGGTATGACGAGTCTTTCTAGCAAATGTTGCATCAGTTGAATCCATTGCAGTTTCCTCCGAAACATCATCACCATTAACTTTAGTAATTTTCTCTTCACTGATCTCCAATGCAGATTCATTAAACTGATGGACCACAGTTTCAGAATCTGTGAACATCTTTGAATTGTTTAATACAGAATATTGAACAGAAGATGGAACATGTTCACCATGACCCTGCTGTACAAGATTGCTAACAACATCCGTAGAAGAACCTTGTCTCCGACCAATGGAAGCAAATCTATTAGATACATGAGAGCCATTACTTTTTCTCTCGTATTTGTGTGTGCCGTTCATTTCCTTCTTACCTTCAGCTAACTTATTTTTTGCTAAAGTCCATCCTCTATTATCACCACCAGCCAATTTCCTTTCAGCGGCGGTTGTGGAAAGTTCGGGATTGCAAGGAGCCACATCCATCTTCTTAACTTGTGTTTCAGAGGAATGCAAAGAATTTACCTCTTCCTCTGCTGTCATTTCCTCTAACATGCTAGCTGGTGCATTTGAAAACTTCATAAATGTAATACGAACCGGATTCTTGTATGGGAAATTATGTTTATATCCAGTGTTATTGTGTTTATTTAACCCCACAGATGTCAACTTTGGACACAATAAATCTGCTCTAACACAATTATTATGAGCACTGCTGTTTCGAAGGCCATTGCTAGCAATCTGGATTGCCTTGATTTTTCTTCTGCAGTTCATATCATAAATGAAAATAAAGGTGTCAATTAAATGAAAAGCAATAGCATATTATTATACCGCAATGCACCAGATAAGAAAAAACTCTGTCTATAACTGTATGTGTGTGATAAAATAGCAGAGATAACAATTTTTTTTTGAGGAAACAGTCACTTTGTTTTCTAAATGTGTGAGGCATTGTCATTATAGTCCTTGAATGTGTCAAAACTTCACAAACATCTCAGAGTGTGTCTTGTGTCAGTAATTTCATGAACCAAACTCACAATCAGAAGATAAATTCGAGAACAAAACTAACCAACCAAAGAAACATTTTAGGGCCAAAGTGACCAACAAAAGATACGTTCAATGATGTTTTTGTAATGAAAAATTCTGCTTATCACAAACATCAATTTCGTGAAAGATAACGAAGGTTGTAACATTTCTCAACTCCACCTCTACCCCTCCCGAGTTTTCCGGCAAACAGGGGTTGAAAATTTGACCAATGTTTAAAAAAAAAAAAAAAACATGTAAGCATTCACCATATACGGCAATAATCTTTTTTATGAGGTTCATGCTAACAAGTGTCTTAAGAGCATTGTTTAAGGAACCTTAAAAAGGAAACTTTGTCTTGAAAATACAAGTCATATACTTGTCAAAATCATAAACCCACACTTTACAATGCCAATATTACTTTTTTTTTATTCCTTGAACAATGCCCTATGCTTTGTTTGCGAGTTTGGAGGGGAAGGGAGGGGAGGGATTTGGAAAAAAAGGAAGGAGCAAGTGGAAGAAATAGATGACATTGAGAGGGGAAGGCTTTGGGGGGTTCATTTTTCTTCATAATACAAAACCCTCCTCATTTGGGGGAACTCAAAAATTGTATTGGAGGAGGGGTTTGGGGGGTTTTGGAGGGTTTACATGAATTCTTCAAATTTAATCTATGTAGTTATAATATTCTTAAAATTAAAAATATATTAATCATAAGTATTAATTTATCATTCTCTAAAAAATTACTCTTTCAAAAAATGTGAAAGATTTTACCATTTTCCCCTATATTTCTAACCCTCCAAAGCCTTTCCTTCCCCTCCCCTCCAAACTCCCAAACAAAGCCTAAGTGCACTTGTTAGTTCTTAGCATTTTCCTTATAATTATAATAGATTCAGAGACTACAATGACGGTATAACATATTCAACTACCTAAATGGTTATTTACTCATAACAATCTCCACTATCCATTAAATAATTTGCTCAATATTTCCACATTAACAATAATCAATCCCAGTATATCATCCCTAATAACAAGTTTTACACTATTTTTTTTATCACATGTACTTACTAGTTGCATTACATGAATTAAAAAATTTGAAACATATCCTCAAAATTTTCAAACTTTCAAAACAAGAGAGGAAACAACAACCACTGTAACCCATTAAACACAGCATTATGTTCAAGTAAAAAACAAAGCATAAAAAACAACAATTTCAGCATGTTTTTTCTTATGACTAACATGAAGAAAAAAAATTGACTTATTTTTAATGAATTTTTAACCAAAAATTCAAAGACCCAATGAAAAAAAGATGCAAAATTTGGAGTTAAAAAAGAATTTGAAGACATGGGCGAGTAAAATTTGAAAGAAAGTGAAAAAGAGAAGGAGATAGAGTGAACCTGTGGGGAGTAAGGGAAACGAGAGAAGAGCATGAAGATAAGGAGAGGGAGAAAGGGCGAGAGAGACGGCAGCATAAGGGGCAATATGGTCTTAACGAAGTGGACCGTGTAGTGGCCTCCATTGTTGCGTCTTCTGCAACTTCAATGGCTTCTTCGCTTCTTCTATTCTATCATCAAACTTTGCTGCTTAAATATTTAATTTAAGAGAATAAAAAATACTACTATTAATCTATTACTATATTATATGCCCTAAAAGAAATTTACAATTATATAGTAGTTGCCAACTTGCCATATAACATTGTGGGATCGTTTGTTATTATAGAGAAAAAAAATACATGATTTTTGCTTTACACCTCTAAAAGTGATTTTTGTTCCTAAAAAAAATTATTTTGCTTTTTTATATTTTTTTTATTTTTGTAATATAACATGCAAAGATTCGAACTCATATGTTATAGATTAAAATAATATTATTAATTTCATAAAAAAGTAATTTTTATATAATAAAAATCACATATTTTTTAAGAAGATGTCTCTTAAAATAGCTTATCATTTTAAATATTTTTCAAAAATTTACTATCTAAAAAACGTAGCAAAAAAATGAAATACTTAAAATATTTTTTAATGAGAAACTATTTAAACCAAATTCTCATTTGAATTTTTTCTCAAAAGAATCTCTTTTCAAAAGTTATAACAAACATGTATCTTATGATATATTTTATATTGCACAAATGAATCACCAATTCACTGTGTAGATCCCCCAAATAAAAATTTCAATAGTTGGTTGATTTGGTCTTTTAAAATTGTAAAATTGCAAATTTGTTATTTAAAATTGAAGAGTCTATCAAAGTAATTGGCACATTGTAAAGTAAGCGACACTTGAAGTGGATGTCATATTAATGTCACATGATAGAAATCTTTTTTTTGAAGGATGATAGGAATATTTTCTTTTCTGTAGATAAATATACATAAATAGAGGTATCGCGATTCAAGACAGGTCATAACGTCTGGTCTAAGACTTTACTTTGAAGGAAAATACTAATTTGATAGTCGACTATTTTGAAACACCATGAAACCATATTTTTTTTTTAAGAAAAACACTAATTTGATAGTAAGTAACTGTTTTAAATGCTATTTTAAAAACGTTAATTTTACCAACATTTTTCTCTCTCTAAACTCACACCCTCTAGTCTCAACCTCTCATACCTTTCACACACTCTGTTATTCTTCTATCCCTTCTTCATTTCTCTCCTTTCTCTCTCATTTCTTTCCCTAAGCTCACCCTCTATTTCGTCGGACTACAATTTAATTTTATAACGAGATAATAAGATGTGCACAAAGATACACAATATTGAGGAGATGAAATGAGTTTCGAATAAGTAGTTCACAAATTAAAGGGCACGACTCATGCTAAATATATAAATTCGTCCCTCACTTTAGTACTCATCCCCTTAGTAATCATTGTTTTACATTTTTCGATCTATAAATTGAATATGTTCAATGATTTGATGTGGATTTTGTAATCATTGAACTATGAACCCCACAAAGTGTTTGAATTTGTAAATTGCACTATCAATTTATTATTGATGAACTATGATAAAGGTGTATCATAAGACAAGGCTTCCAATAAAAAAAGGAAAATGAGATAAACATAACTTTCATGATGTTAGTGTGACAATATAACAAAGAATGCAATGGTTGAAGATAAAAAATTTAAAATAAATGTTTTTCTTGTTATTTTAGACGATGTGAATATTATTATTTTTTTGCTTTTTGTCCATGCATGTGTCACTTAGGGTTGACGTGACAATAAGACATGTTAGGGAAGCGTCACTTGTCAACATCATCTGATATGAGTGATGACATGTGACACAGTCATCCTACATCAAAAAGATGATGTAATGAAGCAAAACAAAACTTTTGATTTTTAGGGATGAAAAAAATTATATGAATAAAACAAAAAATTGTTATATTTGTAGCACCCTCTATATTTATGTGATAATTATATTTGTCACCTAAGTCTATAACAAGCCTTGAGTCTATTGTAACAAATTTTATTGAAGAACTTGGTGGGTAAAATTATAAACTAGATAGAAATCACATTTTTATCATCAAAATCTAATCTAATACTATTAAAAAGAATAAACATTGAACATAGAAAAATATGGTAATGGTTTTGATCTTCAAAATGACACACTGCTGGCAACACAACAAAATGTAGTAAAATACTTCACAAAACTTAACATTTGCCTTTTCATTCACTATCCCTCTAAGACCTCTACTCTATGAAATTCATTTGTCAACTGCATTCTCCTTTCTCACTAGAAGTTTCTTTTGTATGTTTTTGTTTACCCACTTGTACATGCCTCATTGCTAAAACTTCAAGAGCTGTAACTACATCACCAATCAAAGGTCGAGCATTAGCATCCTCCAATAGACACATTGCTGCAATTGCTAGTGCTTGGAATAGACCCCTCATTGGGTAGTTCCCTTTTAGCAATGGATCAACCATTGATGTATATTTTCTTTTGTTTTTTAGTAGTGGTAGTGCCTGAAAACAAAAAATGTTATCAATGTCAATGATCCAACATTTGAGGAAATGGATTCCACACGGTCATGCTCATGACGTTTGTGGTTGTGCGATCAAGTGTCTTAAGGTGCATATTAGAAACCAAATATAAGATTTTTTTTAATATAAAGAACCAAACAAAAAGAATATTATATTGAAAAGGTCAATTTTTAACTTTCAATGAATTAAATACACCACTTTTAAGATATTATTTCTATTTTTTACAATTAATCAAACATCAAGGTGTTATTATTCGTCAAACACCTCAATCTAAATTCTCCTGATAAAAATTTCATCAAATATGCATAACAGATCACAGCGGAAATAAGATCTCAATGTCATATCTCAATATCATAATATTGGGTCACAACATAAAATCTCAAAGTGAATATAGATCCAACAACATAAATCCAAGAACACAAGAAAGACAACCCCAAAATCCTAGATCAGAGCATCTAATCTAGACTACTTGATGATGAGATTATTTGATGATGTGAAAACTTGATGACGTAATACTTGAGGGTGGAAATACTTGTTTACAAGTATTTACACCCTCAAATATTACGTTATCAAGTTTTCACTCTTTAAGCGTGTTTGAAATTACGTTGAATTTGACAAAATCATGGTAACACTGTAGTTTTGTTGAAGCTCCAAAAGATAGTTTTTGCAAAACTGCAGTTTGGCCAAACTCGCCGCAAATTCAAACATGCACTTAGTTGTGCCCTTAGCACGCTTGTTACTATTTACCTTGATTAACTTGTAAAACATTATAGTTTATGCAAGAGAAAAATATGCTTTTAGACACAGAAAAAGGTTACATGACATACCCAAATGACCAAGTTTTCTTCTTCAGATGATCTTGAAGAATCAAGTACTCTTCTCCCAGTAATCATCTCTAGAAACACCACTCCAAAGCTATAAACATCTGACCTTGTAGTTAATTGACCTGTTGAGGCATACTCAGGTGCACAATAGCCATAAGTTCCCATCACCCTAGTGGACACATGTGTTTTATCGCCGGTTGGACCAAGTTTTGCAAGTCCAAAATCAGAGAGTTTTGGATTGAAATTTTCATCTAAGAGTATGTTTGATGCTTTGAAATCGCGATATATCACCGGTGGCTTTGCTTCTGCGTGTAAGTATTCAAGTCCTTTCGCCGCACCTTCTGCAATTTTCATTCTAGTGTGCCAATCCAAAGGCTTTTTGCCCGGAGGTAACTCTGAAAATCATTTTTCTTTAGTTGTTGGTCAGCTAACATTTAACAAGTTTTATTAGAAAGGGGACATTTTATGGTGAAATCTTACATGTGATTATACTGGGAAGGATATAGACCTTCATTTTTCAATTTATTTTGATGTAACAGATTTTTCTTTTTTTTTTTCTAAATTTCATGTATATGATTGGTTGTCACAAAAATGTAAAGGTAAACAAAACAGCTATGAGAAATTTAAGAAGCTATAAATGTGCTTTATTTTGTGGCCATATTTGTACTATACAATTTTGATACTAGAATTGGATGATTTAAGATTTTCAGGCAAGAAGACATTTTGCAACATGTGCATTTTCTTACCAAAAAGGTGATCTTCTAACGAACCATTCGCCATATACTCATATACCAAAATCCTCTGATCACCTTCTGCACAATACCCTACCAAATTGACAAGGTTAGAGTGGTGCAAGAAACTCAAAATCATAACCTCTGCAAGAAATTCCCTGCTTCCTTGAAATCCATCCTTGTTAAGTTTCTTTACAGCAACAACCTGCATATAGTATAAGTAACACAACATTGACAAGTTCTCTTACTATATGCGTTTTAAAAATTGAACAAGACGGTTTAACCAGGTTGAACCTTGAATTGGCCTTTACTACATAGTTTGGTTATTTAGGCGCTTCGATCACGGTTTTATCCCCATTCAAACAGTTTTAGACTGTTGAAATATGATCCAGAGGTCTCGCCGGTTTGATGTTCAATTTGGTTCAATTTTTAAAACATTGCTTACAAACCGAATAACTTACTTTGTTAGCATAATATTCAAATAACTCCTAGTATAAGGAATATTATACCTTATTATTTATGCTTTTAATGCGCCCTTTGTATACTCTCCCAAAGCCTCCTTCACCAATCATATTGTTGATGTGAAAATTCTTAGTTGCAACACATAGCTCATGGTAAGAAAATATCTTAGAGGTAATATTTCCTTTTCCATTTCTGGTATTTTCTTCTTCTGCTATGTATTTCCGTTTGCCACCATCTACAATATAAAGTTTTACAATTAAGGAGACTACAATTGAGGTAAAAATTAATAGATCATTAGCTTAATTACATTAGGATTAGACAATGATATGATCAAGGTATAGAATTTAAAGACCAAAGGTGGAGCTCCTCAAACATGATGCTCAAAGATGAATTATGTGGACTTGGTAGCACACTGGTCAACAATTTCATTTCTATTTTTTGCTTCTAAATATTTTCTTAAGAAGTGAGACCAAAAATAAATATTTAAAAAAAAAAAAGTGAAGCACTTGGCTTTCATAATTGTTAATCTAACAAAGTTGATGAAGCTTGTTTTGTATGTGCTAACATTACATAAAGAAAACAACATTGATGTGCTAACATGGCATACAGAAAACATTATTGGTCTCTAGACATGAGACATTAAATTGAACCTCTATAACATGAAAATCAATACCCTTTGCAAAAAAAAAAATGAAAATGAATACAATATTTGATGTGAAACCAGAAATTCAGAACCTCGCAATTGAAAAAAGAAAAAAAGTAATTAAATAATTGGGACAATGTGGAAGATTAACATTGAAGGGTAAGAAAATTACCAGATTTAGAGCAAATGTTATGATAGTCCTTAATGCCTTTCTTCAATGAGTTCTTGGTGTTCTTCTCTTGTGACTTACAACATGCAAAAAAGCTCATTTTCCACCCCCTAAATATTTGATCCGACCAAAACCACATTTACAAAATTACAAAGTTCTTGCATCACCTTTTCAAATCAATGTAACCTTTGGGGGCTTATAATTCAAAATCAATTCTAGATGTTTTCAATTCAAACCTTGTCTCTTCATAAAAACAAAATTGATCCTATGAATTTTGGCTTCAAAGAATTTTTGCCACATTGGCAATGTTTCATTGTTCTTCAAAGGCCATAGTTAGGAAAAGAAATTATGACTTTGTCAAACATACTAATTCAAAAATAACCGATAGGGAGTAACTCTTGTTTAATTGTGTCATTATATAAAGTTCTTTCCTCAATATAGGATTTTAGGTGGTTTTTCTTAGGTTCCAATTTATCATACCAACTAACAGAAGGAGAACTCTTTTATGGATTCATAAACTACTATTAATTTTTCATGGACCATTTTTAACGTTGGATCCTTCCCATCTACCTCAATTATGTTTTGTTTCATTAAGGGGTTACCTAATTTTACCTATATTAATAATTTTCGGCTTTAAACCTTTTAATGTCAATAAACGCTCCTTTTTCTTTGACAGATTGTCAATAAACTCAATTAAAATGATACATTGGAATATTAAAAATTGTTTTTTATTTTTTTTCATTTTCGTAATGTGTGCAAAGAATTGGCTTAGTTTTTTTTTTGTCCCTTTAACTTAATTTTACGGTTATTTTGGTTCCTTAATTAAAAAAAAGTGTCATATTGATGTTCTAATTTTATGAAGCTAGTTCAAATTAGTCATTTATTTCCATCCAAATGACACAACACAAGGTTCATTTTTGTTGATTTTTCATCTGATATATAAATTCATGTTAGCACTTTCAAGCATCTTCCCAATTCATCATTTCCAATATTTAGCCAAATTTGGGTTCATAGAAGTCATATTCTTCACCAGAACTTGTTTTCTACAACCCTAGACAAGAATGTCAAGCGTGCGAGCTTCATGCAAAAAAATTGATTGGTATTAGGAAGAAATTGCAAATAAAAATGATTTGTTCATCATGAAACAAGGCCAATAGTTACTCCTGTTAAATGAGCAATGTGGGACTAGAAACAAACTACAAACAACTTCAAAACCAACTTCGACAGCTTGAAGAAATGAAAAAAGCGCTTGAACAAAATTAAAGAGTTAATAAGAATTGATAAACAAAACAAGAAAGTAGATGATCAAAATGAAATACCGAACTCAACACTACAATGAAATTGATGGAATTTGGAGGAATTGTAATTTGGTTGTAATAATGGTTATAATTATGGTGTAATTCTTTAGTTTAGAGGAGGTAAAATATTAAACTTTCATAAATAAATAAAATAAAATCTATACGAAGGAACATTAAAAAAATTATATTACAGATCAACCAAAAGCAAGAAGTGCAATTACAATTTTACAACCACAGTGCAAATTAACAAACTTGCATTTAGAGCTTCCTCAAATGTGCCTAACAATCAATAACATGAATATGTATTCACCCGACCACCTAAGGTTCACCCAACCACCTAAGGTTCCCTCCAAAGACCAGGGAAACTAAAAATGAAACAAATGAGACTCTTTGATATTAAAAAGAAATAATTTTGGTCCCTGAATATGTAACGAGTAGCCATAAATTAACGCATCCAAATTGACACCTACGAGAATCGAACCTGAAACCTTGAGGAGAAGCACACTTCCAGGTCTCAAGTCAATATCACCAGGCCAACTCAAATAGGTTACAAAATGCTTCATTAATATTGTTATATTAGTCATTCAATATACTTACTTATTCTCATTTCAGTCCTTATATGAAAAGAGTTATTGTGAGTATTGAAAGATCATTTTAGCGTCACGGAGTATATATTTTGACTAACAAAGTGCACAATCAGAGACTGTTTTGAAATTTTGATACATTGAGATTATTGTGACTACTCATTACACATTCAAGGACCAAAGTGACTATTACCCCAAGAAAAAAAAACAGATGCCCAACTACGAAGTTAATAGGTTAAATTATAGGTTAAATTATATCAGAGGTTCTTTAAGTTATTTAATTGTAACATTGGTCCTTTAAGTTTTTTTCGTACCATTTAAGTCTTTTATGTTAATTAATTGTAATAAGTTGGTCCTTTAAGTTTTTTCTGTACCAATTAGGTCTTTTATGTTATTTACCCGTAATAATTTAGGGTATTTTAGATCTTAGAGGACTTAAGCGTTACGAAAAATACTTGAAGAACTAACTTGTTACAATTAAATAACTTAAAAGACGTAAGTGGTACCAAAAAAACTTAAAGGACCAATTGTTACAATTAAATAATTTAAGACGTAAGTGGTACCAAAAAACTTAAAGAACCAATTTGTTACAATTAAATAACTTAAAGGACTTTTGTGTAATTTAGCCAAATTAATAATACAATTAAAGATAACAAAGTGTGATCTTCCGTCACTGAGCCACCGAATGAGTTCAATCCCCTATTTGTTTTTTTTAGGGATACAATCCCCTATTTGTTAATCACCATACTAGTAGGAGAAAACGGCACAGTTAAGCATCACATGTCCAAGCCTCCAATGTATAATGCATCTACATTGCATTACATGTCCTTCCTAAATAGGACTTGTTTTCCTCAAAAAATCCGACAAATTTGAGAGAACCATATTCCTCCCTTCCAATGTATAATGTTATGATTTAAGATCTCAAATGTCTTGTTGTAAAAAAAATATCAAATGTCTCTCACGAAAAATAATGTATAGTGCCATTGTGAAACATTTATACATGTACTGTGAGTACAATATAGGAAAACTAGGGTTTTCTGAGTCTGTTTAGGTCATATCTTGGGAATGATCTCAAGGTTACTATTTGTAGCCTCGGTTTGGACTTATCCGATCATGGTTTTGGGTCCAAATCGTATAGGGCCAAAACTATGACTAGGGTGCCCTCATAGGCTGCTGAGGGCGCCCCCAGAGGATCTCTTTTTAGAAAAGTTCCCTAAGGTTATATATAACTGTCAGGTGGGCCTTGTGCCCTTCTGGAGGGCGCCCAGCCTGACTCTAAGGGTCGAAGCCCTTGTCTGTAGGGATTAAAGGCCTAAATTGTGAGATCTACAGTCCACAGTCCAACAAGCACGAGCTTTGGAACAAGGCGAAATGATTAAACTGTTGCCGGGGAATTTATCTATGACTTCTTGCCCAGCAAGTGAGACTTACTGGTTGTGAAACTATGTGGAAAATTTTTAATTATGGGCGTGTAGTTTTTTATGAGTACTAACTCCATGGGGCTGGACCAATCATGAGTGCTCGCCCAACATGGGTGCTAGCCCAACATGGGTGCTAGCTCCATGTTTTTGTTTTGGGGCCTTGGTGGGTGCTAGCCCAACGAGAGTATTCCTATTAGCCCAACAAGCACGAGCTTTGGAACAAGGCGAAGTGATTTAAACTGTGTAAAAAGAGTGACTTTATTGAGTGGTTTAGACTGTCACGCCATGACTAGCCCAATATGGGCGTGGTACATTTTTTATTTTTAGATTCAAAGCGCGCCTTAATGAGATCCGACGGTTGGAACGGGGCGACCGTTCGCTCTCACTGACGTGTTCGCATCGCAACGGTTATTGGAAATCGTGCCAATTTAAGTGACGTCATCTGCGCGTTTTCCCAGGCTTTTGTACTTTGAACTGTTTTTCAGATCTACTTTCCTTGTTTCCTGTTTCCCTTACCTTTTCACTTCTCTCACTTTCTCCTCTTTCCCCAAAAACGTATATTTTCCGCAAACCGTCCCTAGCTTTTGGGAATCGTCGCGCTCATCTAATCCAGATCATTCCAGGCTTTATATCCTCTGCTCCTTGCTGCGTTCATTAAAAACAGGTAATCTTTCTTCGAACTCGTCCTCTGTATGTTAGGTCTTCGCTTCTTGTAATTTAGGGTTAGAACATGGTGGTTATTAGAGAGTGTGATAGGGAGGGTAATGTAATATCTCCGGCCAATTCGGAGGAAAGGGATAAGTTATTGAGTGAGGCGGTTAGGTTTGCGACGCGATCGGACGGATCCACTGATTGGGTGGCCTTTGAAAATGCCTATTATGGCCATTTTGTTTTAGGCGAATTTTCGAGCGATTCGAGTGCTAGTGAGGGGGAAGGTGATAGTGGGAATTTGTCTGATTGTGTTGTTCTTTCTGTTCGCCCAGGTCCCTTCTGTAGGAGAGAAATTCGTTATATGACGTCTTCTAGTGGTTCATGACAAGATAATTTTGCTGACGAAGTACTGCGCTCGGAATCCATGTATATGGATCCTCAGCGAGTGGCGTTCTTTCGAAGCAAACTCAGTGTCTCCTCGACGGGATTCGAAGAAGACGTGATTCTTGAGCCCTGCCTTCCTGGTGAGAAAGTGTATCTACGGATGCCAAAGGGCGTCGCTCCTGAATTCTTCTATATGTACACGGCTGTCTTTGAAGATTTGGGCGTGAAGTATCCCTTCACGCCTTTTGAAGTAAGTGTTTTAAATTGGCTAAACGTGGCTCCCTCGCAGCTCCAGCCCAACAGTTGGGCGTTCATCAGGGCTTTTGAAATCATGTGTGGGGGACTAGGTTTCGAACCCTCAGCTGGCTCCTTTTTTACATTTTATGGTACTAAGGGGGTAGGCAAGTTGTCCTGGGTGTCTGTCAGCGCCCATCCTGGAAAGAGGCTGTTCCTGCCGTATGCCTCCCACTATAAGAACTCGAGACAGACTTTCCTTAGGACGAGAGGGGGAAATGATTACGAGGAAGCCGTAGTGCGCGTACAGGGTGAGTTGAGATTTCCAATCTGCTGGATGAGTTCTCCGGCCTCCATCACCGGGTTTGACTATGAGAAGTTGAGCGAGTATGAAAAAGATGTCGTCTGTTTCTTCGACAAAATGTTGCCCATGAATATCCGAGAGTTATTGAATAGGGAGGGGAATGTCAATAGCCTAGAGACTTATTTACGTGAGTTGATTTCATAACCTTACTTGATTGGCTTTCTCGCCTTTTTTGTCTTAGCAACTTATGTGTTGATCTTTGTACTTTGTTCTTATATAATCGATGGCGCCTATGACTGCCGCGGAGAGGAAGAAGTATTTGGATGAGATGAAGGCCAAGAAAGCTGCCGAGGGGCTAGTCGCTAGCGATCCTTCTGGACTTATTATTCGTAAGCCTAAGAGGAAAGTTGAGGTTGCTCTTGATGCCCAACCTGAGTGTGACGTCGTCGCTGAGGTAGCGCACGAAAAGGGTCGAGAGAAGAGGAGGGAGAAGGCGCCAACCGGGGAGGAGAAGTTGGTGACAGAGAGGAGATCCAAGAAGGCGCACTCTCATTCTACTATTGAACCTGCTGGTTCCAGCCGGGGGGTCCAATCCTTCTGGAGCAAAGATTTCGATTACGAAGCCTATGTGAAGGAAATGATAGCCTTCAATCCAGACGATGTGGAAGCTGGGAAACAGAACTCCATTCCCTTTATGTCAAGGGACGTGGGTGTGAACTGTTTGCGATCTATTATGCTCCTGATGGCACTGGATTGCAGACATGAAGAGTTGGTGCATAGTGAAGAAACGCTGCTGGGTAAGGTGAGGGCACTGGAGGAGGAGTTGCAAGAAACTCAAGCAAGTAAGGAGAAAGGAGATCAAAGAGGCCAAAGAGGCAATGAGGCTCGAATGTGATGAGCGCATCAGTGATCTGAAGATCGATCATGATGCTGACTTGGCTGGGAAGGATGCGGTGATTATGCGGTTGAGGGATGAGGTTGCCTCCGGAGGCGAGAGGGAGATGGCGTTAAAGGCCGAGATCTCAGAGGCCAAAGGCAAGCTAGCCATGTCCTTTAAGAATGGTTTTGACCGTGCTAAAGAACAGGTTGCCTTTCTTCATCCGGGCGTTGACCTCTCGTCTCTAGATTCTTTTAAGGTTGTTGTAGATGGCGTCCTAGTGGACGGACCATAATCTTACTGTTGTAATTTATGATTTGTTTTGAACTTAATATTTCTCTCTGAATTTGTAATGATGCATTGTTCTCTTTATGTTGTCCGTCTTTCTTAGTTTTGAACTTTTTCTTTTTAACGGCGATGTTTTTAGAAAATGCTTCCTGGGCGATGACCATTAAAAAATTGTCAAATAGTTTTATTCTAGATGTTATTATTTTGTCGAGGCACTTTTTTGTGTGGACCTTTCTATTTTCGTGACGTCTTTGAGCCCTCTTTGGGGTTAAGGAACAAGGTGCCGATCCCATTTAGCTTACGACGCCTTAGAGCCCTCATTGGGTTAAGGAATTAAATGGCGATCTCATGTTAGCTCACGACGTCTTAGAGCCCTCTTTGGGGTTAAGGAATTAGGTGGCAACCCTCGTTGGGGGTTAAGGAATTAGTTGACGATTTCATGTTAGCTCACGACGTCTTAGAGCCCTCATTGGGGTTAAGGAATTAGGTGGCGATCTTATTTTAGCTCACGACGTCTTAGAGCCCTCATTGGGGTTAAGGAATTAGGTGGCGATCTTATTTTAGCTCACGACGTCTTAGAGCCCTCATTGGGGTTAAGGAATTAGGTGGCGATCTTATTTTAGCTCACGACGTCTTAGAGCCCTCATTGGGGTTAAGGAATTAGGTGGCAACCCTCGTTGGGGTTAAGGAATCAGGCGGCGTCTCCCTTTTTCTTCTAATTTTTTTTTGAAGTTTTGACGATGTCTAGCTTGTTATGATGATGACTGCAATATCAGAGTTATGGCACAGATAAAAATAAACAGGAATAGGGTGCCTCATTAAAAACCCCAGCCTTCGCAAGGGAAAAGAGTGCTCCCCTATTCCTTCTTATTAACCGAAAAAATACAAAGAGTTTTAATTAAAAAATATTACGGCGGTTTTATCCTACGTGGTTCGCCTTGCAAGAATAACGAAATATTTAACTGTAGTAATGGCGCATATTCACTGCATTCCAGGTTTGTGGCACCGTGTCTCCATTCCACTCCTCCAGCTTGTATGCTCCATGTGCCAGCTTTTCCCTGATTCGATATAGCCCTTCCCAGTTAGGCAGTAGTTTGCCAATCCGCATAGGCGCGACGACTTGCCTTAGGACCAAATCACCCTCCTTCATGTCCCTTGGGATTACTTTTGAGTTGTATCGGCGAGCCGCTCTTTGTTTGGCGGCGAACTCTTGGATGTGGGTGGCTTCACGTACCTCATCGATCATGTCCATTCCGCATAGCAAGCCTGACTCATTAGCTTCTTCCGAAAAAATTTCGCGACGCCATGTTGGCATGTCAATTTCTACGGGGAGCATAGCGTCTGCGCCATAGACCATAGTAAACGGGGTTTCCTTGGTTGTTGAGTGTGGCGTCGTATGATATGACCAGAGCACCTCATGTAACTGTTCAGCCCAAAATCCCTTGGCGTCGTCGAGCTTCTTTTTGATGTCGTTCAAGATTACCTTGTTTGCAGATTCGGCTTGTCTGTTTGCTTGGGGGTGGATGACCGAGACGAACTTCGTTTGGATTCCGAGCTGGTTGTAGAACTCTACCACCTTGGAGCTAGTGAACTGGGTTTCGTTGTCTGATACTATGACTTTGGGTAGCCCAAACCTGCATATGATCTTTTTCCAGTAGAAACGTATCACTCTGTCCGCCGTGATCTTGGCGACCACCTCAACTTCAACCCACTTGGTAAAGTAGTCAACTCCTACTATGAGGAAATTGAGTTATCCGGGTGCCAGTGGGAATGGGCCCACAATGTCCACTGCCCACTTGTGGAAAGGCCATGGGGAGAAAACTGAGGTGAGTTCGCAAGCGGGGGCGTGTTTCTTGTCTGAGAACCTCTGGCACTTGTCACACTTTCTTATGAAGTTGACACTGTCTTGGATCATCGTTGGCCAGTAGTAACCTGCTCTTAAGAGTTTTGTGGCCAGGGATCGCCCGCCTATGTGACTTCCGCATACTCCTTCATGTACTTCTAGGAGAACGAGGTTGGTCTCGTTTTCGCCCAAACACCTGAGCAGAGACGTTGCCCTGCCTCTCTTGTACAATTTTCCAGCGACCATACAATACTTCGAGGCTTTCCTCCGTATTTGTAGCTCTTCCTCCTCGCTTTTGGGTTCGAACGATCCTGTGAGATACTTGATGAGCGGCGTCATCCACCCCTCCTCTTCATTTTCCACGACTTTTACTTCCATTATTTCTGTGCTAGGGGTTGCCAACATCTCTTGAATGACCGTTCTGTTGTTTCCTGGGCGTTTGGTGATGGCAAGTTTAGACAGGAGATCTGCTCTTAAATTTGCTCCCTCGGAACGTAGACTGTCTCGAAAAACTTGAAAGTAGAAGCTAAACTATTAACTTTTGCTAAATACTTAACAAGCTGATTGTCCTTTGCTTGGTATTCCCCTGTTATCTGACTTGTCACCAACTGGGAGTCACTCTTCGCCCTCAAATTTTCGGCTCCCATCTCCTGTGCTAATTTCATGCCCGCTACGAGGGCTTCGTACTCTGCTTGGTTGTTGCTTTCCTTGAATTCAAATCTAAGCGACTGCTCTATGATCAGCCCCCTGCCCTTCCAACACTATGTTGGTTCCACTGCCTTTGAGGTTCGAGGATCCATCCACTGATAATAGCCATACAAAGGGGGCGACTTCTTCTACGGGGGATGAAAACTATACCAGGAAATCGGCCAGAACCTGCGACTTTATGCTACCTATGGGAAGATATTGGATGTCGTATTCAGATAATTCTACTGCCCAGGACACCATCCTTCCGTCGAGGTCTGGCTTCCCAAGCACCTGCTTAATGGGGTAATTAGATTTGACAACAACTTTGTGTCCTTGGAAGTATGGGCGCAATTTTCTTGTCGTTGCCACTACTGCCAACGCGAGGCGCTCTATTTTCTGGTATCTTAGTTCTGCTCCCTTGAACACTTTGCTCACAAAATAAACCGGTTTTTCGCCCTCGTCAGAATCTTGCACGAGGACAGAACTCTTGGCGTTCTCTGATATGGACAGGTATAGGAAAAGAACGGCGCCTGTATCTGGACGATGTAAAACGGGCGGGCTAGAAATAAATGTTTTAATCTTCGCGAAAGCCTCCTCGCATTCTTCGGTCCATTGAAAGAGCTCCTTCTTCTTGATTGAGGCGAAGAATGAAAAAGCTTTGTCGTCGGCACAAGACAAGAATCTGGAAAGCGCCGCAAGCCTTCTTGTCAACTACTGCACTTCTTTGATACTAGAGGGACTTCTCATGTTGATTATCGCCTGACACTTGTCAGGATTTGCTTCGATACCTCGCCTGGTCAACATGAAGCCCAAGAACTTTCCGGCGTGAACCCCGAAGAAGCATTTAGCTGGGTTGAGGCGCATGTTGTATGCTCGAACTTGATCGAAGATCTCTTCCAGGTCCTTTAAATGGCTTTTATCCTATTTTGTCTTTACCACCAAGTCGTCGATATAAACTTCCAGGTTTTTTCCGATTTGCTCTGTGAAGGCGGTGTCCATCAATCTTTGAAACGTAGCGCCGACATTCTTTAAACCGAAAGGCATGACTTCGTAGTGATAGTTCTGGTGGTTGGTCATGAAAGCGGTCTTTGGGGCGTCAAGGGGATCCATCTTTATTTGATTGTAACCGGAGTATGCATCCATGCAACTGAGGGTTTGATACCCTGAGGCGTTGTCAATCAGATGGTCGATATTTGGGAGGGGATAGGGGTCCTTTGGGCAGGCGGTGTTCAAATCAGTGTAATCGACGCACATGCGCCATTTTCCGTTAGATTTTTTCACTAGGACGACGTTGGCCATCCACATAGGATATTTGATCTCACTTATGAAACGAGCATCTCTCAGTTTGACGACTTCTTCATCTACCACTTTCCTTCTTTCCTCGCCTAACTTTCTTTTGCGTTGAGCAACCGGTTTCACCCCTGGGTTCAGGGCGAGGTGATGACATACGATGGCGGGGTCTATGTCTGGCATATCTGATGGTTGCCAAGCAAACAAGTCTAAGTTTTTCCTCAGAAGGTTTATCAGACTTTGCTCCTCAGCGGTTTGGAGATTAGCGATTGGGCTTGCGAATCTCAGGGTTTGGATCAGTTTTTCGAACAAGAAACAGGTTGAACGTTTGATTAAAGTTTGTGTTTATCAGTCACGGCTTTGAGGGTTTATGAATCGCGGCGGATTCGGAAAGTTTAGGATTGCTCTGAAAGGTACGGTGGATTCACGGCGCTCTGGCGGTGTTTTGAGGCCGTGGATCGACTGCTTTTTCGTTTCAGAGAAGGTGGCTAGGTCAGTTTTACCGTAGCCCCACGGTGGGCGCCAACTGTACTGGCTGTGAGTACAATATAGGAAAACTAGGGTTTTCTGAGTCTGTTTAGGTCATGCCTTGGGAATGATCCCAAGGTTACTATTTGTAGCCTCGGTTTGGGCCCAAATCGTATAGGGCCAAAACTATGACTAGGGCGCCCTCATAGGCTGCTGAGGGCGCCCCCAGAGGATCTCTTTTTAGGAAAGTTCCCTAAGGTTATATATAACTGTCAGGTGGGCCTTCTGCCCTTCTGGAGGGCGCCCAACCTGACTCTAAGGGTCGAAGCCCTTGTCTGTAGGGCCTAAAGGCCTAAATGGTGAGATCTACAGTCCAATACATGTATTTAATGATGTGTAACAACGTCATTTAATAATTAAAAACATATGTTTGTCATACACATTAAGCACATGTTTGGATCGACTTATTGTGGGCTTATATGAGTTTATCTCTTGTCATAAGTGCTTGCACAACTATTGAGGGGAATTTTTTTTTTTGGTGAAATTTTTATCTACCGTTCCCACCCTTCTCACGCCCTCTACATATTTTTCATTTTTTTGTTTGGATTTTTTTAATCTAAAATATGTTTTGGATTATAGAATTCGGACCATGTCAATATAAAAGACAGGTTGAGTCTCTTTTCCATCATTTATGCAGCTGCGTTTTTTAACCTAAAACACACCCAAACCCCCTGAATTTGAATCTTGCTACATTGTGCCATATTACATGTTTGCATAAATCCTTGTTGTTGGATTTAAGTTATTTTCTTGTGGGATATTGGTTTTATTCATATTATAGAAACTGAACTGTGTTCTTCATCATTTTCGTTTCTATAATCCAAAATGTGCTTAGATATGGAAAATGCTTACTTTCTCTATGATCTTGTCATCATTTTAGATATTTACGTACAAGTCAATCGAATTAGGGGTAATAGGTTGACCATGATTGCCTCTCCTAGGCGGGAGAGCATGGTGAAACGTAAAGGTGATAAAGTTGGGCTAGAGCCTGAGCATCTCTCAAAGCTTGAGCCAAAGGTAGAGGAGGAGGCACCAATACATGACATGATGATCTACGACTTGGATTATTTTTCGGATTTGGAGATGATCTACGACTTTGCTTCAGGGACGGCTGTCTTGACCCACATATGCATAGAGATAAACCATGCCTGCCGGTTTATGACAAAGCAGCTGGCTGGTTACATGACATTACTTCAGGTAAAATACACATAATATTATTTAATTAATTTCTAAAAATTGTTATATTCCTTTTTATGTTTACTAATTGGCATATAGTGATGTATGCATGGATATTCAAACACTTTCAAAATGCTGGCACCATGGATTATGAGCTTAGTTACAGGGACGACCATGACCCACGTGCTAACATGTTTGTTCCACTTAAGGATCACCCGGTCACAAACTCATATCGAGAGTAGCTAGATCAGTTACTGCCTCATGATCTGTGATGCTACACATAAGTCGTTCACCGCTAGACACGCCCGTTTCAGGAAACTATCGTAAACTCTTGCTAGATCAGATGCCCACATCGCAAGGTCAGATATCTTCTAGAGTGCATGTTGCGGCATTTCTCCTCTGTCCAAACCAATTCCAAACATCCAACCAACTCTTGTCCTCCTCTGATGTCTAGAGATTAGGTTTCGCAGACCTAAGCTAGGGTTCTTGATCATATATTGTCTGTAATGGAGCTATGCGATAATGTTTTGCACGAGTCGGATGTTGAAACAGGTAATATGAGGTGCTATCTAAGGATATCACATCCATACATGTTGTCCACACCTGCGGGAAAACCTCCTAGGCTAAATGAAGATGAGGCCTTTGCTAAGATTGAGGATGGAGAGGCGGTGAATCCTAGTTCAGACTTGGTCTCACAATGTGTTTGCATCGGGATATTGTCATCTGGGATACTAGCCAGTGGACAAGTGTAGAAGGAGTGGACAAGTGCATAAGAGGACCCCAATATGGAATGTTGTGCAACACATCATGGCAGAGACTTAGGGAGGAATGGTGTATCGTCAGAGGATGATGGGGCTACGCGACATGGTACTCTGTAGGATCATGTAGATGTGTGTGTGTGTGTGTGTGTGTTATGTTGATGTTTGGATAATATGTTTATGGATGTATGTTTTGGTGCGTCATATACTTTGATGGGTTGATTGAGTTATATTTGTGCTACATTTTTTTTAATATGGTATAGTACATGTTCTTATTTGTGCAGAAACTACACTTTTTCTGTGTTATACTGGTTCGTTTCATTTCACAACATAAAACAATGAACATTTTTTTAGTTGAAATTGAAGTAGATATAATAGTCACAAGAAAGGGGGGTTGAATTGTGACCCTTTTTAAAATTAAATCATGTACTTAAAAATACTTCTCAAGTTGAGACTTGGAAGGGCAAAGTTAAAGCAGACTTCAGAAAATTCTGAAGTGTTGGTATAAAACAGAATATCAAAGATAAATAATTGTGTGTGTGATGTGTATATTGTAAGTAAAGAGTATAGGGATAGAGAAGAAGAACACACATACATTATAGTGGTTCACCCAATGTGGACTAGTCCACTCCTCACAAATGTGAGATTTTCCACTATGATGCTTGAGACAACCTTCTCAACTCCTGCACCTTACACCTTTGTTCCCTTAGAACAATTATAACCCTATATTCTCTAAGCCTCAGCAGGCTCACAACTTTCTTTGCTAAGTCACGCAGGACTTTACACTTTTCTATTCAACTAACACTTTAATACCCTTAAAGCTAGATGAGATTTTCTCTTACAAATGATTTGAAAGTTTGAATGAATTTAGACAAGAAGAGGAGAAGATTGTCTTTAAGAAGATAAGAGAAGACTGTTACACACTCTTTAAGATTTTAGGAATCTTTAGAGTTGATTTGTGTAATCAGTTTTACTATGAAGCTTTAAACACTTTTAATAAGTTGTTTAAGTATGCTTGTAAGTTGTCTGCTTCAATGCTGAGTCTTTTGTCCCTTTTATAGAGTTTCTTGACCTCATGTAGTTGTTAGGACGTGTCCAATAGTCTTGTGCCACGTGTCTTGGTACTTAGCAACTTTTGTTTTAAATTATGGAACAACATTCTAAACTTCAGAATGTTCTTGGGTTCATATTTGTGAATGTCAGATGAGTTTCTGGGTTCATCATATGAATGTTAAATGAATTTCTGGTTTTATCCATGAACTTTGTTCTTCGTGTGAACTTCACAAAGTTCCTGGACCCATGCCTTTGCTGGTCTGTTTTGGAACTTGTGCAAGAGAGAGGAAAGTGGAACTGTCAGTTCATGCCCATGTTTTAGGGGATTTGATGGTCTTTGTACAGTACCTACTCTCATACGTATCTAATTCTAATTGAATAAGACTTTAGCTTGCTTTTTGCTTTTGCTTTTCACCTACTGTATTGTTCAGTCATAAAAAGCATGTAGCTGGAAACGAACCTTCTGAACTCAGAATGTTCATTTGTTTCACTTAGGATGATTTTTAAGACTTCTATTTGATGTAATCAAATCCTAATAGTAAAACATCAATGAAGTGCAGTATGCATAACATCTAGGATGATATTCTTAGAGGAATATTCCTAATGTTTTGTACTTCATTTGTTCATAAGTCTTTAATGAACAATGAATATGTCTTTTGACTTTTATCCAAATAGATGCCTTTAATCCTTGATTGATCTAAGTCATAGTACTTTTCTGGACTTTTATTTATGTCACGTGAGCCTTAAATGCTCTTGATAATGTTCATACATTTCTGGGCTTGTTCTTGATAAACCATAAGAACAATCTTCTGAACTTTGTCCAACCTTCTGAACTCTGTTCAACCTTATGAACTCTGACTGGGTTCATATGCTTTCATGTCCTTTGATTACTTGAATCTTGGTATGATTTATACTTTGTTACTGTCTTAGTTAAACACTCAAGAACAAAAATTAAATACCAAGAAACTAATCAAAGTCCATTAATCCTTTAATTATCAAGGTTTGTTATCTTTAAAATTAATTAGGGATTTTGCTTCAATAGAAATGAACTATAACCTAGCTGCAATTTACTACAATAATGGGAAACCCAATTTGTTTAGGATCAATGTTGATGTTACACTGTTTGATTTAAATGATCAACTTGACAAAATTAACGATCATCTCAATTGTGATGACACAAGGAAGGCAATCAATGTTGAGTATCATCGTCTGTTAATCCACTCAGATAGATGTGTTTGGTTCACCCAGATGAAACTTCAGAATGACGACAATGTGAGAGCGACGCTCTCTATATACGGTCAATGTAGTTCGAAGATATCGTTCGACTTTGACGCTACCTTGATGAGATTTGTTCATGTTATCCGGACAAGTATGATTTATCACAAGACGTAGAAGAAATCAGGGTGTTTGTGGATAAACCCGATGAAAAAATTAGTTTGGCTCATCCATGATTTTGTTTTATGTTTAATTTATGTTGCTATTGTTTTTGTATTATGTTGTTAAATTTGTGTTGAATTATATTGTTGCTATTGTTGTAGTTGAGTTATGTTGTTGTTGTAGAATTTGATTTAATGAGAAAATCATGGGTCTTCTATATTGACATGGTTCAAATTATAGGCTCCGACCGAGGACAAAATGAAAAATTCGTAGAGGCGTGAATAAGGTGGAGGGTGAAAAAGAGCTTATGGCCTAAGGATGACAAAGTGTGTCGTCCCACCTTGCCTAGACCCACCCAATTTAAACCCATCTAAAAACAGAACAGAACGAGCTGACTCAATTAAGACGATTACGTCTAAAACTTCGGCTCAGTCTGCAAAAAATATCCAACTAAACGAATCGGGCTGTGCTGCCACCCTACTTATTGGCTCCCATAAGCCAAAATTCATCCAAGCTTATGAATTTGGAAATCTAAAAACACAGGGTTGATAAGTGTGTTTGTTTCAACTTTTTTAAAATAAAAATTAGTGATAAAAAAAGTCTAGAGATTAATATTTATAGATTTAAAAAAATCTAAAACTATTTATATCTTTTTACTATCCATAAAAAATCAAATGTTTTTAAAAAAGTTTCTACCTTTTTCATGTGTTACCTTCTTTTTAAAGTCAAAAATAATTTTTTTGATCAAATATTTTTTAAAAATTCCTAAACAAACACTTAAAAATGAAAAAAACATCAATTTTATTGTTTTGAAAAGTGAATTTTTTTCCTTAAAAAATATATTTTTTAAAACAATTAAAAAAACGAATCCTCTTTCAAATTCTGAAAACAGCTTGCTTATCGAAAAAAAAATTCTGAAAATATTTTGCGAATTGTACAAATCAGAATCTTGAATCCTCTCTCGTGTTTCTCTCTCCGATCTCTCAAACCAGAAGCAATCCTAGGGTTTTGCTGTTCAGGTCCGCTCTCTCTCTCTCTCTCTCTCTCTCTCTCTCTCTCTCTCGTTTGTTTTCTTTCTCCGTTCTCATTCTTCCATTTGGGATTTTACTTGTTACTGCATCTGCTAATTTGTGAATTTTGCTTGCTCAATATCAACGGAATTCTTATTCCACTTTCGATAACCTTAGCACAACCATGTTTTCTCGATTCGTTATAATTTCAACTTCGAATCAAGAAATTATAATTTATAACAATGTTTTATTTGAAATTATTGGATTGTTTAACTGGGAGAAAACAATCTATTAGTATTTAGTGCTAGGGTTCTGATTCATCTCCCCTGCTGCTGCAATAGCTTATTGGAACTATTCAATTATGGAGATTTCGATTTTTAACGTCAACTCAATGGCGTGTCTGGTTATCTAGTAGATCGGTTTTCTACGGGAAGGGTCTCCCATCTGTATGTATTCCCCTCTATTGCAGCGGCATTGTATTTTTTCTGTGGCTTTTTATCTAGTACACATTGTGCTTGGGTTTGAGTGTGCTTAAATAATTTAGACGTTTTTGAAAAAAAAACTTTTGCTTTTGGTTGTCGATCTTCATAGTTGTTTTGTTGTTGATGTTGCTAGATTCTTCCAATCGTCTCTATCACATCCTACTTTGGTACTTCCTTTTTCTCTGCATTTGACTATCATAAATTTCAGTTTTGCTACAGGGGCAACAAGAACATGTTAGGTAACCCCACCCAATTAGGTTTTACTCAATTAGTTCGTAATTTAGTAGACTCAAGTAGTTAGAGAGGTTAGGATATCACAATGTATGCATGCAAGTAAATAATTAAAGAGAAGAGAAGAAAAGGCATCTTGTCCTTTTTAGAGGAAATTTGTGCCTTTCATATTGTGAGGTTTTTGTTATTCTTATGGAGACTAGAACTCATAGGGAAGAAAATAGATTTGTGAGTTCAATGAAATAGGTGGTATTTATAGACAAAAGTATTTGGTTATTGGGGAAAAAATCAATACACTTTTAATTTCAAATCAAGATCAACTGGAATGCCTCTAACACATGAAGCAATAGTTAATTTTGAAAAAACTTTTGTCGACGTTTTTTGGATATGAATCTACCTGATTCAGAAGGGAAGAACATGGATCATGGTTGTTCTCAATTTTAATTCAAAAATAAGTTTGATTTACACTCCTTGTTCTGACTTTTGAGTAGTAACTGGTAAGTAGACTTTTTTTTGGTTGATGAAAAACACGGAGTTATAATTAAGAGGAAAACCTTTGCAATTACTTACAATCGTACCACAATCGACAACAAAAAGACCCCAAGTCCCTCCACGTTGTCATTGTAGTAAACCGGTTTACCCAAGTAAGATATCATTAATTTGCGTTCCGCAAACTTATCATCAATAACCAGCATTTACAACTTTGAACATCTAAATGATCACACATCTGGACAAGCACATCATCTCATCTCATATGATTAGAGAAGGCAATTTTGACCTCCGATTAAAATCTGGGGGGCAGAACTGAATTCATTATAGAAGATCTGAAAATAGAAGTTTCATCTAAATGGTTTGTCAAAATATTCTAACCTGCAACCTTCACTTGTGAATATAGTCTTTCAAAATATGATTATTGTCCTCAAGAATAACATTTCTTTGCCAATTAGCTACTACTTTAGCGACTATAGTATTAGCCCTACAAATCTCTTTAGCAGAAAACTTATGCTCTATGATTCCCATATGTCCGGGCTGCCACACCTTAATCACAGTTTCCATATCTTTCTCAAGCTGTCTAATTAGCCTAGAAAAGGGTAACGAACTTCGAAACTCTGCGATAGATTGCCTCATTCCTTCACGCACACCATTTGGAACAATTGTGATAGTAGCCTCAAGTAGTTAGAGAGAGTAGAATATCAAAGTGTATGTAAGTGAATAACAAAAAATCAAAGAGAGGAGAGGCAGAGGGTCTTGTCCTTTTAAGAGGAAATTTGTGTCTTTCATCTTTGGAGGTTGACAGACCTTTGAAATGAAATTTACAATGTTGTAATAAAGGGGATTTTCCTTATTCTTGATAATAGGATTTCAGGTTCCTATCAGAACAATGCTACACTCATTTTTTACTTGATTGAGTGAGAGTTAACCAGCCCCAGGAAAACCTCAATACTCCAAAAATGTCAAAGTATCGGTGTTCGCAGTAGCGGAGGCAGCATGGTGCAGGGGGGAGCCATGGCAACAGATTACTAACGGTGTTAGAGTGAAAAGGGGTGTGTTATCTATTTCAAGAGATTTTAAGGGAGGTTAGTGTCCATTATAAAATTAGAGGGGATGTTTGTGTCATTAGAAAAAACTTTAGGGGAGGTCATTGTAATTTCCTTTTTTTTTTAAAAAAATTTATACCCTGGAAATTACCATAATATCCTTTAGTTACTTTGAAAATTACCACACCCTTTTCATTTCCTCTTCTCCTTCCTGAAGTGACTGCGCGATCCATTTTTTTTTCCAACCATAGAACAAACGTTGTAACACTGTCCTCCTCCATCCATCCACCACCACCACCACCACCACCACCGCGACCACTCCTCGTCCTCCTGCATACATCACGTCCGCATCCTCCTGCATCTTTCACCAGTTCGCTGCCACAGTCAGAGATATCTTCATCTCTCTCCACAAACCCTAACTGTTGTAAGGTATCATTCAATTTCCTTTTGTTTGGTACCGATTCTGATTTGATTTCCTTCTATTTGTTAATGAATTTGGTTTTTAATTTGCTTTCACCTTCAATTTTTACATAACCCTAATCAAGACAAAAGGGAAATAGAAAGTGAAATTAGTGTGAAAAATGAAATTGAATGTAATTTCCTTCTATTCTGATTCTGATTTGATTTCCATTCTATATAGCGTTCATGATAAAAACCTTAAGTTGCTAGTCTCTGAGATAGGTCCATATTTTTTTGTTGTTGTTGAAAATCCGTGCAAACTATGAATATATAGAAATGGATTGAATGTTGATTACAGGTGTAACTCTTTTTAGGTTTGTTAATTGTTATGGATCTTCTCTTAAATCAATATAATCAATATTGTGACTGTTAGCTATTGATGTTGATTAAATAAGTTTCTGTGCTATTATTTGTGTGACTGTACAATTTACAAATGTTGTACAAGTATTACAAATGTTCTATCCATGCTATTATTTTGATTATTTCTTTCATGAATTTGTTAAATTGAAATTGAAACTGGTTGAAATTGATAAATTTGTTTCTTTGCAACAGAAAAGTTAAGATGAAGTTAACATGTCAGTTTATATTGAAAGGGAAATTAGTGCATGTATTAGTTCCGAGTCAATTATTGATGATTTCAAGTCACTCGGAAAGGTTAAAGTGTCATTTAAGTATTTAATGATCGACTTTATGTATTATGTAGTTTAAATTTTGAATGATCGATTTTTGGTTTATGCAATATGATTTATATATTTTAGTTTATTTTGATGGCGGCCACCCCAGACTTTTTTGTCTGGCTCCGCCACTGGGTGTCCGACACATATCCGACACCGATACGTCCCGATACGTAGTGGGGAATCACAATTAATTTTAAAAATATTAAAATGGCCGATAAGTTTGCGATACGGCTGGAAAGTACAAAGGATATGGCTGGGTGCATCTGATACGGGATACGCAAAATGACAGTTTTTTTCTCTCTCGCCTTTTGTTGTTGACTTCACCTACTTTTCCTTTAAGTAAGGAACACAGTACCATTTCATTTTCATCAAAACAACAAAACACACCTTTTTGTTCAAAAGCTAAGGTTTTCTTTTCTTCATCCTTTCCACATGACATAACCCTCTCCTTAGTCAACACCGCTCTCTTTCTCACATCTGGTAACCATACTGTCTATTTTTCTTTTTTAGTTTAGATTACTACTTTTTTTTTTAATAGTAGATTCATAGTTTTCTTAAATGAAATGATTGGTTCAGCTGTATTGGTGTTAATGTCTTGTATTGGTTTATTTTTGAAATAGAACTTTTTATAGCTCGTCACTACAAATTTAATGTAACTGTAATTTAGAACAAGGCTTGCTTATAATTTGTAATTTAGAACTCTCAGATTAATTTTGTTTATTAACTCTGTTTTATCTTCACTGCAAATTTACTAATGATGTCCTTTTTGGGTATTACTTAAGATATGTACTTGTCGCTTGTTTTGCTCATTTTGAGTAATGTGAATGTTAATTTATTATCATTATCAATTTTAGTTCTGTTTACATATTGTCCATTTGTATATTTAATTATAATTTTTTTTTTATTAAAGTATCCTTTCTGCCGTATCGTATTTTGAATTTTAAAATTTTCTCGTATCCGTATTGTATTGTATCTGTATCGTGTCAAGTATCTGGACTTCTTACTGTTCTTGTTATGAATTTATGATTGTTTGAGTGAGAATCATATCTCAAGTTTTAATTAGCATTCATGTCCACAAGGAAATGTTTATGTTGATCATGATCTGCTTGTCATAATTATATGCTAGTATCTTATTGATCACAGTGTTAGCTTGGACCCTTGCTTCAAAATACTATTGCTTCAAGTTCTAATGCATTAAGAATTTTAGCTGTTGTTACAATGCCGTATTTATTGATGATATTGTCTTTTTTTTTTTTTAGACAAACATAATTTCAGCTGTCTAAGAAGAAGGAAGTGTCAGACAGGATTAGTAACATCATTTTGTTTGATCTGAAACAGTTCATCCAGATTTTCAATGGGGAAAAACGACTTTCTCACACCTAAGGCAATTGCCAATCGAATTAAAGCAAAAGGACTGCAGAAGCTTCGGTGGTATTGTCAGATGTGCCAGAAGCAGTGTCGTGATGAGAATGGTTTCAAATGCCACTGCATGAGTGAAGGGCACCAGCGTCAAATGCAAATTTTTGGTCAAAACCCAACCCGCATAATTGAGGGCTATACCGAAGAGTTTGAGACAACTTTTCTTGAGCACATGAAGCGCAGCCATCGATTCAGCCGTGTGGCTGCGACTGTAGTTTATAATGAATACATCAATGATAGAAACCATGTTCATATGAACTCCACAGAGTGGGCTACACTCACCGAGTTTGTTAAGTATTTGGGTCGAACTGGAAAGTGTAAGGTTGAAGAAACGCCCAAGGGATGGTTCATTACATACATAGATAGAGATTCAGAAACTCTTTTCAAGGAGAAGATGAAGAATAAGAGAATCAAGGCAGACTTGGTAGATGAAGAAAAACAAGAGAAGGAGATTCAGAAACAGATTGAAAGGGCTGAGCAAATGATGCAGCAGTCTAATCCCGAGTCTGATCAGCATTCACAGGTACAGACCACAAAGGAACTAAATGTAGAAGATGGAACTAAGGTAGGATTTTCTCTTGGATCATCAGCTAAACCTGTAACCAAAGAAAAAGGTGATGCATCAAGGATAGTGTTTGATGAGGTTGATGAAGAGAAATATGAGGAAAGGAATCCCAAGAACAATTTGAAGAGGAAAGAAAGTGGTGGTGGAAAATCAGCTTTGGAAGAAATGATCAGGGAGGAAGAGAGGATAAAAGAAAAAACCAACAGGAAGGATTATTGGTTGCATGAGGGAATTGTTGTTAAGGTTATGAGCAAAGTCTTGGCTGAGAAGGGGTACTACAAGCAAAAGGGTGTTGTGAAAAAAGTGATTGACAAGTATGTAGGGGAAATAGAAATGTTAGAAAGCAAGCATGTGCTCAGAGTTGATCAGGAAGAGCTTGAAACTGTGATACCACAGGTTGGGGGCCGTGTAAAAATAGTCAACGGGGCATATCGTGGATCACTTGCTAGGCTGCTGGGGGTGGATACAGATCGTTTTTGTGCTAAGGTGCAGATAGAGAAAGGTGCCTACGACGGTAGGGTGCTTAAAGCCGTGGAATATGAAGACATTTGTAAAGTAGCCTAGTGAGTTTGATGGAATGACGATTTTTGTGATTCTGTTAAGTTTCAGGAGTTGGAAAGTTTGTTGTTATGTATCATGTAAAAGCACTAGACTTTAGGGTCATCGTTATAGCATAAATTAAATCATGACAATTATCTTTTCTTCTATTGGATAGAATTCTTGCTTGAAAATTTAGAATTTTGATTTATGTGATTATAGTTGGGCAAGGAAAATGCAGAAAAGGATGGTGATTGCTACTTGATGTGTGCTTAAATGGACGGTGATTGTGACTGTGAAACATAACATGTTTGTATTCAGCTTTATTCTAAAATTTACTGGTGAACAAAATTGAGTTCTTATAGGGTGCGTGCTCCTTGTTCTTCTTTGTGATTGAGTGGCCAGTGTACTTGTAGTTTTTTTTTGGTCAAGCGTGTACTTGTGGTTTTAATTGTTAACTTAGTAGATATATACAAAAAAAAAAACCATGATATTTAAAATGTAAATAATGGTTATGGATTATTTATATTATTTATTCTTTGTAGAAGGCTAACCCAAAGTCTTAGCTTATGTTTGATTTAGCTTTAAAACTGCTTCCAAATGCACATTTGATCATCATTTTCACAAGCTACAAATTGTTTCAATTGTGATGAGCGTTAGACATTAGCTTCACTCCATAAACAAACAATCACTTGGTGCGTATTTGGTTCTATGGTTACAAAAGTTGATTTTTAATAAATTAATTTTCATTATGATGCCGTTTGATCCACGTAACCGACCATGTTTAGTGGGATAAAATTTGATTGTTGTTGTTGATTTTATAATCCTGATTTCACTTAAAAGGGACATGAATGTAAAATGATTTGTTTGAATACATATATGTAAAAGAGAATTGAACATAACTTTACGTGTGGAAATCACGTTTAGACTTATAAACTACACATTAAAGCGTTAAGTTAGAATAAATTACGAAGACAAAATCAATTTTACTCGAGAACAACGAAACATTTCAAAATTAATTTTTTACTTCCATAATCACTTAAGACTGCTCCAATTTTACTCTTTGCTTATGTTGTTTCAGCCTCTCTAAACTTTGTCATCTGGTTGTGCTATTTGTTTACTTTTGGTTGCTGTCACGATCAAGGAACCAAAATTCAGTTACTCTCTACAATGACATCAAGAAAAACACGTTTTCTTATTAATTTGACGTGTTTATGCATAACTTAGGCAAATAATATTGCAATCCACTTATCCAATAAAGTAAATAAGCATTTTGGAAAACTTAGTTGAGTAAACTTTTATGAAGGAAAAAAAAAAACAAAAATTATTTCAGAAAAGCAAAAAAAACTAGCGCAGTTAAAATAAAACGTTTTCAACAAGAGTCAGTATCATCTAAAATAAAAGTGATAGTGAAATGTTTGAATTTGATTAGTGATTCAGTAGAAGTATATGATACAGTATATATTTTTTTTTTTGAAGGAAGTATATAATTCAGTATAAAATTCATCTGAATTCTGAAAATATATTGATCCACGGTAGCGAATTTTTTAGAGTAAAAAATAGGAAAAAAGAACATTATTATCAGAGCCTGGTTTCGATCCAGGGACCTGTGGGTTATGGGCCCACCACGCTTCCGCTGCGCCACTCTGATTTGTTGATATCATTGTTTCGAATAATATATATCATCGTATTCATGATTAAATTCTTTTCGGGATTAACGATGCAAATGTTGCGAGAAAGTTGAAGTAGCAAACGTTAGCACTTAGGAGTAGTTTTAGAATCTTACAAAAGTTAATTATATGACATTCGATTTTATAAAAATTTCAACACTTAAACTAATTATAAAATTTCAGTAGTTGAAGTAAATTGAATTTTTTTATCGTAATACCCAAAAAGTCTCTAAACTATATCTATAAAATAACAAGTTCTTGATTTTATTTTAACAAATCAAATTTTAAGGTTCTCTAATTTGAAATGATAAAAAATCCAAATAACTTTGAGCGTTAGTCTGGATTCGACTCAAATAATAACAATTCGAGTCAAATAGTTTGGCTTGAGCATAAGATTGACCGGTTTAATCTCTACCGTGAACAACCTACTAAATATATTTTGGTATCATAATGAATTGTCATAATCGC
This sequence comes from Medicago ruthenica, assembly GCA_018208015.1. Classification (NCBI taxonomy): domain Eukaryota; kingdom Viridiplantae; phylum Streptophyta; class Magnoliopsida; order Fabales; family Fabaceae; genus Medicago; species Medicago ruthenica. The sequence goes on along the minus strand of CM031375.1, from coordinate 5,823,376 downwards.
GGTGCATCATAATGATTTTCCAAAAATTACAATATAATGTGGTTTTTAAAAAATTATAGTAGCTCAACAATTATGACAAACTCCCTATAATATTGAATATATACTAAATATAATAATTAGATCAAAAGAGGAAGTGGAGGTTTTTGTCTAAATATGGTTATGTCCAAGATGTCGTATCTTTGCTAAATGGTAATAACCAAACTGGGGTATATGTATATCTGTTGTTTGATTGTAAGGTTAAGTTGAGTTAATGGACCATTATGTAAATCCTTTTTTCACTTGTGGTTGACTTTGGGGAAAGTATATTCTGTTGCATATTTGTATGATGCTGAGGACGTGTGCATGCTATTCTTGTTTTGGTGAATGTCATACATATTTTATTCCAACAAGAAATGAAAAAAGAGTCTTACATTTTGTAGACACTTGTAATTTCTTGACTAATCTTTGCTCACCTTATGTCTAAGACTAAATTAGTGAAATGGAAAGGGAACATAAGAGAATGAAAGTGTAGTCGAGTAGCATTTACTCTTGGTAGTGTTGTAAATGAATTTGTATCCTCTCATGCATGAATTCAATATGGGCTGATGATGTTTATTATCTCACACATTAAATTTTAATTACCTCTACAACTTAAAAAGTATATAAGTGAGCTCTATTAGTTGTGATGTTGAGAGTGATGAACACAATCCTCTCATTTTAAATTCAAATATGAGAGAATCTAAATCTGATTAAAATATTCCGTTACAAATGTTATGTATCATTATATAATCGGTTTAATTAGAATATCGTGTATAGATGATATAAATATTGTTTGTGCAAACATTAATTATATTTTATCAGTATATTATTGTTATGTTATTTTTAAAACATCTTCTCAAATGTTTTCAATTATTGGATGCATATGATAGTCAACTTAAGTGTTTGTGTATGGATGAAAAAATGCCTCTTAAAATTAGAGTTATGGTCGTGCAAGGTGAATCGTTTGCTATCAGATTGGTCGAGGTCTCACTCAAAGGATGACAATTACAGTAAATTAGTGAATGACTGGAATAAAGTCATATGAGAACCACAATATTAGAATGATGTTGGTAACAACCAACAATAACCAACCGTTTGTGAAATAGTACACCCGTTTTTGGCTGCTTACCTAAACAAAGAGTTTAATGAAGATATATCATTTTTTGTGTTAATAATGAAGAAGTATCCTCAATGTAAAGTAATTAAAACTCATGATATTTTCACGTAATTACCCAAAGAGAAATGATAAATCTCGCAACATGATGCATCACAAACACTTCACATAAGTTTTTTTATTGGTTGTTAAACTTTGAACATCCTGTAATCATCCTAATTTCTAAAACTGAAATATCCTTGAAACTATGACACATCAACATCGTGATGCATTCATGAAGCAAATTTTCGGTTTCTATAAAATGCTCTTAAAAATCGTTTTGTAACTACAATTTAAAAGATAACCTAAAAAGACCTAAAGTCTCCTTAAATTTGTAAAACTAATTTATACTCAATCAAAAGTGCACGTCACTTTTCTTCCTAAAGCCTAATTTTTGTTTAAAACTAAAAATGAAACTCGTGTTATTACCAAAACAACATAAATCATTTTTTTAAAGAAAACATTAAAAAATTATCATTTTGTGGTGTGATGAAAAAGAAATAAATTAGAGGTTGTTGACTCCATTTATACATACCAAGCTTGAACCTTAATTTTTTTGAGAAGTTATACTTATACCTTACAAAGTCTTGCTCATCCTAATCTATTTACACCTTTAAGCACAACAAACCATTAGTGAATCGATACATCAATATTTGGTTGCTTGCTTAAACAAAGAGTTTAACATAGATATATTGTCGATATAATAATTAGAACTCGTGATATTGTCACATAATTAATAAGGCCACTTTTTAATCACAATTTAAAGGCAACCTCAAATTATTTTACATCTGAGTGCATATTTAATTTTGCTGATGATAAAAATTGATTTTAAATAAATTGATTTTATAAAATTGATTTTAATTAAAAAAAATTAAATGTAAAATGATTTATGTTTTGATACATTCACGTTTATACTCAAAAGTTAAAAATCATAGCTTAGGTTAGAATCAATTTTATAGCCAAAATCAATTCTACTAGAGCCATGTGTATCCAAACATATGAAAAATCAGTTTTACATCTTCAGAATCAATTATATCCGCTCCAAAAGGGATTATATAAACATACATTTAACTTGTAAAACTAGTTTTTTTTTTTACAAGACTTGTAAAACTAGTTATTATACTCAAAATGCATTTCCCTTTTCTCCATAAAACCTGACGTTTTTAAAACTAAAAATGAAACTCGTGTCATTACAAAATCAACAAAAAAATATAGTTATACTACTACCTCCGTCCCTAAATATAAGACCCTTTTGAAATTTTTTTTCTCTTTTTATAAGACCCTTTTTGTATTTCCAAGTACATTAATTAATTTTTTACCAACATACCCCTATTTATTTTATATCTTTTTATTCAATCAACATTAAATAATACGTTGAAAATATAAACTAACTCTATCTTAAAAGATAAAATTGTAAAAATAATAGTAATTACAAACGAATTTATTACTAATGTCAATTTTTTTAATTTCCGTTATTTTTCTAAAAGGTTCCGAACAAAAGTAGGATCATTTTTTTGGTGTGAAGAAAGAAATAAATTATATTTGTTGACTCCATATTTATGCACAAACAAACCCAAAACATTCAAAAAAAAGAGTTCCATTTTACCACTCCTCCTTCTTCCCTTCCATCCATGGCTTCTTCTTCTTCTTCGAAGGTAGCAGCATGTTCAATAACCACGCTTCTCATCTTCCTCACATGCCTTCAATTCTCTACCTTGAAATCACCATTTCACCCACGAGACTTGCTTCCATTGATGCCCAAACAAATTTCATGGCCAATCCTCAACTCCCTCCATAGCGCTGTTGATATTCTCCCTGTCTTCGTCGGTGCTGCTTCTTCCCTTAACAACATCCCTGAGTGGAAAGGTGCTTGCTTTTACAAGAATCAAGCTTGGATGGAGTTTCATAACAAAACTGGTTCCCAATTTGGTGGTGGTACTCTTCACTTAAAGGTCGTTTTTCTATTACTTCTTTGTGTTAATTTCATGATTTTGAAATCTGGGTCGGTGTTGTTTTTGTTTAATTTTGTTTGGACTTGTTGTATTGAACTTTTGTTTATTGATTTTTTCCTTTAGTTTTAGTTTTAGTTTCTGTCTTAATTTCAAGGTTTTGAAATCTGGGTCGCTGTTGTTTTCGTATAATATGATGTTATTCAGAATCAGATTTTATGTTAAGACTTGTTGTATTAAAGTTTTTGTTTACTGATTAAACTAATTAGTATGAAGATGAAGAACTAACTAAACTTGTTTACAATTGTTATGGGTCTGAAAGATAGTTAAGATTTAATACTCTGAAAGACATGAAGCATATAAACAGTAATTTGTTATATTCATGAACCATGATATATGTTGTACTTTTTATTTTACTTATAATAGATAATAGAAATTCTTAGGGGAGTTGGTGTGTGCAACATAATTTTCTTAGTGTTAGGATATGCTTATATGAACAGAGCTTACATTATATATTTTATCCATGTAATTGAATTTTCCATTAGATCTAGATTAAGATATGTATGGGGGTTGTAGTTTGGTAGATTTGGTTGGACCAACACGTTGTAATTTGAAATGTTCAGAAACCTAAATTTGGTGGTAACCTAATAAGACCAGCCAAAGAGCGAGGCAATTAAAGGCCTAGACTATATTTCATTAGAGGAGATCAAGTTCACTATACATTTAACGGCACTCAATGTTTTGCATAAGTCAGTATTATTGTATGCATTATGCAGTTCTATAATTGTATTACTATTACCATCTCCTCTGTAAACGTTGATATTTGGGTTCAAAGGAAACTGATTGGTTATTATTATCTATTTTCTCTGATCTAGATTAGCAATGCTCATAGTTGGACATGTATGGATATTTACATTTTTGCAACCCCATATCGGGTAACATGGGATTATTATTTTCTGGCCCGGGAGCATACACTCGAGATCAACGAATGGGATGGAAGAGCCGAGTACGAGTATGTAAGTAACCATCTTTCTTCACTACACCATCACAAAATAAAGTGTTGAAAGTTGAAACATACATTTTCTTTTAGGGATCCTTACCCTTTTTGCAATCAGGTAAAAAATCACGGGTTATCAATTTTCCTAATGAAAGCTGGAATGTTGGGGACCCTTCAAGCACTTTGGGAGGTCTTCCCTTTATTTACCAATACTGGATGGGGCGAGAAGTCCAATATCGGATTTATGCAGAAACATATGGGAGCCTCTTTTGAAACACGTCCTCAGCCTTGGGTTACGAATATCAGTGTTGATGACATTCACTCTGGAGATTTCCTTGCTGTTTCAAAAATCCGAGGTCGCTGGGGTGCTTTTGAGACTCTAGAAAAATGGGTTAGTGGAGCTTATGCCGGTCACACTGCTGTTTGCTTAAGAGATTCAGATGGAAAGCTTTGGGTTGGGGAGTCAGGACATGAAAATGAAAAGGTAAAGTATTTAATTTGCATTTTGTCTATTGGTTCAAGCATGATATAGTATATTAAATTGTTATTTCTTCTTAATTTCATAATATTTATATAATTATCCTTTCAAGAATCAAACATTTCTTGAATCCGATAAAAATTTATGTTTATAAAGCATTACTGTAAATTTTTCTTAATCTTGTCAGCATCACTGTAGGTAAGATATATTCTCAGTTTCAGTTGAAATTGTGATTTAAAATTTGTGAATCACAATACTGATTTTAATATAATCTAGATTTCTTTCGTGGCATATGATTCATCATGGTTGTTGACTTGGAGCTATTGATGGTAAATGGCATTGGTAATTTCTGAACTCCGTGGTTATCAAACTCTTGAGTTAACCCATATTTGTGCAGGTTTACAACCCTCGGTATCAAAATTGAGTTAACGTCTTAACACACTTGTTTGCTACCTAGAATTTTGAATGTTAACTGCGTGCTAAGTATACTCTTGTGAGTACATGACTTGAGCCTATGGAGATTTCTTAAGTTTACATAGATTCTTGTGTTTAACAACCTTGGTAAAACTCTGCAGCATAATTTTGAGTCTGATAGCGTTTCCTTCCTTCCTCTCTCTTTTGTTTGCAGGGAGAAGATATAATTGCTATGATACCGTGGGACGAGTGGTGGGACTTTGAACTGAATAAAGATGATTCTAATCCCCATATTGCACTGCTTCCTTTACACCCTGACATGCGTGCCAGGTTTAATGAGACCGCTGCGTGGGAGTATGCACTGAGTATGGATGGACAACCATATGGTTACCATAACATGATTTTCAGTTGGATAGACACTTTAAGTGGGAACTATCCACCTCCCTTGGATGCTAATGTGGTATGAATTTAATCAGTTGTTATTTTTTAAAAAAATTCAGTTAATCTGTGGTGGCATATGGTGCGGCGATCTTGAGTTTTTTGCTCTCTAAATTCTATGCTTGAGAATTTTTCACTTCCCTTTCCTAAGTTCTAACAATAATATGAACTGTTCCAAATTGAGAATCAATAAACCATAGTCTTGAACAGTTGAACTCGTGATCTTGCTGAAATTCAACATAAGCTTTCTACGCAAGTTTGGAAATGCTAAAAAATTAGTTCAAAATTTCGAATTACAGTATAAGCTCTTTTAGTTTTACTTATAATTGCTTGTGTTGCTACCCAAGAAGACCATTTGTAGGGAATTTTTTTTCTCACTTTAAAAAAAGTAATAAATAATTTTACAATATGTGGCATCAAGTATCGACTATTGTCGATGTTGCTTTTCTGTCTTCTCATTTCTGTCTTTTGCATGTTTAAGCCACACAATACATATAGCTTATTGCTTTTTTTTTTTACGAAACTTAGCATTTACTCTGCTGCTTTTCAGGTTGCATGTGTTATGACAATTTGGAGTCAACTCCAACCTGCATATGCTGCAAATATGTGGAATGAAGCCTTGAACAAACGACTTGGAACTAAAGTATGCTGCAACCTTTACTTGTCTTGTGCTCCAATATGTGTGTTTGTCTGTGTCAATATGATACTATTTTTTTTTTTTTTGGCTTTTGACAATAAATTGAACCAATACCTTCAACCTTCTAATATAAATCATAAGATGCTTGTGACGTGATCTACTGTATAGATTAGTAATCTCTCCGTACCTGAAACTCTCATATATGTAATATAATATTCTGCGCTCTTTGATCTATTACATGTAACTTATTTGTGATAATCTCGAACATCCCCATTAACTTAAGTAACTGTGTTTCTACTTTTTGCAGGGGCTTGACCTTCCAGAAGTTTTAGTGGAAGTTGAAAAGCGTGGATCATCTTTTGATGAACTACTGACTATTCCAGAACAGGATGACTGGACCTACAGTGATGGCAAGTCAACTTCTTGTGTTGCTTTTATACTTGCAATGTACAAGGAAGCAGGATTGTTTGATCCAATTGCTAGTTCTATCCAAGTGACTGAATTTACGGTGAGTTTGTCCTAGATTCTGGTTTCTATGTTTTGTATTGCAATACTATCGTAATTTTAAAATTTCACCTTGCACTAAATTAATAGGAACTATTGAGCATATATAATTTGTTACCTTGGCTGTACATTTTCTTTTGTGTGCTTTAAGCTCTTACAGTAGTTAAAAAGATGATAGTTTAGGACATATCCAGAAGTTTCATTGTTGTGTTGTTTGAGGTACGAATTCACACCTCAACTCAAATATGTGTCTTCCAGGACTTGTTCATGAAATATGTTGTGCTCGTTATAGTGTTTTAACTCTTGATGCCGTCCATTACTAAGTCGGAGCCATTTGTGCGAACGACACTGGTTTCCACACCATCTTCATTTAGTGAAATCATCCAATAGTTTGTTTCCACCTTTATGAAGTAGGACATATGCTATGACTGTTGACTACTATTCATCTCATCCTTAAATAAATTAACAAAATGAGATCAGATTGTTTGAGCATGGCTGATATCAATTCACAATCTATATTATTTTTATAATTTCACAAGTTAATGAACTATGTTTTTTTTTGTAGAATTTTCTTGACCAGGTTCTTATGGGCTTGTTTTTGTGCAATAAATGCAGATAAAAGATGCTTACATTCTCAATTTTTTCGAGAACAATTCAAGTCGCTTGCCAACATGGTGCAACGATGGAGACACCGTGAAGCTTCCTTATTGTCAGATTAAAGGGAAGTATCGAATGGAGTTACCTGGATACAATACCATGCAACCATATCCCCACATGAATGAAAGGTGCCCATCTCTTCCCACAAAGTACTCCAGAACCAAGAATTGCTAGTAGCAGCCTACAATTCTTTCCTTCTATTCATGGGCAGATTGCTTCACAAGATTATTTCTTCCAATATATTTTGGAATTATTTAGGACATTCCAAATCAATAATTTATGTTGTTTGTATCCATTTGATCTCATATTTTTAAGCACAAAAGATCCACCATTGTATATATCCTCACAATCACAGCTTAGACGATTCATGTAATTTGGATTACATTTCTAGCTAGATTAAAGATTATGTAAATAGATGTGACTTGAATATATGTATATCATACAATATAATATATGTTCCTAGTGGTACATCTTTATTTGTCTTAAAAAAAATTTAGTCCATCAACATTGAAATGAAAATTATTGTACCGTGATTTGTGAAAGTTGCACGTTTGTTTTTTGTTTTGTTTACTCCTATTCCGCAATACACATTTATTACTATAGTATTATAGTATTACATGCTTACCCATTTATAGAACATTTACATTAGAGGGGTGTGTGTGAGCGTTGTAAATTCTAGAGTATTGAGTTCAATTCCGACTCATTAAAAAGTTCATATTTGAATTTCCATTACTTTTACCTTACAACAAGTCCTAATAAGATTTTAACTATAAAGTTTATATTGAAGTTAAATACAATATAAGCTAATACAAATATACACTAATCTACTACATAACATATTACCATAAGAATCTTATTAGGGGGACCATAAGTTGTTGAATGAGAGCTAAGATAGTTTCCTTGGGCAAAGTTCAATCAGTAGGCCCTGACTTGGTGTTGGCATTGGATCCCTGCTGAAAGAATTGTCTGAAAGTAGCTTCCAACTGAACTTGGTCACAAGGTAATGAATTGCCACCAGAGTTTCAACCCTAGCAAACTCATACCCTGGACATATTCTTGCTCCCCCTCCAAATGGAACAAAGCAATAGGGTGGGGTAGATGCTAGGTTTTCAAATCTACTTGGATCAAACTTTGATGGTTCTGGGAAAATGTTGTTGTCCATGTGAGTCATTGATGTAACCCAAAAGATCTATAAAAAGACAAGTTTTATGTTAATTAGATTGCTTGTTGAGAAGTTCATCAATGCCATACACTAGAGTTTCATTTACCTGCCACCCTTTGGGTATAATGTATCCACCATATTCAATATCTGTTGCTGCTTTTCTGAATCCACCAAAGATGGGAGAAAACCTTCTAAGAGTTTCCATTGCTACTCTCCAAGTATACTTCATCTTTGAAAGGTCTTCCCATGTTAGAGTCTCTCCCAAGAGCTTGCCTTTAGCTATCTCTTCCTGTTCTGCAACCATAAAATCAAATACACAGGTTTTTTTGCCTTAATTTTAAAGAAAAAGAATCACTATAAGTATTCTCAATTGAATAATTCTTGAATCACTATAGTATTAAAATAAAATTAAAACTTGGATCGTTGCTTGTAGCCCCTCTAGCCAAATCTTAACTGTTAGACTAATCCGGAAGTTGATATTTTGCAAGAGAGGTTGGGGAGAATGCAAAGATTCGACTGTAGAGCTACCCTCAACGTCTATTTGTATGTCTCTCCTAAATTTGGATCCTCTGCAATACACCCTCCTTTACATCTCCTATAGTTTCTTTATATCTCTCCGATCTCTATAATTTTTTTCGTTTTCTCTTTATCCCGTCTTTCCTCCCACCCTCATTTTTCCTTCTGTAGGCTGCATGGAAAAAGAGAATCCTAGCTCGTCTCTTCCCTCTCTATCTCTATCTATCTATCTATCTATCTATCTCTCTCTCTCTCTCTCTCTCTCTCTCTCTCTCTCTCTCACACACACACACACACACAAGTCTATGCATACCTTGAAGAACAGCTGCACATATAGCTGGTTCATTAGCCAAGAGCCGGATAATGAAAGTGATTAGAATTGATGATGTATCATGTCCTGCAACCATGACAAGCATAGCATTGTGGATAATTTCGTTCTCAGTTAAAACTTGTTTTCCATCTTCAACCATACTAAGCAAGCTACTGATTAAGTCTTGGCGGGAATTGGTGCCATTTTTCTCGTATTCAACTTTCTTCTGGTGCACAATTTCCTTTAACATGTTTTGGATCCTTGCACTTGCCTTGAGGCTGCGGTTGTAGTGTGTGAAGGGTGCATTAATTGGGACTGACCACATTCCTTTAATCATTGATTGAAAGGGATTCATGAATTGATCTCTTTGTTTTCCACGCTCAAGACCAAACAGAAGAGAGCAAATTATGTTGAATGTGAGAGTCTTCATCAGGGGTAATACCTATCAGAAAAAACAAACAAACAGTGGCATAACTATTTTTCCCTAATTCAATTTGCATTTGCTTAACCCAAAAAGCAAAACGGATACGTAATCAAGTATTTACTTTGTACAGAAATCATATATATCATTCTAATCAATCCTAATTCAATACCACTTCTAATCTCCTATTCTAGTAAGTGTTAAGTCATTTACCCTCAATAAAACCTATGTCAGCAATTTGATCATGTTTATATCAAAAGTGTGTATTTACTTAGAGATTTTAGAAAAATCCGGCCCTACCCGCATCAGATACTAGTATTTTACCCATGTTGGTGCAACATAGATTGTCCATTCACTCGAGAGGATCCGATTCTATAGATTGTACAAAGTGGAAACCAAAATGTTTTTTTATTAGCTTTTGTTATTGCTAAGATTTGTAACAACATACCTTGAGCTGCTGTTTCCCTTCCCAATGCATCTGAATGTGCCTCCTAACTTCTTCATCAATTTTACCAACATATTGCTTCAAAGATTCTGGCTTCAAGAACGGGACAAGTGCACCTCTGACTCTGCTATGATCTTTGCTACTCAGTTCAAGCAAGTTCCTGTCACCTAATATCATCTTAATGGACTGTGTTTGCTGGTTAACAATATTCTCACCGGGATTGGTGAATATAAACTTATTCGCAGCCTGTCCATGAATCAAAACAGTTGGTGTTCCAAATAGGCTCAGCTTTGAAATAGGACCATACTTGTTGATTCTGTCTTCAACCCATTTTTCTGCAGTGTTGGCGCGCATAGCTCGAAGAAGGCCAAGGCTTTGACCAATAATGGGAATTCCGAGTGATCCTGGAGGGACCCTTTTGGATGGTTTGGTTCTTTTTAGCAGAAAGAGAATTGGAATGAGTAAGAGGAGAGTAACAAGGAGAACACTAGCCATCATGGTTCAAGACTTTGTTTTTCAGGTTCTGGAATATCCTGATATGATATGAGAGTGTTTTATATTGATTCTCTTATAAGAGGATTTGACATTTTCTATGATTCCTTAGTTGGAGTTTGCAAATGAAAACAAACCGGCTATGTACATTATTAAAACTTTTCTCATATATAATATCTCTTCCATCCATTTATCTATATTAAATTCAGTGGCAAGATAGAAGCTGTCACCTCATTTTGCCAATTGACAAATGCTAGAATGTATCTGAACACATTGTTTAGCACGTCTAAAAATGTATATATATATATAATAAAGTTGCGTACGCTCTCTCTGTTGCACAAAGCACAATATGTTAATGAAGTATTAATGTTTGTTTTTATATTATATTATATTATATTATATTATTTATTCTCTATTTTTTTAATTCTTTTAATTTGTTTTTCTCATATTATTAATGAAGGATGATTTTGGAAAGTAAGTCATAATTGCTTTTTTTTCCTTGCAAAATTAATTACGTTTTTTAATTTGTGGCATATGCAAAAGTGACATATATTTTAAAACGTATGAAGTATTTTAATAGATTAAAAAGAGATATACTTATACTTAACATTTAATTTTTTTAAGGAATACTTAACATTTTAATGAATAATTACCTTGTTAAACAATGTTTTTTATACGCTCGTTAGCATGACCATTTTTATTTTTATTATGCCAAATCTATCATCTCACAGACACAAAGTGTTTCTCGATTGCTAAGTCTTTGACCATGTGGACAAAAGTTTGATTACATGGAAATGAGTAGGAAAGAACATATATTATGAGATATCAATCCATTAAAGTATCTCAAAAAGGTTTATAATCGAATTCATGTATAAGTCTGTTTATCAATAGGAGAATTTTAAAATTGAATTCAAGTCACAGCTAAGCTAGTACGAATCAAAGGTATGACTAGAAGTGTTAACTAACTAACATAACCGGAAAAAATGTGCTACTTGATCCATGGTTTATCAGTTAATGTTTATCAGTTCAACCATGGTTTTATTTCCTCAAAAAAAAAAAAATTCAACGATGGTTTAATTATTGAACCTTAAACTAGTGTTAACTTTTGTATTTTGATTACATTGCTTTTGAATGATGACCTCGTTGGTACATACTACATCAACATCATACATGGAATGATATCAAATATTGGACTGCAATTGATTTGGAAATAAATTATGTTGTGGGATATTTTTTGGGTGGGATAAGTTACGTAGTATTTGTTCCTTTGTTAGTGTTTTTAAGGTTTCATACACTAATCAAGGGAATTATTTATTTATGCTATACTCTTAGAGATTAATTTTTTCATCGGACCAATTTTTCTTTTTGCAATAAATGTAACTTGAACTTTGAAAATGTCAAAAAGTGATAATTTTTCCTAACAGTATACTTCAGAAAATAATACAGAATTAGTTTAGATTTTATTATTTTTTAATGATATAGTTGTAATATGTATCATTTCAAATGAGTTTGCAATATACTTTTGCATACCAAACACTAGTTTCAAGATATCAAGTGGGCAAGAGACCAATGCCTTGATGAAGTGGTTGATTCTCTTATCTCTTCTAAGGAATTCTATTTCTGACTGTGGTGTGATGATCAATAAGTGTCAGGACTTATTCAGAGTTCTATTAATTACTTTTTTTTTTTGAAAGGAGAGTTCTATTAATTACTTAGTTTCCTTTGTTCGGAGAGATGCATATTTGATAATTAATTCTATTGCAAAGTGGTTCCATGTTGGCCCCGTTTCATGAACTTTTACTCCTGCTCGATTGTATTTTCCAATTAATTCTTACTGATATGATACAAGCATCATTCAGTCAAAAAAAAAAAAAAGATGTTACACAACTAACAATAGAGGCAGAAGTGATGCACTACTAAAGAACCAGAAATGACACGAGAATATCAGGAGTTGGGAGTGGAAGACACAACATTAGAAGATTAAATAACACTTGTCAAAAACATTGAAGACGTACACGTCAGAACCTAATCTAAATGGTGACGATGTAATTGATGTCAGATTTCAAATAAAAGGTAGAACCACACAAGGAAATGGAAATTTGCACAGTAGTCAAGTAATAGGTCATAATACATTTCATTGGAATTTTCATCTAATTTGTGAATCATGTAACAAATATGCGTCTGTTTTGCATTTAGGATGACCCCAATGCTTCATTAAGAAAAAGAGGAAAGGATTAACAATAGAAGCTGCTTAAAGAATAATGCAGTAATGCCCAATGCTCTTATATATAAAACAACAACAACAACAACAACTATTTGTTCCAAACTCTGAAATCACTAAGTACAATAATACATCTGAACCATCTAAGTCATATGCAGGTCACCCAACAATCCAACATATACGTATTATAGTATATGATGAATCACTTTTATCATCAGTCAGCCTTAGCAGTAGCAGGTATATGATTGCCACCAGTTGCTAGTTTGTAAAGATAAAACAGAGTCATGAGACCACTGCACAAAAAGAAAAGGCAAATGTTTTTAACTCCAGATACAACTTGCTCTTCTAAAAAAATGCAATCAATGCACATTCATAAGTAGCGGCTTAGTAATACTAACAAACAACCAAACTTGCATAATGTTTACAAATGCATATATTAAGTCAAGAGAAGAGACCATTAAGACTAGCAAACAAACAAAAATCTGTTAAGTACAGTAGTGCTTGATTCCTGAAATGATATTTGGAAAATTATATATAGATCTTCAAATCAACAAGATATTAAAACAAATCAAAAGAACTTGCACTAAACAAGGTCAGGATTCATAGATTTGTGTCAAATTGTAACGTGAGGATTGCCAAAACTTTATAAACTTTGATTGGGGCTATTGTGTGGAGTGAGCAGACAATTCAAGTGACCCTACAGCACATTTAGAATAAGTTCAGATAGTATATTAGATTTTGAACTCAGTTCAAGTATTCAACCCTGAAAATCAACTAGTAAGGCGCGATAACTGCCGCGCCGCCGAAACTTTATAAATTCCATCTTAAGTCGTATCCCTAACCAACTTGAGCCTTGACGAGTTTTTGTCCTAAGGGATGATATCGCAAACTACAGTTTTTCTTTTATTCTGAAAGTAAATGGTATGGTGAAACCTTCATTAGCTAGAAAAATAATAAAAAAACAAAATTACGTCTGTGAATGCATTAACTATTCATAAAGGACAAGTTCATAGATTATAATCTACAATACAACAGCTTATCCAATGAAAAAATCCCATTTTTTTTGGACAGAATCCAATAATTAAATCTTGTATCGACTCAAATTTAATTCCTACAAATAAAACTAAGTACATAATCAGTCCTTTTAATTACCTGAGTCCTGCAATCATACCAGCAGGCATGATCTTCGACGTTTGCAAGTAACGCTGTCCCATGACCCATGTTAGTACACCTGCACAAACTGTTTTGCAACACACAAATCAGTATTATTTATATGTTTGGTTCCACTTTTGGAGGAGGCAAAATTGATTCTAAATGTGAAAAACTGATTTTGACATGTTTCGTTCCTCAAGAATAGAATTGATTATGCCTCCAAAATTGATTCTAACTTGAAACGAGAAATTGTAGCTTCCGATTCCAAAATCGATATTCACACTCAATTTTTTTTTGTTAAACTCACTTTTACATGAGTGTTCCAACCAAACATATATCACTTTACTTCAACTCAATTTTAGTCGGAATCAATCTTTAAGAGTGAATTCACTCAAAATCAATTTTTGTCAGAACCAAACACACAGTAAGAAATATTACTTTGTAAACATAAGCACAGTAACTAAAAATGCAGCAAAACATAAGCTTTATTTTTTAATGCATTAATTATAAGGTTAAAATCCAAAATTTAAAACACAATTGAATATTGAATCTATACGTAACAGACTCTAAAATAATAAAATCCACAAAATACGAATAAAAATCATAAAGAAAACACTAATTACAACAATTTCACTAAATCACGATCTATGAATCATAAAACAATAATAAGAAAAATGAAATGAAAAAAGAGCATACGGATCTCGATGGCGAGAGCAAGGTAAGAGTTTTTCCGCTTCCCAAACGCATTGAGACTGAGATAACCGGCGAGGATGAGAAGCAACCCGATACCGACGCCTCCGGCGAGAGAAGCGGTGCTTCCTTTATGGATGAAACCGAATAATCCTCCACCGACCAATACCAATCCGTACGGAATTGTGAAACAGAAATCGTGCATTTTTTTTTCTCTCTTTAAATGAAGTTTGAATTTCTGAGAAAATTTGGATGAATTTGAAGTGAATTGGGACAACGACGGAGAAAAAGTGTTAGAAAGATTTCAGAGAATGTGTGTACTTTGAGGCGTGTGGAATACACAGGTCAACGAACTAGAATACCGTTTAATTACGAAATTGTCCTTGGTCAACAAACAAATTTACTTTAACTCTAAAACAAATTAAGGGGGGTGTATTGGATTAAGATTTTAAAGGATAATTTTTGTTTAAAAAAGTCTTAAGGATTTTAAAAGACTTTGTAGGATTTTAATGACTTTGATGATTTTAAAAGACTATTGAGATTTACAGTTTAGATTCTAATGGATTTAACTCATAAGATTTTAAAGGATTTCAAATGATTTTATGGATTTCAAAAGATTTCAAAAGATTTTATGAATTTTTAAAGATTCATTGAAAAAAAATAATCATAACACACTATCTTTCACAATATTTTCAATAGAGGAGAGAGAGATAAAGAGAGAGGAGGGAGAGGGAGAGGGAGAGAGAGAGAGAGAGAGGGAAAAGAGAGAGAGAGAGAGAGTGAAGGAAGGAGAGAGAGTGAGAGAGGGGAAGAGAGAAAGTGAGAGAGAGAGAGGGAGAGAGGAAGAAAGAGAAGGGAGGAGAGAGGGGAGAGAAATAGTAAAATCTTTAAAGAAAAACAATCTTAAGAAATCTCATGTTTTCATGAAAGCCTTTTTCATGCTAAAATTTCACTAGAAAATCCCACAAAATCCATCAAAATCCAATTTATTAAACAATCCTACGAAATTTGAATGATTTTGAATACCACTAAGACTTTTTTTTAAGTGATAAAGAGTCTTGATTGAATACCACGAGACTTTTTTTAAATGACAAAGAGTCTTGATTGAATACCAAAATACTTTTTTTAAGTTGCAAAGAGTCTTGATTGAATACCACAAGACTTTTTCATGATAAAAAAGTCTTTTAAAATCTCTTAGAATCCTAATTCAATACACCTCCCTAAAACTTAAATCTTATTTTTTGGTAAAAAAAAAAACTTCATATTATTTTAAAAAAAAGGAAATGCTAAAGTGTGTCATTGAGACATTGGTTAAGAGGATACAAATATAAATTGTGTTGGGAAATGGTGAAAAATGATAAATTTAACATTTTAAAAGTTAAAATGTTGTTGAATCCAATGCAAATATACTAATTTTGGTTTCCTTAACAAGTGCATTTAGGGCACTTGCCATAAGGACACTTGCCATAAGGGCACTTGTTAGCGTAACCCATAAAATAATGTTCACTTATTTTATTAAATGGAATATCATCAAGGTACATCCTTTATTCTTAAAGCTTATTAGGTCTAGCTACACTTAAACCTAAAATTTTTCCTCTAATTGTAATGCATTAAATACCAAGCATATCAACCCTAAAATATTTCCCTCCAATTTGGTTTTCAATTTGAATTTCGGTGGCATTTACTGTGGTATATGTAGTTAACCGTGATATGTTAACATTTTGGTTTCTCTGCATTTTAAATTTCAAAATAGACAGAAATAGATTTCCATGCATCGTTACAATTCCAATGCCATGTCATCATGAGTTGTATTGTAAATGAAACATCTTATTACCAAGTTATTCATCCCCAATTCATTCTCCATTTCCAACCAAATGATACCACTTCATCTATATCCTTTTCATTTCCTCCCTCCTCTCATCAATCGAACATGACTCGCCGGCGACCACCAAATACAACTCCTCTGTCTTCAACCCAGTTTCACCACGGCATCCCGTCGAGGTTCAAGATCCTCAGCCCAAGCATATAATCAAGATTCGAGATCCTACAACGCCCATCCTGCTGCTCAATTGTTGGCTGAGGTAGTATCCACTCTCCATCTTCACATTAACCACCCATAAGTTTCATGACCTTTGTTTATTGTTGTGTTTTTGAGTTTTGATTTTCTGAATGGTTTGATTTGGTTTTGGTTTTGGTTCAGGTGTCGAAGAAGGTGATGGATATGCGGGAGTTGAGGAGGAATGTTTGTGTATATCATCTTTACCAATAATTTATACTTTTTTTCTTTATTGGATTCAATTTAGATGAAGGATTTTTCATTAGTTTCTGAAGTATCTTCCTATTTAAATTTCTTTTCCTTTTTCCATTTTTCTATGATATGTAGGTATGAATTTTCCTATTGTCCAAATATTTTTTTTCCATTCATATTTTCCATTAATCTAATCTATGATGTTACATTTTTAGCTTCTTTCCTTGTAATGGCTCGACAACATTAGATCATTTTATCTCTAAAATAACAAAAAGCAAGTTTGTTTTGGGGCCTTTTTCTTCATATGATTTTGTTTCATATCTTAACTGGTTACTGTGTTAGACAATGTATTTTTGGTGCTAATTGACTTACTATGTTTCATATGCCTTTTTGTTTCATTTTGTTGTTGTTGCTAAAAAATCAGGTTTATATTGTGTGGCTCCTTTTTTTCTATCTTCTAGTTTAGATTGCAATAGTAATTAGTTTGTCCTCCCTGACTATTTGGTCATCTTAATCCATGTCTAGGCTTTAGAGCATGATGTTTTGTCCCTCAATATATTCAGTGATTTTGCAAGGTTGTGGTCTTATACTTAATCTTCATTGTTCCTGTTTTGCTCTTTTCTCTTTCTTTGTAACAATTGTTCCCTCCATAGGCACATCGAAAGATCAAGTATCAGTTGGATGAACATTTGATTATTCTTCGATTGGTGAGTCTGATCCATTAATAAACCAAGTGATGGCATTTTTTGTCAGGGAACTTGGAAAATATTTCATTCTTAGATTTTCATTATTTGTTATGTCCCCAGCCTCAGTTAAATAACGAGCACCGTGTTCGATAGTGGATTTGCTGGTATCACCAGCGAATTTTGTAAACTTGGGGACTTTCCATCCCCTTGGGAGTTTAGTTTGTAAAACATACTCAGATAAGGACGACACAAAGTTTGGCCTGTGTAGGCCTACATTGAGGCCATTTTGGACTAGAATTGTCTCGACAAGGTTGGCTATGTTATTTTGGGCTCCAAAATTATTTTGTTGGACTTGCCTAACCACCTCGTTAGTATTTTGGTTCATATTAACCAAAACAACTTCAGGGGCTCGTTCGACTGTCCCTAGAGCAGGTTGTTCGACTACTTGGGGAATAGGTTGTTGTCCTTGATTTCCCTCGTTGTTTATCCATTCGCCTATTTGTAGAGGCCTAGGGTTTTGGGGTTGGACAGGGTCAAAAAAATCTGCAATCCTTCCCATTTGTGTAGCCAACATTTGGTAACTTTGGTTCGTGTTATGAATCATATGATTAAACACTGTTCCAATTTGTTGTGTTAACATATTTACCATTTCGTGGTTACTTTCATCCATTTGTTGTCTAAGGGACAACAAAGATGATGTGGTCAATACAGGTTGAGCGTTTGACCAGGAACGCTTATTGCAGACCCATGTAATGGAGATAATGACGTATTTGCATTATCTGCATACATAGATGCGTTCGTCTGAAGGTCTGCCATCAATGATGTTGACATACCATAAGGATGATCTCTATTTGCCGTTGCCATCGTGAATTGAGACATAGAGGGCATAGAGGTACCAATTTGACTAATTAGAGGATTTCTGTCAAGTCCTTGGGTTAGTGGCCTAGAAGCCACTGGGCTAGCCTGCATCGACGCCGTAGTTGTCGAAACAACAGCAGGAGTAGTTACTCCCATATTCGTCAAAGATGGTATAAGGGCTGTTCCTCCCACCACATTCGCATGAATTGCACTAATAACTGGTATTTCTTGTGAATTTTGTGCATTAGACTGCACATTGGACGTAGAAGCAGAACTTGAATTAGGACGAACCATTTCAGGAAGACGCTTACCACCTCTCAATCACATGCGAAGATAAATTCACAAGTTTTTTAGAAACCAAGAACTAATTTGACACACAAAGGTCCCATCGGGCGTGCCAATTTGTTTACGCTGAATTTTGACAAACAACCGCTGGTTACAAATAAAGTTGCTTGCGAGATCAACCAGGAATCTCAGGACATATGTGTGTAAAACTTTCCCAGAAATATTTGCATGTTAATGGTGTTTTTTGGATATATTTTATGAAAGAAGGAAAAAAGTCTTCAAGTTCAATGAGATTGAACTTGTCGAATGAAGTTTCTTATAAAAATAATTTGAACGTAGATTTGCAGAAAGACAAGTAAAATGCCAGAAAATTTAAGAAAAACTAAAATTGCATTGATTCGAATAAAAAGTGTTCACAAGGGTCATACATTGATTTGTTACTCGTTTCTCTCTTTGACATGGATACTTTGAGTTTCTAAATTATGTATGTCATTTGTGACCTCGTTTTCCTCATGGAAAACTCTTATTTATACTAAGAAAAAAATAACTGTACAATCCTATCTAAACTATAACTACCACCAACGTCTTTCAACGGGAGAACCTTCTGATTTTGAATTTGAATTTTCTTCCTTCGACAACACTTACTTGACCTTATCTACTATCAATGTCGAATCTTCTATTTGTCGAATGCATTGTCCTTTGACTTTCTTGATTCTACTAAGTCCTTGGTTCTGTCGAAATCTTCTCAATAAATAGAAAAACCTCGACAACCTCTTTAGTGTCGAAAAACAACATCTTTTTCCTTGGAATGACAAGTCAAACCTCATTGACTGCATTTCATTGAGCATGTCGAAAATACAGGCTAACAATGAGAGAGATAATTGTCCAAAAGTTGTCACACAATAGTTGTACAAGTTTCATTTGTGTACAAATAAATGTAAGTATGGACATGGAAACCAAAACAATCGATAAAGATAGTAGGAACACAATGAGGATATAAGAGAGAGATAATTGTTACAAAATTGTCGCAAAATGGTTGTAAAGTATTATTTCTTATTATATAATATAACAATTGTTAAAGAATCTCACATCGGACAAATGATAACTAGAACATGTGTTTTTAAGCGAGGGTCATCCTCACATGATAAGTCGGTTTTGTGGAGTTGTGTTAGGCTCAACCACGATTTCTAAGAACAACATATAAATATAAAGACCTAACAATATAAACTAACAATATAAACATATAATTTGGATGATGAAATTCAAAAAATGCTTAATTCTTTTGGTGAAGTTCTAATAATTTGGATGATGAAATTCATAATTCTTTTGGTGAAGTTTTAAAAATAGAGAATCAAAGGGTGTTAGTGGTTGAGTTGGAATGAACTATCTTTGTCGAAGAGGTTTGGTGGTATGGCTTTCTAGAACTTATTATATACATTAATGTAGCAATGCTAAGTAAACAAGGTGGAAATTCTTTACTCAACCGGACGCTCTAGTGACGAAGTTGTTTAAGGCTAGGTATTACTATTTTCCTTTGTGTGGTTTTTAAATTCTCAAATTGGTCGTAACCCTTCTTATCAGAAAATTGCTCTTCTACCAAACGTGAACATTTATTATCAAAAAAGACATTGATTAACTATTGGTAAATTTTGACCAAAAAAAGAAAGACATTGATAAATCAATTTTTATTAACTATTGGTAAATTTTGACCCAAAAAAAAATGATATTGATAAAATCAATAGTTAATGTTCCACTGAATTTTTAAACGACAAGTAAATAAAAGAAAATTACAAAAGTGAGTATATAATTTTTGATTTGGACATTGCATAATATATATAAGGGTTGGGGTCAAACTCTAGACGCTCCATTTATTTACCTTAACATATAATTTCTAGTCACTAACTACTAGATCAAAAAAATAAAAAAATGAATTTATACTTTTCGATTTGGATCCTTTCTGGTTTTCCTGATCTATGTTATGAGAGAGAAAGATACAAAAGCGACATAAATAATTTTGTTAAATTATATACACAAAACAAAATTGCTCGAGTAAAAAAAAGGAAACAAAATTGCTATCGTCTATCTCTCCTTTAACGTAGCGAGAAAAAGAAAAACAAATGATCCAACTCCTATAACATCATCGACCAAGATGCCACACAAAAACAACATCAGCCAAGATGGCACGTGGGGGTATCGTGGAAGGATTTCTTATATTGCATGCATGCAAATGTATACAACAATGTTTAGAGCAACACTTATAGCATATTTTATTAGAAATATCATGTGGAGTATAAAACAAACAACACAATTATGACACTTGACTAGCCAAAGTTGATGGTTGTATATAAAACAACCCAACGTAACTTAACTCACGTTGGGGTTCAACATGAGTTAACTCACGTTGAATACCAGTATCAGCGTGAGTTAATTCACGTTGGATGTAACGAACGTGAGTTAACTCACGTTGAGGTTATTTCAGAAAGTTTAAGTGGGAATGAGCAAAAACGTTTGGGAGAAGAACAATTTTCTTCTTATTATTGGAGAAATTTATTGTCCGTACGAGATTTGTTTAAGGAAGGTGGCAAATGGGCTATTTGTAATGATTCTCATATCTCCGTATGGAATGAGCCTTGGTTACGTGATAATATTATTCTTTCTTCTCCATCAAATATGTATTCGATCATGAGATCTAAAGGTGGGGAATTTGTTGAAACATAATGAGAAGCAATGTAATGAGGAGTTGATTAACACAATCTTTCTCCTAAATGTAGCTCAAAAATTATTTCTACCTCTCTTTGTGAAGAGGTTATTCATAATCGTAAAGTTTGAATGCAACAACTTCAAGAAATTGTTCAGTTAAAATTGGGTATCATTTGTTGATGAATGATATACTTGACAATAATGAATTCAAATAGGATAGTAACTAGATGCTTATTTCGAAACTGAAGATTCCACCAAAACTAGATGTTTTTTTTTGTTTGAATTTATGTATTTCCAATTTTCCGGTGCCAAAACTAAGGGGCCTATTTAGATTAACTTATTTGAGCTTATCTACTTGCATAAGCACTTGTGACATTGTGTGGCAGAACTTATGAAAATAGCTTCATAATCAGTTTTCAGCTTATTTTCATAAGCTCTCGAGAATGTCTTATGAAATAGCTTATTCATAAGCTCTTATATGATAATTATGCTAAAAGTTGCAAAAATAAGTTGTTTATCCAAATAGGGTCTAAAACAAAAAGGGTTGGACTAATGGATGATAATTGATAAGATAACTCTTCAAATGTTGTCTACAGGCTTTAGTTACACTTCATGGAAGGAAGTGATTCCATAGATCACATTATATTTAAGAATATCTTTGAGAGAATGAAAATAAGTGCATTCGTTATCTGACATAACTTATGTACATAACTGATAGATCTTGGGAAAATGTGAATTGGTTGTTTCATGTTATTCAATTTTTGCAGAGTAACTTTCTGGGTGCCCGCTTTTAATGTTTGTTAATGAATGTCTGCTTAACTTTATTTAGATTTTATCGATATCTTTCTGGGCAGTCTGTGCTGTTTAGTACCTTATTTTGTTATGAATTTTTTTATGAAAATGTCACCTTGTTGTGCCTCCGTTCGGCGTTCTCCCTCTAAAGAGAAGCTTCCTCTCTCAAAGTTATGTTCTCTAATATCTTATTATTCTGTTGTTGCAGATCTCATCTAACTTTGGTCCTTACTCTCTCCTCTCCGGTCTCATATATAAGAAAATATTCTTTTTTCAGGTTCATTGAATAATCAATGTATCTGTTTTAAAATGTAGATCAGATACATTAATTATTCAATGAACCTAGAATTTTTTTTCCTTATATATAAGACCGAAGGGAGTACATCAACAATATGCTGCTGGATGATGTAAGTCTGTGTTTGATTTAACATTCTTAGTTTGGTTTGTCTAATGTTTGAATAGACATTGCAATGCTGAAAAGTTTCACAACTAGGCTAACTTCCCTTGCAAGGTATTTGTCACTTGAAAAAGTAGTATAGTAAAACTCATCTCCGGTGTATGATCGACGCTTCAGGTTGAAGATTTTTATTTTATATTTAAAACACAATTAAATACATAAGATATTTACACTGACTTTTTTATATAAGATAAGAAAGTTATTTAATAGTTACAAGCTTCTAAAATTTTATCATATCGACTTTTTTATATATCAACAATTAAATAGTTACGAGTTTTTAAAATTTTATCACATCGACTTTCTTATATATGTACATAAAAATTTGATTCTGCATATATAAGTACATAAAATCTGCAACGGGTGCGGTGCAAACATTAAATGATGTTTTGCATATAAAATCAAAGTTATTTAATAGAAACAATACATTAATTTTGATATTTTGAAAATAGTGTGAGTTTTCAAAGTGTTATTATATCTACTTTCTCATATATTCACAACATTATCAATGTTATTTTATTTATATAATTACCGCAATGTTACGCGACCCGTGCAAAAACACGAGTCTTTTACTAGTTAAAATTAAAACAATTGACTAATATTTTTACTTGATATTGTTGACAGGGTAATTTTTATCGCTTTATTAAATCATTATATTTCTCTTCTCTTTCTATTATATCACACAATAACTCAAATCTACTCTATTTTTCACATTTTTTCTATCCTCTTTCACTCTCTCTCACAAACTTTTCTCTTCACAACTTCTCTTTCAAATCCAACACATCTTCTCTAATGAGGTAAGGGTGTTCGCGAGCCGGTTTAATTTGGTTTTGACCGAATCCATTGTCCATACCAATAAAAAAATGAGTTGGATTGAGTTGGTCATTTAAGGGGCAAATTGATCGAGGGAACTAGAAATTCAAATGTACCAAAATTATTATTTTTTTGACAAAAAATGTACCAAAATATTTAAAAGTTTGTCGAACATAATTTTTTTTTTAAACTGTCAATCTCTCACAATTAATTAAAATAACAAGTGTGCAAGTTTCTCACCGGTACCTTTGATAATGTACAGTCAATTAGTGGTACCAAAATGACTGAACATTATGTTGCATGTACAGTCACCTATTCCAGTGCATCAACCCTGACGAAGCAATGAATATTATTATGGCCATCAGCTAAATGCATTTACGTAACTATATTACACAACACCAAAATTACAAGAAAACATTTCATTTAATACCCTTTCCTAAAAAAGAATTAATACCCCATGCCCCATGTTGGATCAAAACTGAGATCAATTTACGCATCATAAGTGCTTTTTAGAATAAGCTGTTTTTAAGCAAGATGGAAAATAACAAACAAAAGCAAAACTGAGAGAGAAGAGAATGAAGAGAGTTTTGTTTGTAATGTGAATCTCATTAAGAAGTGAATGTACACATTACAAAGCCTTTTATAGGCAAATATAACACTTGCTCGTAGCACAAACACTACAAGAAATCTTGCAATTTGCCAGGGGCAAAATCCCTGAGAAATTGCGATAAAGCCCTGGGAAATTGCAATTTGCCAGGGCTTTTGCGAGGAGCAGAAACACTCGCAAAGCTGGTCATCGCAAATTGCTATGTCAGGGGTTTAGCTCCTGACAAATTTGTGAGGAGTCACCCCTGTCAAATCTCCTGACAATAGTCCTGGCACTGGCCCTGACAAAATGTATGACGCAAATGTCTGCCTTTCTGACGCACTGCACTGTCACTTGTCAGTTGTCACATCAATGGCAGTCTGACACAAAACAGTGGCAGGAGCTTTGCGAGGGGCAAACCCCTGGCAAAATGCATAATAAATTTTTTTTAAAAAACGTTTTTTAGTTGTTTTTTAATTTAAATTATTTTAAAAATAAAAACAATACAATTTAATTATTAAAATTATTTTAAAAAACGTTTTTAAATTGTTTTTTTTATTTCATAGTTTTAAAATTATTTTAAAAAGACTTTTTTAATTGTTTTTTTATTTCATTATTTTAAAAAAACTTTTATTACTCTGGTTTTTTTCTTTTTTTTAACATTTTTGTCTAATAAATTGTTTAAGTGTCTAAAACATCATTTATTAAAAAAAAAAACAGATCTTTTTTTTGAGGAAAAATTCTAACAGATCTAAAAAATGAAACAATTCAAACAAATATGAAAAAAAAAATTAACAGATCTAAAAATAACATGCAACCATATAAACAATTACAGAATATACATAGATAATTAAACATACCATCATAATATAAAAAAAAATATTCAACATGCATTTCTTTTAAAAAAACAACATACATATTCATTATTAAACATAACAAGCTTATACCACAAATTATTATAAACAAAAGAAGAGATGAAGCAAGCTTATACCACAATATTAATATAGAAGTTTCTATTTTTTTTCTGCTTCAAAACGTGTGAATGATGGGAAGAGGAGAAGAGAAAACTGAGATTTTTTTTTGTTAAGTTGTGAATGAGAGAGAACCAGTTCAGCAAACCATTTATACACAAAAAAACCCAGAGGTTTACCGAGGGGTAGCCCCTCGCAAGACCGGTCGAATCCCAACAGTCTGATTGGCAGACAAGGTACAGTCAAAGCCAGGGATTTGCAGCATTTTCCCAGGGGTATACCCCTGTTTTTCTGCAACACAACATGCTTTTCAGCAGCTTTGCAGAACTTTTGCAGCTTTGCAATTTGCCAGGAGCTGCCCCTCGGTTATGCCCTGGTATAAGCTGACACATTTCAACTTTTGTCACTTCACACTGCCCAATACTTTTTTGAATTGGAGGGAAGTTTCCCGCCCACATTTTGCCACGCCATTTGCCAGGGGCAACCCCTGTTTTTGTCATATTTTACATTCTGCAATTTACCAGGGGTGCTCCTGGTTTAGGCCCACGTAAATTTCCCAGGGCTTGCTGCCCCTGGCTTAAGTCCCTGTGTAATTACCATATTTCTTGTAGTGAAACTATCTCACTAACTAACAAGTTTTGTAACAAATTTTCTAACTAACTTGCTATGTGGCAGTTATGGATTAAGTCTTAACACTTCCCCTTAATTCATAACTGTTGAATATTGAGAACACCAAGTTCTTCCTCAAAAACTCAAATCTATCAAGCTTCAAAGCCTTAGTGAAGCCATCTGCAAGTTGCAGTTCTGTAGGATAGTACTGCACCTCAATCATTCCATTAGTCACCTGCTCCCTAATGAAATGGAATCTAGTCTAAATGTGTTTGCTCCTACCATGAGAAATTGGATTCTTAGCAAGACTTATGGCAAATTTATTGTCAATTCTCAGTGTTAGAGGTTTCACAACTTCACACTTGAGCTCTTTCATCATTGAATCCAACCACAAAGCTTGACATGTTGCAAAAGTTCCTGCAATGTACTCAGCTTCACAGGATGAGAGTGCAGTAACAGGTTGCTTCTTGGTGCACCAGGATATGGCAGCATCATTGAACTTGAAGACATAGCCTGAAGTACTCCTTTTATCAGTCAAGTCCCCACACCAGTCACTATCTGAGTACCATATGAGCTCATTCACTTCTACTTCCATTAGGGAATAACAAGCCATATTCCATAGTTCCTTTGATGTATCTAAGGATCCTCTTAGCAGCTATCATATGAGGTTTCCTTGGATCATGCATGAATTTGCTAATCACACTGTCTGAGTAGCAAATATACAGCCTGCTATTACATATATATCTCAATGATCCAACCATTTATCCAAACTTGGTTGAATTTACTTTCTCTTCTTCACTGCAATCATCTAATTTTGAGTTTGTCTCTAATGGATTTGAGACTGAATTACAGCTTTCCATCTCAAACTTCTCTAGTAATTCACTAATATACTTTTGCTGATGCATAACCATTCCTTTCTTCAATTTCACAAATTCCATTCCTAAGAAGAATGAAAGCTCACCAAGACCAGTCATTTCAAACTCAGACTTCAATTTATCTTTTACTTTCTTAATCTCTGACGTTGTGCTACCAGTAATGAGTAGATCATCAACATACAGACATATTATGATAGTTTGTTCATCACTGAGATTCTGAACATATACACCAAACTCAACTGAACACTTTTTGAAGCCTATATGGATTAAGAACTGATCAATTCTTTTGTTCCATGCTCTGGGGGACTGCTTTAATCCATATAAGGCCTTATGGAGTCTATACACCATATTTTCCTTGCCTGCAATCTCAAAACCTAGAGGTTGTGAAACAGACACTAACTCTTCAAGTGGACCATTTAGAAAAGCTGACTTGCCATCTAAATGATAGAGTGGCCACTCATTTTTGCAAGCAAAAGCTACTACTATTCTCATAGTTTCAATCCTTGCTACTGGAGCAAACACCTCATTGTAATCAGTACCATGTTTTTGCAAGAAGTCTCTAGCAACTAGTCTTGCTTTATGTTTTGAAACCTTGCCATCTGGATTTAACTTCACTTTGAACACCCATTTCACATCAATTTTATTTTTCTTGTCTGACAAGTTAACAAGTTCAGGTTTGATTCCTTTCAATTGACTGTAGTTCTTCTATCATAGCTCTTTTCCACACATCAATTTTCAGTGCTTCTTTATAATTGATTGGTTCAGACTCTGCTAGCAATGCAAAGTGAATGAGATCACCTTCATCATTCACTGCAACATCAGGAATGATTTCACGATCATTCAGCTTGTTAGGTGCTTGTCTGGCTCTTTGAGGTCTCACTGGTGCTATATTTCCTTCTGGATCATTTTCAACATCATCATGACCCTCTTCATTTTCTGATTCATCACTTAAATCAGGATATATATATATAGACTTGCTGAACCTCACTGCTATATACATGTTCACTTTCCCATTTCCACTTCTCAGCTTCATTCAATATAACATCTCTACTGATATGAACATTCTGAGTTACAGGGTTGTAAAGCTTGTATGCACCAGTTGGATGATAACCTATAAGTATCATAATCTCACTTTTATCTTCAAGCTTACTTCTTATAGTATCTGGCACATGTTTGTAGCACAAAGAGCCAAAAACTTTGAAATGTTTCACATTAGGCTTCCTTCCACACCAAGCTTCTTATGGTACCTTCAAATTTAGCTTCTTAGTAGGACATTTGTTTAGAATATAAGCAGTTGTAGTGACTGCTTCACCCTAAAACTTGTGTGGTAGGTTCTTCTACTTAATCATGCTTCTAGCCATATCAAGCAAAGTCATATTCCTTCTTTCTGCAAGTCCATTTTGTTGTGGTGTATATGGAGCTGTTACTTCATGATCAATTCCTTGATTGATGCAGAAAGCTTCAAATTCCTTAGATGTATACTCACCTCCACCATCTGTCCTCAAAATCTTAATAGCTTTATCACTTTCTTTTTCTACTAAGACTTTGAATTTTCTAAATATATCCAAAGCTTCACTCTTAAGCTTAATAGTATACAACCATATCATTCTTGTAAATTCATCAACAAAGGTAATGAAGTACTTACTACCACCCAAAGAAGCTACCTCAAAAGGTCCACAAATATTAGAATGAATTACTTGTAATGCTACACTTGCTCTTTTAGGTGCTTCAGATACAAATTTCAACCTACTTTGCTTGCTTTTCACACACACTTCACATATTGTTTTTCTGATATTCAATTTAGGTAAACCATGCACCAGTTCTTTAGAGTTCAATTCACTAAGACTTCTAAAATTCAAGTACCCATACCTCAGATGCCATAGAGCTTCAACATCTTCACTAATTGTTGCAGACAAGCACATCATCTTATCACTTGAGATGCTGCATCTGTAGGTTCTATTCTTTGACAAGGTAGACTTTCGCAATAAGTTCTTCCTTGCATCAAACAATTTCAATGAATTACCATCCATTGTTACTAAGAACCCCTTCTCCACTAATTGACTTATGCTCATCAGATTACACTTCATATCTGGAACATAGAGGACATCTTCAATAATGATTTTCCCACCATCACTGCTCTTAGTCACTATATTTCCACTTCCTTCTGATGCAAGCTTTCTACTATCAGCTAATTTGATAATGGTTTTCTTGCTAGAATCAAAATTAGTTAACCATTCTCTATAAGCAGTCATGTGATTAGAGCATCTAGAGTCAAGATACCGCTCTTCATTCTTGATCTTATCTTCACAGGTAGTAGCCATCATCAAGATTGTATTGGAATCATCTCCATGATCTATATTTGCTTCCTCATCAGTCTTTTGATCTTTCTTGAACCATCATTCATCAACAAAGTGTCCATACTTTTCACAATTGTAGCACTGGGCTTTACTTTTATCAAAATCTTTCCTCTTATTCTGACCTTTGCCAAAACCTCATCTTTTTGAAGATTTAGTTTTGTCATCGGTTCTAGACTTTCCATTATTGGACCAGTTTGTTTTTCCTTTTCCCTTTTTCTTCAAATTCTTGTGATTTCCCTCTTTCTTGGATGTTTGTGCTTGACGAGCTTGTTGTACAGATCTTTCAGAGCCTCTATCAATCACTAAAAGTTCATGTGCTTCCAGTGAACTTTGCAATTCTTCAATCTTCATAGTTTTAACATCCTTTGCTTCTTGGATCGCTACTACTATGAAATCAAACTTTGGATTTAAGGATCTCAATACCTTCTCTACTACCATCTGATATGAGGTGTTTTCACCACAATTTTTCATCAAATTCACAATCTCAGTTATTTTTGAGAAATAATCACTTACTTTTTGATCTTCCTTCATATGCATCATCTCATACTTCCTTCTATATGACTGCAGCTTGACTTGTTTCGCCTTTTCTCTCCCATTGTGATAGTTTTCCAGAATGTCCCAAGCTTCTTTGGTGTTGCCTTTGAAATCTTCTCAAAATGTTGATTATCAACATTTTGTTGAATGTAAAACAGAGCTTACAATCTTTCTTCTTCGCTTCTTTGAATGCCAACCTCTGTGCTTCCGTTGGATTTGCCCCAAAATCCTCATCTTGTGCTCCAAATAGAGATTTCATCAACGCACTCCATCGTTCCCAGTTCTTGCCATCAAGAACTAATGTGAGCTCAATGAGGAGGAGGATCTATTAAAAGAAAACGAAAAAAAATGGAGAATCCTAACAGAATAGTTGCAGGGCAGGAGTCACTTGTTTGTTTTTATCCTACGACGATTTCATCTTATAGTTGCTGTTTTTATAATTGTAAAGTTTCTGAAATATTTTCTGGCCGTAAGACAGTTGTGACCGGTGGACATTAGACATAAAATGCATTAACCTATAACCTCTATTTTAATACTCCAAAGATATAGACTCCTCCATTAGTTCATTACATGAAAAATTTCTATCATCAATTAGTTCTTCTTCAACAACGCAGAGTGTTACAGCTTACTCTATCAAATAATTGTGCAAAACTTCATCCAATTAAAGATGGAACAATCTAAATGTCACTGTGTGTGTATATTATGGTGGATGGCGACAAACCAAAAAATCATAGCATTACGGCATATGGTAGAAAGAAACATGTCGGATGGCAAACATGTGAGAAATGCAATGAATAATGATAAATTACTAACTCTTTCAAAAAAAAAATGATAAATTACTAACTAACCAGTGGTCTCAAGTTGAACTGTAGGAAGTGTGATTTGACGTTCATTTGGCAGGAAGGAGTTGAATAACAGAATCAAATCTGTACGCCCTTTAAGCAGATCCTTCACTCTTGCTGTGATACCTCTAACGAATTCTGAAGCCACGGACGGGTTAACCCTATTTGATTGTTTCTAACAAAAAACAAATAAATTTATTTAAACATGATTACTACGTGTAATCCAAACTAATTTGTTCGTATATATTTTAAGATGAAAAAATTGGTTCTTATTCTAAGGTTACTAGAGATGCTTTTCATTCTCGGCTCACGGAAGTCACTGAATTTGGTAGCATTATCATGGCTTGCAGGGAGCTGTTCTCTTTCTTTTTTACAAACTTCAGGGTTGAGTTTATCAGGCGGCAAACGAATGCGGTGGCTCATGCTTTGGCAAGAGAAGCCACTTCCTCAGCTAGTCCCACTATTTATTATGTAATCCTACGTTATATTGAAACGATTATTATTAATGAAATGCTATAAGCAACTTTCCTTAAAAAAAATTATATTGAGATAAAATTAAAAGGGGGATTAGGGTTGGAGATAGCGGTGGGAATAGGCCAGGCCGCCCGTCAGGGGCCTATGGCTCGGCCTACTAAAAGCCCGGTCCGGCCTAACTCGTTTAATAAATAGGTCAAGCTTGAGCTTTTTAAAAAGCCTAATAATTAAAATAGGCCAGACTTATGCTTATAAAAAGCCTATCAGGCCTATCAAGCCGGCCCGTATATGAGTATATTACATTTTTCCACATTTATTATTTATATTTAGTAATACCAAAAAGAATTACTTATCCTTCAACTTCTCATACCACAATTGTTATTATTTTAGTTTTTTTTTGTATTTGGGATACAATACAACACAACTCTTGGTTTGGAAGCTTCTTAAGTTATCATTGATTTGTGTGAACTGCTAAGGCTTACTACTGATATGCTTAGGGTCAATTATGATTATTAGAATAAGTTTGAAATCCTTGTTGTTATGAGACATGATTATTCTTGAGTTTCTATCCATCTATAAATATTTCAATTGTGTTTTATTAGTTTAATTTGTATCTAATTAATGTTTATATCTATATTAAGTATGTTGCACAAATTGAAAAGAAAGAAAAATTGATGAACGGACTCTATTTGATAAATATTGAACACAAACTAGGCTTTTAGACAGGCTAATAGGTCAGCAGACTTTTAAAAAGGCCATGCTAGGCTTAAAATAAAGCCTTTGACAGGCTAATAGGTCAGGCTTAGGCTTTAGTTTTTTCAACTAGGCCTGACCTATTTAAGCAAAGTCTGGCTCGACCCGGCCTATTCCCACCCCTAGTTGGAGAATGCAGAGAAGAAGAAGGACGAAGTAAGTAAAATTAGTACCTTGTGGAAGGGTTTCTCGCGCTTATTCCTCTCTTTTCCTTTTAGGTTCACATTTTTTTGGTTGAATTTGGTGAGGGATAAATAACTCATAATAATTATCCTTTAAAAAAAACTCATAATTATTATTTTATTCTATGATTTTTTTAAATGGAAATGTCCATAAAAAAAATAGAAATGACTTTGACCTCTCATTTTTTATTATTCGTAAACGAAGTGATAAGCAACATTGAAGTTACATATTACTAGGTCCGAAATTTAAATCTGGGTTGATGTGTTTAAGATAGCAATTTTGACATTGTCAATTGATCAACTAGCTTTACATACATATTCTTTTATTATTATTCGACGGACACGCTACGTTAACGCATGTAAATTGTAAAAAACATTTTTTTATGAAATTTTGATTTTTATTAAAATTATAATATAGATATTTGTGACTTTTATATAGTAACAAATTATCTTAAAAAAATAGTAACAAACTATGTTTATCTTTTATGAACAATATAACAAATATAATAAAAAGTCTTATCTTTTTCATTAACACCAACTTTTTTTTTAGAAAGGACCAACTTTTTTTTTATCACTACAAAAATTTTCTACTCAGTTTAAATCTCTATTATTTTTCAAAATTTTCAAATTATCCTCATTTTTCATTTTTAATAATATTTTTGAAGGCATGATTTTTTAGAGGTTTTTTAAAAGCATTTTTAGAATATGAATTTAACTTGTATAAATCGATAGTCTAAAACTTGTTTACATATGCATTAATTCAATCAAGTCCCCTCACGTCATATAAATATTTGATGAGATATATTAAATTAAAAACTTATATATACGAGTGGCATTATACCATTATTTGATTGGATGCATATGTAAAAAAAAAACTTACATTTTTTTGTGCATATAAATTAAACTCTTAAAATATTATAAAAAGTTTTTGTATAAAAATTTAGAACGTTTTTTTTTTAAATCGGATATCTTTTGCAGGTAACTTCTATAGACTAATCTCTAAAGTCTTGCGGGACCCAAATAGACGGTAAATTCTTCCCACGAGTTTTAACATTGTTGCATGCACAAGACTTGATTCAAACCCAGGACCTTGGTTAAACTAAAAAAAACTCGTGTCATCTCATATAATCGCTCTTGGGTAAATTTAGAACTTTTTAACATGAGACGAATTAAATAAATAAAAAAATTAATTTCAAAAATTCAATGCGATTGATGCTTAAGCTCGTGCGATGATGATGATTGCAGTGGAGTTTGCAAAGGACTGGTGCTTAAGGAGAGTGGTGTTTGAATCCGATTGTGAGGTTTTGGTAAAGGGGATGAAGGAAAATCCGATTGTGGAGTTTGCATACTAGCTAAATTGGTGATGGGTTACGTAAGCCTATCATGCCATTGCCCGGAAGGACAAAGGTGGAACAAATGCACAAGATTTTTAAGCTTTGTGTTCTCCATCCGAATGACAAACTTTCCTTCTATTGCATTGGCACTTGTTCATTTCAATGGAACCAGAACAACGAGGATCTGCAACTTCTACGCTTAAGAGTAAGTTCTTCACTACAGATCCTCTACCTTCCGATCCTTTAAGTTGACCAAAGTTTCCACCAAGCAAGGAGTTTAATCAAGAGATAAAGAAGCAATAAGAAAAAAAATACTGAAGCTATTAAAGGGCACATGCCGGTAACTATTTTATGAGGAGCAAGAAATACCAAAGCATTGGAAACACCAAAGTATAATGCTCGAGGCGGTAAAACTTCGCGGGGAAAGTCGAATACTAGAAGTCTCGTCTTATTTTTGATTCCATAATAATAAAAATATCTTCTCTGGCAAGTTCACTAGCAAATAATATTTAAAATGCATTGATACATGCTTAAACCATCATGAGTATCATAAGACGAGAACCATCATGAGTATCATAAGATGAGTATCATAAAACAATTCATAATATTGTTCGGACTTCCGAGGGGAGTTACAATAAGTGAAATTGACACCATATATTCAATTAAAACCTTAAGACATTAGATATATGAGAAATGCTAAAAACACTATCTTTTTAACACTCTTTCTAACAATCATTCTCCTATTAGATGAAACTCATATCGGTCTCACAACTTTATGTGGAACCCATTTACAAAGTGTGGTACCCACATTGATTTCACCCAATAAGAGAGTGAATGTTAGAGAGAGTGAATGTTAGAGAGAGTGTCTATAGCACTCCTCATAGATATATTGGTCATTTCACTTGTATGTTGCTCAACATCTACTTTTGCATCTAATGTGAAACTTTAACTCATGAATAAGTCAATATAATAAATAATAATCAAACTGGAGGACACATTAATATCTCTCGCTTAAGTGTGAGACTTTGTGTCTGTGATATAGAGACATATCCAAATAAGGTCAAAGAAAGACACAACATGCTAAAAAATGTGGGTTGATGGTGGTTTCATGAAAGGAGGTTTTTGTTCCTTTAATCTTTCATGAGAGAAATGATAAGACAAAAAAAAGGATAGGGAATAAAGTGAACATTGATGGTGGTTTCATGAAAGGAAGTTATAAAAAGAAAAGGATTAAAAAATAATTTGAACATGAGAGAAATGATAAGACAAAAAAAAAAGGTGTCTGGTTTGTAAGTGAGAGTATAGGGAATAAAGTGAATTGCTGGTAATTTAATGAGTTTGTTGAAAGAGTTGAAGATTTTTGGAAAATTATTTTACCAAAAATTAGACTTAATTAAAAAAACGCCACCAAAGGGCAAATGTGAAGGAATTTTAAATAATAAAGGTTGAATAAAAAAAATAGTATGAAATCAAATGACATTTAAAAACTAAATTTTAGGATAAAAATGACATCCAAACACAAATAAAATAGTTCATCATAATGTTGGAACTTCGGGGGAAGTCTACACTAGGATGAATCATCACATTAAACTAAGAGCTAGTAACCATATAAGTGAGATTGATACCGCAACTTCACGTCAAATGTCTAATAAGCATCTATTTTGTTAACATAACACATTTACATTTTTCTATTGTCAAATCCCACAAAAGACCAAAAGTTAAGGAATTTAAAATAACAGGGGTTGAATAAAAAAAATTGCATCAAAGTGAATGACATCCAAGAACTAAAATTTAAGATAATAGAATTTAACAAATGACATCCAAAAATGAACAAAACAATTCATCACAATGTTGAGCAACCATACAAGTGATATTGACACCACATCTTTATTTAAATCTTTAAGGCATTAGGTATAATGATCGTCTCACTTATATTTTTCTTACCATCTACTCTTGCATCTAATGTGAAACTTTAACTCACATATGGCATATTAACAAACCCCCTTTAAATGTGAGACTCTCTGCATCTGTGATCTCGTAACGTAGCCAAATAAGATCATATAAAGGCATAACATGGTAAAAAAAGGTGGGTTTGTGATGATTTAATAGAGGAAGATTTCTTTTCCTTTCTTTCATGAGAAGTGGGAAAATAAATTAGAAAAAGAAAGAAGATAAAAACAGAATTTGAACATAAGATAATGGTAAGGAAAAATAGGAGTGTGTGCTTTTTCTGTGAGAGTACAGGGCATAGAGTGAATAGTTGATAATTTTACAAGGTTGTTGAAGGAGTTGGAGATTTTTCGGTAAATATTTTACCAAAAAATTATACTAAATAAAAAAAATGCCATGTTATCTTAAAATTTATAATAAACATGTATTTTGTCAACTCAACAAAACACTTCTGCATTTTTGCATTGTCAAATTCCACAAAAGACAAAAAGTGAAGAAATTGAATAATAAAGGTTGAATAAAAAAATATAGCATGAAAACGAATGACCTCCAATAACTAAAGTCTAATATAAATAAATTAAATAAATGACATGTAAAAATTAACAAAGAAATTTATCACAATGTTGGGACTTTCGGGTGAGCCTACAATGGGTTGGATCATCATATTAGACCAATATCAACCTACCATACAAGTGAGATTGACGTCACATCCTCATACAAAATCTTAAGACATTAGGTAAACGAGTCATCTCACTTATATGTGGTTCAAAATTTACTATTTCATTCAATGTAGAACGTTAACTCACAATTGACACATTAAGGTCTCTTAATAAAGTGTGCGATTATCCAGGTCCGTAATTATGTGACATATTCAAATAAGGTCAAATGGAGACACAACATGTGTAAAAAAGGTGGGTTAGTAGTGATTTCATGGAGGAATGTTTATGTACCTTTCTTTCATGAGAAGAAAGAGAAGAAATTAGAAATAAAAATACGGGAAACATATGTAGTGTGTTTTATCCGTGAGAATATAGGAAAAGAGTGAGTTGCTGGTAATTATGAGTTTGTTGATGGAATTAGATATTTTTGGGTAAATATTTTACCAAAAAAATAGACTTAATTAAAAGGGTCTTGTTAACGAGTGCCCCGGGGCACTCTTTAAGCATCCCTAATAAAGAAATTATTCTTTAAAAAAATTAAAGACTTCAATTTCCAATGCAATAAATGCACAAACTTTCATAAAAACTTACCACTTTTCGTGCTTAAAAGTGCCCCCCCGGGGGCACTCGTTAACATTTCCCGAATTAAAAAAATGTCACATTAATATAAAATTAATAATAAACATGTATTTTATAAACTCAACATAATACATTTGTATTTTTTCATTGTCAAATCCCACTGAAGACCAGATGTAAAGAAATTTGAAATAATGGAGGTTGAATAAAAAATCATCATAAAAGCGAATGACATATAAAAATTAGTTCATCATATTGTTGGGACTACAAATGAAGCTTACATTGGGTTGAATCATATCAACATGTCTAATAAATATGTATTTTGTCATCTCAACATAAAACATCTACTGTTTTCCATTGTCAGATCCCAAAAGTTAAGGAATTT
Source organism: Medicago ruthenica (assembly GCA_018208015.1). Classification (NCBI taxonomy): domain Eukaryota; kingdom Viridiplantae; phylum Streptophyta; class Magnoliopsida; order Fabales; family Fabaceae; genus Medicago; species Medicago ruthenica. The sequence goes on along the minus strand of CM031375.1, from coordinate 5,786,799 downwards.
GAAATAATAGAGGTTAAGAAAAAAAAATAGCATCAAATTAACCAAATGACACCAAAAACTAAATTTGAAGATAAAAAATTAACAAAACGACATCCATATGTAACAAAACAGTTCATCATAATGTTGTAACTTTTGGAGGAGGCTAAATAGGGTTGGATAATCACATTAGGCTAAGAGCAACCACAAAAGTGAGATCGACACCACATCTTCACCCACAACCTTAATATCTTAGGTATATAGGTCATCTCACTTGTATTTTTCTTACCATCTACTCCTGCATCCAATGTGGAACTTTAACTCACATATGACACATTAATATCTCTCTCTTAAATGCGAGACTCTCTGCATATATGTAATATGGTAACATAGCCAAATAAAGTACATTAGAGGCACAATATGGTAAAAAAAATGGTGGGTTGGTGGTGGTTTCATGGAGGAAGGTTTACGTAATTTTTTTTCATGAGAATAGACAACATAAGTCAGAAAAAGAAATAAGATGATGAAAAATGAATTTAAACATGAAAGAAAGGGTAAGGGGAAAAATAAAGAGTGTGTGTTTTGACCAAAAGAGTATAGGGAATTAATAGAGTGAGTTATTCGTAATTTTGCGGGTTTGTTGAAGGATTTGGATATTTTGAGGTAATTATTTTAACAAAAAATTAAACTCAATAAAAAAAGCCACATCTTTAAAATTTGTAATAAACAATTATTTTGTCAACTCAGCTGAACACATTTTCTTTGTTCATTGTTATATTCCACCAAAGACCAAATTGAAAGAGTTTTAAATAATGGAGGTTGAATAAAAAAAAAAGATGAAAGCGAATGACATCCAATAACAACAAATAAGATAAAAATTAAACAAATGACATCCAAAAACTAACGAAATAGTTCATCTTAACTCTGGGACGGGGGATCCTACAAGCGATATTGATATCACATATTCATGCGAAATCTTATGACATTATGTATATTAGTCATCTTACTTATATGTTGCTCAAAAAAATTCTTTTATCTAGTATAAAACTTTAAATCACACTTGACACATCAACATCTCTTAATCAATTGTGCAACACTTCGCGTCTGTAATTACGTTACATAGTCAAAAGGCACAACGTGTTCAAAAAGGTTGGTTGATGGTGGTTTCATAGAGGGATGTCTATGTTCCTTTCATTCATTGAAAGAGAGAAAGGAAATTAGAAGAAAAACAGACACGAAAAAGAAATTTGAGCATGAGAGAAGATAAGGGAAAAAAAGAATAAGTATTATATGTTTTGTTCATGAGAGTATAAGGAATAATATGAGTTGTCGGTATTTCTATGGGTTGACGGAGTTGAAAATTTTTGGGTGACTATTTTACCAAAAAATTAGACTGGATTAAAAAAAACGCCACATAATTCTAAATGTCCAAAAAACACATATCTTGTGCTAACTCAGCATAATACATGCAATTTTTCATTATCACTAGCCACCAAAGACCGAAAGTGAATGAATTTGAAATAATAGAGGTTGGATGAAAAAATTCACAAGAAATTGAATGACTTCCAAAAACCAATTTTAAGATAGAAAAATTAAACGAATGACATCCAAAAACTAATAAAATAGATCATCATAATGTTCTGACTTTCGAGGGATCGTACATTGAGTTTGATCATCATATTAGATTAAGAGAAACAGAACAAGTGAGTTTGACATAAACCTTATGACATTAGGTATATGGATCATATCACTTATATGTTTATCAACATTTACTCTTACAACCAATGTGAAACTACAACTCACGCTTGACACATTAACATCTCTTACTCAAGTATGAGACCCTCCGCATTCGGGATCTACCACGATGAACCACTCCTACTTCTCCATAAAGTTGAATCAAGCTATGATATCATCTTAGGACCTTACGAGGGAGCTAACACTTGTGTGGATCGATCCATTGACAAAAAGCAGCCACACAAATTAGAATGATACCATATCTCACCTAATATTTTAAATATGACCAAATTCTAGCCCGTACTTGGCACAAATATCCATACTAGTTTAATTAGTACTCCCTCCGTTCCTTTTTAATTGTCACTTTTGAAGAAAATTGTTGTTCCTTTTTTAAGTGTCACTTTCAAAGTTCAATGCAACTTTAAATATTATTTTACCATATTATTCTTAATTATTTATTATGGAGAGAAAAATATATGAGATGATATATTAAATGAATAAGGCTATTATAGTAAAAATATAAATTATTGTATCAAAAGTAGTGACATTTATTAATTGTTTGGTTTGTGTAAAATATCAAAAAGTGACAATTAAAAAGGAACGGAGGTAGTACACACTAACGATGTACAATAATTTTACATATGCATTTAATGATATGTTATCACATTAATTAATGAATATGAGAATACTTAAGTTATCATATTCAATAATTGGCGTGTCATTACATCATTAGATCCATCTGTAAAATATTTCTCTACATTGTCGGTGTATAATAACTAAACTCTCGAGGATAAATGCTTACGTTTTTTTTCTTGTCTCTGTAATAACTAAACTCTCGAGGATAAATGCTTATGATGTTTTTTAACCGAATCTGATCAGAGTCTTTAAACTTTAATAGGTGCATTTGTTGTGAAACTAATCTCCGAGTTGGAATGAGACAATAAAATTTTACTGCGACATCTCGTTAATAACACTAAAATCATGGTTATAAATTATATTTTGCAGTAATTAATAAACTGTAACATTTTGTTGAGTAAATTATCAGTTTGTTCCTTAAAATTGTAGGGATCGAGCATTTATCTCCCTTGAGATAAAAAGTCTACTTATGGACATAAAAGTCAAAAAACCTACAATTCATTTCGTATACTATAGTTTACTCCGTGTAGTTAGAATCATTACACAGTTTGGCTTTGAAATTGAAAATTGGAATGTTCAATTCAAACACCTTGAAGAGCCATCCCTTGATTTTTTTTCTCAGTATCATCATCTGGGCTATATGGTAAAAATCAGGACAGGAAAATAACTTGGGAAGAGTGCTTCTGACTAGGAATACTCAAGGTATGGCATGTATGGATATGTTTCAAAATTATTTGAAGTTCCTTTATTGAGAAGTTTCTCAGGCATCTTGAAATATTGGTACTAGAAGCCTCATTGCTTATGTTCCAAGCCATTGTGAAATCGATAAAAATATGTTTAGAAATATTAAGGGTCTTTATTTGATTGCTACTGCATTTTTTAAGAGATTCTAAAATGTTATCTATCTCATTAGAGATAAAAAAAAAAAAGGCTGGAAAAACTCTTGACCTCTTTGTTTTTTAAGGTGTTGTTGATTTTATATTATTCTTTATCACATGAATCGTAACTCAAACTCTTGAATCTCACTGTCTTTTACTTCAAAAATTCACATTAGATTCCAGAATATACCATGAGTTGTAGTATAAGCGTGTGGTGACACGTTGGTTTCATTGTAGCAGATTTGGTTGCTAACTTGCTATTAAAACTACAGATGAAAAAAAAGTTCTTTCTAAGATCCAGTTTTTTCTTTGCTTAACATGATTCTTATTCTTCTAAAAATACTTGGTATATAACATGGATTTACAAAATTGCTATACCATGGTGATGCTTTTATAAATAGGAATAAAAAAAAGCCTTACAGTTAAACCACATTTTGTCACACTAAAACTGCTAACAAAATATTCTAAAATAGTCATCTTCAAGTCATTGAACAAAAATCCAAAACAATCATTGATTATCAATTCTATCTATAAGCTCGTTGAACCTTTGGTTGACCAAGTTAGAAATAGCTATTGTTTGGTTATTCAAAAGTTGCTCGATTGAAACCAAAAGCTCCTGCTGCCTCTGAGCCAAAAGCACATTCTGATTGTTCAATAACTCCGGCATCTGAGCAATGAGATTTGCATTTCCGTTTACATTTTGACCAACAGCCATCATGCCATTTAAATGAAGGGTTCTGAAATACCTATCTTCTATCTTTAATTCTTCTCTTCTAAGTTTCGCTTTGCATGCTGAGACGTTTCTACCAAGCAAAAAATTCCTGAATCTATCATCATTTTTAATAGCAGCGAAATCTCTCCCATGGTGCCTCATCCCAAGGAATAACGATGACAGCTCGTTTGGTTTCCACCACTTTCCTCTCATAGCAGCATACTTTAAGGGGTCTTGTGGTCTATTCAACATACTTTCCTGATCTCTTTGCAGTCGTTGATTTAGCTCGGCCAAAGTTCTACCATTAAGAAATGGACTGTATCATGCATGATTAAGAGCTAAATGTAGGTTCTCATGCCCAAACTGACAAAGAGCAAATACATCGCTGGAATTTAATTTATATCAAAGATATCAAGATTAAGGTGACAAGACTAATCTTTTCTTTTTCTTTTAGAATCATCCATGTGTAAATTGTGTTCGTGCTATTGTGTTAGCGTTATAAAAGAATTACAACAGATAATTCAGTTGCTGAATTACTAAAGAAGTTAAACACAACATAAACACAAATGCAAACAAGGTTTTACAACAGATATAAAGATTAATATATAACTGTCAAAGATTAACTGACAAAGATTACAAGAGAAATAATGATTCGAAATTGTAGAAAAATTAAGAGAAATGTAACCTTCTTTATGAAACAGGGTGGGAGATGAGGTGAAATATGGAAGAAGATGAGGTAAGCAATTTGATAGAGATGTGACTAGCCAATCCGAAGATCCTTTGAATGCAATAGGAAGTCCTATGAATAAGTCCAAGACAAAGAGGCTTAATCAAGCTTTACAAGGCTTAATCATAAAGCTCAATGAAAAAGAAATTCAACATGGATCAGAGGCTACACCAAATTGGGTCACTTTCTTACAATTGGATCAAGATGCTTTGAGCCCAACTTGGAGCCCAAATTCACATGACAAGAAGCTTTAGTGGGCTGATTAGTACTAAATAAAACAACCAATAAAAATCCAATTTTCCTCATTTAAACATGCACTTATCAATGTATTTGGTAAATGCATGGTAGTGGAAATTTATCTCTAATATTCCAAGCCTAGGCTATAAATAAGAAGCTCATGTACTTCTCAAATCACAATTTGAAGATTAATCAATTTGAGTTTTCTCTATTTTGAGAACTTTTCCTTTGTGTTTGGGTCAAGAACTTTTATAGTGTTGGTTCTACCGGCAGGTCGCGGTTAGGGTCACACTTTGTTTGATAACTTTGGTTCTACCTGCAGGTCGCGGTTAGGGTCAAGTTCCTTACTTGTTTTCAAGACGGTCATATCGGTCAATTATCACAATTCCTCTGTAAAAGATTAATAATACTCCCTCCGTCCCTATTTATAAGAGTAGTTTACAAAAAAGTTTTGTCCCTAAATATAAGATCATATACAAATTCCTAGATGCATTAATTACTCTTTTTCCAAATATACCCCTTATTAATACTATCAATTTGTCTTGGTATATGAAAAGTTAACATTAAATATATATTTAATTAAGGGTAATTTAGTAATAGTCACACACATTTGAGACAACTTTATTACTCTAACAACTTTTCTTAATACACGTGATTTTTGTAAATTACTCCTATAAAAAGGGACGGAGGGAGTAACATACAAAAATTAATATTAAAAGAAATAAAGATTTAAAATTTTAGCAAAGGAAACAATAATCAAACCTTTTGACTGAAAAAAGGATGAAGATGACTTCTTCAAAATGTAACAAACTCAACAAATCATATTTATCTTTTCACGTTGACAACAAAATATAACAAATATACAAAAAAAACAATCCAAAAGAGCCGAAAGTGGCTATAGCTCACGTGGATGCTATTTTCTTTATATACAGCATAGATGATAAGAAATATCATATATTTAAATGACAAAATTATCCTTGTGCAACAAAAACATATGTTTTTAAGAAAAAATTAATTTTCATATTATTAATTGACAGTAAAAAATAATAAGGATTCTTAGAGCAAACAAGAATCGTAAAAGCTGGAATGAAATAAACAAACAAGAAGCTGATAAAAGAAGCATAAGAATCGTAGAAGCAGGTATGAAATAAGGTTTGATGGGGGAGTTATCAGAAGCAGGTATGAAATAAGTAGATATGAAATCGATACGCAGGTATGAAATCGTAGAAGCAGGTATGAAAAGGAGCATAAAAATGAAAGAAAAAAAAACTGAAAACGTAGATGCAGGTAAAAAGTAGGAGAAAAAAAATTGAAACATGATGATGGAATAGAATCTTAGGAGAGGGTGGGAGTCGCGCATGACTGATTTATGCTAGTTTTTTTTTTTTTTTGAAGGAGACTGATTTATGCTAGTTGTTAACCAACTAAAAACTAAGAATAAAAATAACAAAGGGTAAATAAGATATAATTGAAAATAGGTTTAATTTATCATTTCCTATTAGTGTACCAATCATCAAATTTAATCAATATATGATAGTTTTATCCTATATTGTCTCCTTATCATGTAACCCTTAGAGTACATGATGTGTATGATATGAAAGAGATAAAATAAAATATAAAAAAGAATAAGAATAAGATGAGTTCCTATGAAAAAAGCATATAAACAAGATGAGGTGTGTTATTTGAACAACAATTTATATGACAACTTATGACACAACCATAAATTTACAAAGAAAAGTAGTTATTGACATGAAAATCAAAGCAATAAAGAGAGAAAATAAAAACATAATGTAAGTATGAGAGGGAAAGTTGTCACAAAAGTTGTGACAAAATGGTTGTACAAATATCATTTCTCAAACAAGATAGACATTTATCTTATCATATATTTGATGCGAAAGAGATAACACATACTTTTGGGTATTACCCTCTTAATCTCTTATGAGTGGTTGGGTTGATTTCAATGTTAAAATTATTTTAATTTACTAAAATACACTTATTAATCATAGTTAGTGGAGTAGTTAAGATGAATAAAATTCAATAAATAATGATATAATATTGAGGAAAACAAACAATTACTGTATTGATATTCTAAAGTGAAAATTATTTTGAAACAGAAAAATGTTAAAGTGACAATTAAAATGAGATGGATATATGAAGATATATTATATCATGTCATGTAATTATGAGTGTAGTAGAGCATGATACATCAAAATAATATTATAATGTTTTCTAAAAAAATGTCTATCTCATGATCAGAATAACAATAGTAAACTAAGAGGGCAATACCTAAAAGTATGTGTACTTGTTGGAATTTAAATAAGTGAGTAATACCAAATTTTTTATAACTCATTGGAAATCCCAAATAGAAAAAAACAAAAATAAATTATGGTATTGAAAATTTGAAGAAACCAAATTTATTAATATAATGGAGTATATATAATTACACATATATGAGTCGGTCTTGAAAACTTTTCTGTAAGCCTTAGTCTGGCCTATTTAAATTAATAAGTTTTTTAAAAAGCTTGAGTCTAACCTATTTAATAAAAAAGTTAGGTCGAGTCAGACTTTAATTATGTGGTGTCATAGGCCCTTGACGGGCGGCCTAGCCTATTCCTACTGCTACATTAAAGGGTGAATTTTTAGTCACTATGCTACTTGACAAAAGAATAAAAAAAATAAGTAATTAAAAACTTTTATGAACCGCTTAGGAAATACATGTTTTAGTCCCTAGAATATAATGAAGCATTAATGTTATTGATATTCTAGTGACTATTCAAAATAGTGTAGTTTGATTAAAACATGTATACGTTACAACACAATACTGAATTTGCATCCGATCAATTATTTCTTGTGTGCCACTTTTGTGTAAGAGAACCTTCTAATCCATATCCATGCTTTGTATATACAATCGAGTTTTAATGTTTTTGGCCCTCTCCAGTATCATTTGGATAAAATCATATTCGTACCTGCAAAAATACTAGCCCTTTCAATTCATTCATACAAATACTATTCATTTTCTTTGTGGCATCAAACAAAATATAAACTTAAGTTTCACTAGTTAATACAAATATACATTTGCACAAAGTCATATTTTCTTGTTTAACATTTCATAGAACTTCAAATAAAGGTAATATGTTTAATGATACTATTCTAGAAATAGTAGACAAGACATTCATTATGTAATTTGATAATAAAAAACATTTTAAATCATACAACATACCCTGTAGTGTAACACAATCCAGACAAGTTGGCAACTTGAAACAAAGCTGATCTCCATTTTTGTATCTTCTCATAATCATTTCCAAAATTATTTTCATGTTCAGTCATTGCTTTACCATAACTATTCTTCTGATACCTTACATCTGATGGCTCCACTTTGTAAAAGATTGGCCAAACTAATTGATTCTTCATTTTCATACACTCAAGAATCTTAACAAGTTCATCGAGACACCATGCTGAATATGCAAAGTTTTCGGATAAAACAATAATGGAAAGCCTTGATGCTTCAATTGCATTGAGGAGCGATTGTGAAATTTGGTCACCACCCTCCAATCCTCCTTCATCCATGAAGGTTTTAAATCCTACCTGGCGCAAAGCACGGTAGAGAGAGCCTGTGAAAGAGTATCGAGTATCTTCCCCTCTAAAGCTGAGAAAAATGTGGTAGCAAGCCATTGAATGTCTCAAGCTGTCTAACGATTCTTTCCACTCCTCAACAGGTTTACTTTTTAAGGAAGATCCCACTTCTTTAATTGTACCAGGTAACCCTTCACATTCATAAGCAACTTGATGTGCTACGTTTAATATTTCGGACGAGGACTCATCATCTATGCCTGAGTGTTTTTTGAGCAAAGTCCAAGCTTCATCTTTGGATAACGGACCTAGTGGAATCTCTCTTTGACAATCCATCAAGGCACATTCTCTTTGGTGGCGTGTGGTCAGAAGCACCTTGCATCTATTACCATTACAAGGAATACCTATATCCTCTAGCTCAAGCTTTGAACGAACATCATTCAAGATCACGAGAATTCGATCCCTACTTTGTAATGCAGAAGATATTGTTCTTGCTCTTCCAGCTTCCGTATTTCTGTCAAATTTCAAGTTCAGTGATTCGGCAATTTTATCTTGAATTGTTCTAACATTTGGATTTTGAGACGCATTGGCTAATAGAACTGCATCAAAAATCTTTAAATACTTGGCTTTCTCACCAACTGCTTTCACCAACTTTGTTTTACCAGAGCCCTTCTTCCCATATAATCCAATTATATAGCAATTACCGTCTTGCAGTGCCTCCAAAAGTTGATCCGAAGCTACTTTAGTGGACTCAAAGCATACAAAATTTCCAAAAGAAAAGTACTCTAAACCAGGAATAGGGCTAGAAAATGGCTCAAACTCACAATTGGTATTTAAGGTCTTTATTTTCATTAGCATTTCATTGTACAACCTATATCTCCTCTCACTATCAATAGAAGTACACAAGATTTCCAAAATTTCCATTTCTATTTCCATCTTCTCCTCCTCTTCCATGACTTTATCAACATTATTTAGCCATTCCATAACAACATCATTGACTTTTTCTGTTTTATTTTTTTCTTCAACTTTTTTCAACACTAACTCATGATTTGAAATCAACTTCTCCTTCTCTTTGATCACATTTTCAATGATTTTACCCACTCGAAACAAATATATTCCTTCACGTATAAATGTCCCCGATAAGGCAGTAAGAGATGAGACAGAGCTTTGGTTTGCCATTTAAACAATGTAACTGGAAAACAATTAAGTTAGCACTTAATCCAGATCACTGTTTAATGGCCTATTTTGATGCGGTAGATGAAAACAGGGTGAATGAATTGATGTAACAGATAAAAAACCAAATAAATTTATATAGAAATTGAATGTTTACAATGTTTGTTCTAGATTTGTTCTACTAGATGATCTTATCAGAAAATAGGCACTAACATGATTAAAATTGAAATGATCATAATATGGTAAGGACATAGCTTTAAAATTGAAATGATTTGTTCTATATAAGATTTGAAAATTGAAATGATCATAATATGGTAAGGACATAGCTTTAAGAAAATAGGCTACAGCAGGTCGAGTTTGTCAAATTATGTTCATCCTTATTGATAGATTGTAAAGAAAAATCTGTTACCATGCCAAGAAGGGAAGTGTAAATTCTTAAGGATTTAATTGATATACACATAATTTTTTCAAAAAAATTGATATAACCATACAATGTAAAGATTTTATACATCGTCAATCAATCATAACTATTGGATCGATCATTAAAATTATTTGACTTTAATCATATCAACCTCAAAAGTCATACAAATGATGGTTTGTGATGGCTTGATAGTATAAAAAATTTTACAATAATCAACAGTCCATCAAAATTAATCTCAATATTTTAATACCCTCATTACCACCACTAATCTTTCTTGATTATTATGTGAAGATATGTAAATGAATAAATTAAAGAATCAACATAAAATGAAAATTTGTGATGTTAGAAAAGAAATGATAGATAAGTGAATGAAATTTTAACTCACTCCAAGATACAGCAGAGGCACAAACCACAAAGGGTGGAGCTCAGAATGCCAACTATCAATGTGATTGATTTTGCTTTGTAATGAGACTAATGTCAAAGTTGTTAAGGAAAAAATATTCTTATAGATATATTTGTAGGAACTAGGCGCTGGAAACTATGAGATGGCATCAAGTACGCGTTTTGGTTAAATAAAAAGAAGAAAGATTAAATTATAATATAAATATAATTATATAAATTAAGTGATTATTTCATAGGAAGCATCATTTGTAAGGGTGAGTGCCATTTGTAAACAACAAGAAGCTGACTTCAAATTCAAACTCACCAAAATTTAAAAAATTGAGATAAAATTAAGGATCAGTTGACATTTCATTTGCTCTCTCACATTACATCACATCAACTAGCATTATATTTATAATAATAACTAAACCAGCCCTCCAAGTTAAGACGGTTTGCATTTTTCCTAAGAAATTTCCTAGACTGACTCTTAGAGCCAAAACCTATATTTATGGAAAAATTATTTTGATAATCCACACACAATCTGCCAAATATGACAGCATGGAGTGAGAGAATGAGTCACGCAGTCAACACATCAGAAGTCGTTCGATCAAGATTGGACCATCCAAATTTAAAACTCATTAAATCTTATTTGCAAAAATAAAATAAAAACCTGTAATTTTGTGAGCCGTCTAATCAAAATCTGACAGTTTGAGTCACTTACAGCTGATTGTTCTGGCTTCTGGGGAAAATTGGGGAGATATTGTACAAGATATGGGGGAGTACTAGGCCAGTTACTATCACAGACATTAGAAAACTTTTAAACATAACAATATGGAATATGTATGCATAAATTTGAATTAAATTCCTTGTATGAAAGGCAGGATTTTCACTTCCTTACGTTAAATCCAATGTTATCGATCTAGGACCGCAGAAAATAGTTGTTTGTTCAAATTCCTATTGCGCCACAATAGCTGCTATTTGATAACATAGCGTTTCACAAAACAATAGCAATTTGTACAAATTCCGCTACGCTATAGTGCCGCTATGGCCGTTATTTTTCAACACTGATTAAATCTGAATTACAAAGCCGAGAAAGAAAAGAAAAAAACCATGGAGAATCAACTGGCAAAGGAGTTCGAGAAAGAAAGCCAGCAAAATACACAGGGAACTTTCCATGCTTTTTATGAAAGACAGAATGAAATGCTTCTTCCCTGATCATTTGCCTTTACTGCTCAGCTTCCAGTTTCCGTTCTATCAACCTTTGCCATTATTTAAGTTTAATACAAATTTCTAGAAGCCTTTTGTAGAATATCTGTAGAATATTACACTTATATTATATGATATCTCTAGAATATTTGTCAAGAATATGCTCTTTGTATTATATTAATACATTAACAAGCCTCCTTAATGATATTTTAGTTATGACTAATTCAGAGGGACTGTATGGATACATCAAATAAAGTCTGATCTTCATTTTCTTCATTTTGTGCCTGAAATTATATGGGATAAGCACTATATAATTTTAGCAGTGGGATAGAAAGTAGAACAATATATTTATACTTCAAACTTGATTAGTATATGTAAAAAAATTGAGGACAAGTACCAATCGAGTTTGAGAAAGAAGGTAAGAAAACTGTGGAGGGACCCTTCCAAGCATTTTATGAAAGAAAGAAAGTAGTGTTTCTTCCATGATCCGTCGTCTTTCTTGCTCAGCTTCCAGTTTCAGTTCTATTAGTCTTCGCCTTTCACTCTCAACTTGTAACTCCAACTCCATCAACCTTCTTCTTTGTCTCTCAGATTCTAAGTTTGTTTCCAACTTGATCACCTTATCTTGTATCTCAGGATCGTTAACACCGTTACTAGTAGCGGCAGCAAAAGTACTAGTTGAGCCTGATCCTAATCCCATTTCCCAAACATCCCCAGTTGATTGTAAATGTATAGAGGAAAATGGATTCCTTTCCTGTATAAATGAAAAATATTACTACCATTGACATAACACCTAAACTTCCATATAAATAAAAGCTGAGAACTACAACTACAAGAATGATTGGTTAAAAGTTAAACACATAGCTTAACCAACAGTGTCATTGTCATGTTGGTGTTGTTTACATAAAATTATACAATTCATTGGTATTAGAGGCGATCTCATGTGGAGCTCTCAACACCCCCCTCACATCCAGGACCAGATGTACCAACACATCTTAGATAGGCTTTGATACCATATTAGAATTCGGGTTGGGCCTAATTCAACTGACATATTTTAAGGCCATATCTCATTCGATGTGGGACTCTAAACATGTAGCTTCACAAAAGTTTAGCTAGTTAGCCATACAAGCCACGTCCAACAATCCAAATGCTTTGGTTTATCAAAACAAATACCAAGCATACATTAAATATCAGAAAATAATAAATTCTGAAGCTTCATATAAGATTATATATGGAATACGATGTAAAAGTACCTGATTTTTAGTCTGCAACCAGGCATAAGTATACTTGGGACAGAGCCTTACTGTATAATGCTTCACATTTTTCTGCAGTTTATAAGGCCCTCGACAAAATTCAGTGAAGTTTGGCAAACATACGAGTTTCACCTCACGCAATTTAGGAAGAATTAAATGTTGTTTTTTGTCTTCAGAAACATGTTGACCTCTACTATCATCATTGAAAAAGAAAACCTGTTCTATTTCAGAACACTCCTCTACAGTAATAAATTCTAATTCAGGAAATGGAGAAACCAATGAATGAGAGAAAAGGCATTTCAAATTGTTGCACTGAAAGACATGAACTATGGACAGTAGAGGGAAGCACACTGATTTCGAAAAGGTAGATAAGTTTCCATCTTGATCTGAATGATCTGAACAAATGATGTTCTCCAATTTTTCGCACTTGCTTACAACAAGTTCACTTAGCTCTGCTAGGCTTCCAACAATAGTGGAAGAGAAGATGGTTTCCAAGTTTCTACATCCAACCAGAACCAAACTCTTAAGTTTCTGAAGGATAAGGATATCTTTTGGACCCTTCCAAATAAGCCTCAACTCAGGCAACTCCTTTAAACATAAATGAGATAAGCTTGAGTTCAAGGGCCATTGTTTTTCAGCTTGCAGTTGAAAAATACTTTCTAGTACCATAGAGTTCTCAATGGTAAGACATTCCAAGGCTAGGACTGGTTCTCCACTATCAGGAAATATTACTCTCGCCTGTATTCAAAATCAGTAAATTTTATATCACCGTGTTTGTTGGTTAATATAGTGCACTTATAGCATCTAACAGACCATACTTAATCTATAAAACTAAAATATTTGGCTATGAACCTCAAAAGTTTTCTCACGACTCAATAATATCTTAATATATTATTCATAATGACTAAATGACTCAAAAGTTTTCTTATGTATAACTAAAAATATTTGAATCCTTACCTCTGTAGCCATGTGACCTTTCTGCAGATCTGAACTGATCAGGGTCTTGTACATTACATTGGTTGACAAGCGAGGACATTCTCTGCATTCTATCTCTTTCAAATTTGGTGAGTTTGGATGACAATATGAGGGGAAAATGTCAATCAAATTCGACAATGATACAAGTGAGATTCTTCTTAAAGCAAGGAGGTTGATGTTGGTCTTAGCTTCACTCCCGCTACTATTCTTGTAATCATTGTGTGTACCAAATACATAATTTAAACCAAAGTTGTACCATATAACTATCGTCTCTAATCTCTCTAGACTTTGAGCGAAAGTGATTGGAAAGATCGATTCTAAACTTTGACATCCATGCACATGAAGAATCCTTAGATTTGGGAACACTTTCAAGGCATGATTTGGATAATTAGCATTCTCAACTTCCACATACTCTTCTGCTATGATATGCTTCAACTTGCTGCAATCAAATAATTTTAATTCCTCTAGTAGCACTAATCTTCGAGCAATGGTGGGTGTGAAAAGTGATGATGTTAGCATTGGACACCACTGTAGTCTGAGAATCTTAAGATTACACATATTTGATTTCCTTGGAAAAGATATGCTACTTAGTTGTGTACAATACTCTATCTGCAGGTCTTCTAATTTTTCAAGAGAGCATTGGGAAGTTGGATCAAAGAAAACTTGTTTAAGACCATTCATGCATATCAACTTCAAGGTAACCAACTCAAAGAATGCTGGAGAATTGGTATTTGTAGTATCAAGGAGGCATTCTATCTCTGAGCAAGACTCAAGTATTAGCCCGATCAGCTCGGTCATTCCTCCTTGGTCCATGTGGGGGACGATGTTTTTGCATCCTCCTCGAAGATGCCCCAAGTAAAGGTGTTCCGATCTCAGAAACAAATCTTTGATTGAAGATGAATCATGAATAAGAGTAGAGGCATCAAACTGGTCTATGCATAATGCTCTTGATGGCACATGGTCCTCTAGATAAGCATCTATGAGAAATCTACAGTTTTCTCTGAACTTGTCACATACAATTACATACCTATGCAACATTGGTAAAGAGCTAATATGTAAAGAATCATCTTCAACTCTCCATATATACAATTCCTCTAGCTGTGTACACTTCCTTATCACTTCATAAGGGTTGTTCTTCTTGATGCGACAAGTGTATATATCCAGCAGTCTTAGTTTCTTCAAAGTTGCGATTCCTTGTGGCAGTTCATCGAAAGTTGAACTACGCAGATCGAGTATCTCGAGTCTTGTTAAGCTTGCCAGTATAGAGATATCGCCTAATTCATATCCTCTTAGACAAAGAGCCTGAAGCATAGTTAATCTCTCTATCGATTGTGGCATGGATAAGATAGACAATGATGAACTCAAGTAGCGCAGGGTGTACAAGTTGCGCCATGTGTAGTAAAATTTTGTAATCCCCAAGACTTCCAGCATTTGCGTCTTTCCAAAATATGCATTTGGTAATTGCAAAGACGATTTGTCCGCGGAATGAAGTAGAAGAGTCTTGAGTTTCGGACACTGCAATTGATCAATAGGAGGAAGATTCTCCATGCCCCATAAGGATATTGCAGTCAACTCTTTTACATTTTCTTCTACTTCTACCAATGTTTTGGTAGGTACCTTAATTGCTTTACCTTCTTTGGAAGCAATCCATAAGGCTGCATCACGAACCAAGTCATGCATTTTCACAAATTCTTTTCTACCACAAGGTTGCAACAAATATGAATCATTGAGGATGTGCATGGTCACTTGTATCTCTCTCCGCACTTTCTCCATCGTTCCAATGGTTCCAGCAGCTGGTCCAAGTCCCTTAATGTACCTAACCAAATCTTCCACATTGATCTCCCTGTCTTCAGGAAACATTGAGCACAATAAAAAGAGATTTTTAGACACTTGCTTTGTCAAATTGTCATAGCTTAACTTGATACATGCATAACAACTGCTCAGTACTTCTTCACCGTCTATTGTCTGTGATTCCTCTAGTCTAAGCAATGCTAACTCCCACTCTTCAACTCTCTTTCCTCTTAACATACTTGCCATAGTCACAATTGCAATTGGGAGTCCTTTGCATTTTGTAGCAATTTTTCTTGGCACATTCTTCAACTTCAAGGCATATGGCGAGTCGTCAATGATATCTGCACACCTTTTAAACAAAGTCAAAGCTTCCTCCTGATCCAAGAGAGACAACTAAACCGTAATTTGACAGTTCATACACACGCATACATCTCGACCGCGAGTAGTTAACAAGACAGTGCAACAGGGTGGAATCCCTATGGCTTCAAAATCAATATTCTCCCACACATCATCTAAGATCACAAGAGTCCTCTCATTTTGTAAACTTGTTGAAAGTCTTTGTGCTCTACCAATTGGTGATTCTTCCCTCAATATCAAATCCAAACTGTCTGCAATTTGACCTTGGATATTTGTCACTTCTGGATTGTGAGAGACAACGACCATAACTTTGTCAAAAAGTTGCAACTCCTCAGCTTTCTTGCCAACCTCTTTCACCAAAGTGGTTTTACCAGATCCTCCCATCCCATGAAATCCAATCATGTGATATTTTCCATCTTTCAATGCCTCCACGAGTTTATTATAAGCATGCTCAGTGGACTTGGAATACACAAAGTTTGTGGATGAAAAGTATTTCATGCCAGGAAGTTCAGTGCGCCTAGAAAATGGCTCAAAGTTGCAGCTATTTAGATTCATCATTTTCTCTGTCGCATTTTCTACTTCTTTTGCTAGAAAGTATTGCAAAGGTACACGGTAACACCCCTTTTTTTCTTTAGTTTTTTCTTCCAACTTTTCTACATCTTTTAAGACATTTTTCACATCATTCATCCACCTCTCTACAGATTCCTCAATTATTTCGGTTTTCCTTTTTGCTTCCTTCATGCGTTCATTCACACTCTTTTGGGTTAATATCAACTTGTCTTTTTTTATCATAAAGATTTGTAACGATTTTGTTGAAACCGAACATGTAACGAGCATGGTGTAGTAAAGGCTTGACCAAATATTCTGAAACCTTGGCTGCAATGGAGAGAGTAATGTCTGCCATATTTTAATGGAAAAGCTATTTCAACCTATGTAAAAGCAAGTCATGGTAATTAGTTGAATAGAATGCATGCATATCTTGGCTACAAAGAAGTGTTGCCATAGGAAAACACAACTTCTGATTATATTTATATATAGCATGGTTCACTTGTAGTATACTAACAACAACAACAACAACAACAACATCAACAACAACAACAACAACTACAATAAGCTTTATTCCACTAAGTGAAGTCGACTACATGGATCAAATTACACTATAATGTTGATAAAAGTTAGTTAGAGTTCGTTTGGGTGAGGACTGCTTCTACCTATAAACTCATGTTTACGATTTATCTCATCCAATGTGGAACTCTCAACACTCCACTCATGTCGAGATCTGAACATCTGAAGCTTGACCCAATAGCGGTGATCTTATAGCAGGTGGCCCAATGAATCAAGGATATGCTCTGATATCATCTTATAATTTAGGTTGGGGGTAACTCAACCTTACAAAACCAGTTCAACAATGGATCTTGTTTTATCTCATTTAATGTGAAACTCTCAAACACCCCTAATGCCCAGAACATGGCTGGCTCTAATATCATCTTACCACAATGAATCTTGGCTTATCTCATCCAACATGGAACTCTCAACACCCCCTCATGTCTAGAATGACTATGGAGTGTGATCCAAGTGACCCAATTGTGTTGACCTCATAGTAGGTGGCCCAATGAATCTTGGATAGACTCCAATACCATCTTAGAATTTGGTTTGGTCTAACTTAACCTTACAAAAACACTCTAAGATGAGGACTACCTCTACTTATAAACTCATGTTCATGTTTTATCTCATCCACCGTGGAACTCTCAACATTAATTCTTAAGAGGTTTTCTCTTTACCAAGTTTTCAAGCTTATTTTTATGATGAGATGAATATTCATCTTTTTGCCTAAGATTTATAAGTCTCTATCTCTACCAAACATAGAATTTGGTTTTTTTTCTCTCAAAATTTGGTAATTAATTAATACACCATTTATATTTTTAATTTATTACTTTGAATTCTAACGCACAAAGAATGAAACACTAATTACATGTTTTAAAGAGAATGACGAAATATATTATAAGGGAGTAGAGCTGTATATAAATACGTACCAAGAGTTATCCAATTGGGACAAAATAGTAGTAGATTGACCAAATCACAAGTCACGTAGCTATATGTTCAATTCAATGTGGATGATGCAATGCAACAGTTATAGTTTAGATGTTGGTAGACTTCAAAGTGATTTAAAATAACTAACATGGAAAAGAGGAAAAGGTGAGGGAGGACTAATAAACTGATGAAACAACAAAGAATTCCTTACTTCTTACTTCTTATAGATGGGGTATCAATTGTTAATTTTGTTTGTAAGGTTGAATTCCTTACTTCTTTAGACGGGGTATCAATTGTTAACTTGTTTTCTAAGCTATTCCTTTACCTTTTTATTTTATCACCATTTGGTTAAATTATGTAGAGAAAAAAATCAAAATATACTATACTTTATATAAAAATCTCATTAACTAATAAAAAAGTAAAGAAGATTTTAAGAAACTCTAAAAAAATTAAGAATCTTTGAACAAAAAAGAAAAAAGATTCATAACAAAGATTATCAAAGGGGACAACGTTTACGGCTAATCCCAACGATTAATCATCTGCCCCTTTGTTTGCAGTATTTATAAAGTTTGGGCAGTTCTCAGCTTACAAAGAGTCTTGTAGATTGAGTAAGCATAAATGATACTACTCAAAAAAAACTTTGTTTGCAACCCTTTGTACACGATTTGAGATATGTGTTGAAAAAAATGATACTACTCGACGTTTATTCTTAGTTTAATCCTTTCTTGACCTTATTCACGTGCTAGTAGAACTCCTTTTGTTTTCTTACGAGATTTCATAGTTTCTCTTCTACGTCAACGAACAAGGGAGCATATTCTTTATGTTAAAAATAATTGGAGACTTGTCTTATGTATGTGTTAATCACTAGACTAGCTAGTACTCGCTTATATAGCATGTATGGGTGTTTGCGGTGTGATTTGGTTTGATTTTGAGGTTAAAAGTCATCCGAATCGCAAGATAAAAAACATGCAGTTTGGTTCGGTTGACTTTTAAAATAAAATCTGAACCAAACCAAACCAAAGTAATACGGTTTGGTTTGGTTCGGTTGATGCGGTTTTTTCGAGACAATACAATTTTTTTTCCAACAATAAAATCAAGTTAAAAATATATTTTCAACAATGTTTTAAATTTCATCCAACATTACAATTTCATTTTCTATTAAAAAAATTTCCAACTACATAGACCAAATATATGAATACACTAAAAGTTCAACTAGCATATGAATACACTTTTGAAATAAAATGCAAAGAAGAAACTTATCAAGAGAAAAAATATATGTCATTTTATAAAAGTTTTCATTGAGTTTCTATAAGTATTGGTCTAGATGACATATGTTTAATTAGTGTTTTTCTTATATTGCGGTTTGGTTTGGCTCGGTTGGTAAAATAAAAACCGTAAACCAAACCAAACCATGCGGTTGGGTAGAAAAATGATCCGAATACATTCGAACCAAATGCAGTTTCGGTTTGGGTTGGTTCGGTTTGTGGTTTTTCTATTGGATTGGTTCGGTTTTGAATACCCCTATTAGCATGTATTTGGCCGTTTGGGTATGGACTATCTATGTTTGACTATTAGTTAAATTTTCTCTAACTATGCTTTAATGGAAAGTGATGGAATGGAATTAAGTGGTATTAAGTAAGATTTCATTTGTTTGATTTTGTAAAAAATGAGTGGAGTGATATGAGACATGATGAAATCCATTCCATCATCTCTTCATATTTTTCATTCCTTTCAAATAGGGGGTAAACAATGGAATGAGACTTTTTAATTCGATAATTACTCTTTTATCCATTTTTTATTTCGTCAATTTGAACTCTTTCTTCTCCATTTCTTCTCAGGAAGTTTCTTCACATGTGTGCATTTTCTTTTAGATTTATTTTGCTACTTTTTCTTCATTGGTGATTTTGACATGTGAATTTATGTTGATATTTGTTCTTTTACGTGTATGTGTGGTTCTCAGTTCTTTTTGTGTCGTTTACTATGATGTTCACTAAGTTTACATGAACAAAGATACTTGGATTGCTCTCATACTATATATTAGAATATTTGGAGTTGTATAAGTCGGTTAAAATTATATTGAGAGAGAGGGGCTAGAACCTTTCAAAAATGATTTTATGATATTATTTCAAGTTAAATCCATTTATATATTATTTTAAAATTTAAAAAAATATATTTACGTTTTTAGTTTAACTTCAAGGATCAAACAAGGAAAAAAATCATCAAAAAACTATTAAAGATTCAACCTCATTCTACCGGAAAATAAAAGTATTTCTGGATTAAGAAGTAAGGGTAGAACTGAAATAAAAAAGTTATAAACAATTATGTTCCGTTAACTTTTCAAACAATAGAATGAAACGTTTAATTCATTCCGTTGGAAATATCCAAACAATGAAATGTAATTTCTATTCAATTTCGTTCCACTTCATTCCATTATATTCCTTTCCGCCCTGCTCTGTTATGTTTCATCAATTCAAACAGAGTCTAAAAAAATGGTAAGTGGTTTGAGGGAGTAACATAATACGAAAGTAACAAGTTCAACTCTCACTACTAACAAAATAACAACTACGAGATCAATTTTCTACGAGGCAATGGTAAGTGGTTTGGAGTAATATTTAACATTTTTTTTAAAAAAAAAAAAAATTAATAATTTTCTCGGAAACTATATAGATTTTGGCCTTAATTGGGACGAAAGTTCTTAGAGCCTGTCAAATTTATTTAAAAACAATGCAAATTGTAAAACCAACTTGGTACTCTTTTTTTTTGGCCGGCAAATCAACTTGGAACTTTAACTAATACTAATGTAAAAATAATGCTCGTTGATACGATATGACTTGATCAACTGATCCTCAATTTTTTAAAATTTTGGTGAGTTCGAATTTGAATCAGCTTCTTGTAGATTCTTCGTATGAAATTATCAGCACTATTATTATGATTATAATTTATTATAAATATGTCTATATTAAGAGTTAGGATTCGTTGTCACAAGGTGTACTATTAAATTAAATTAATCCAATGGCTCTCATCGATCAAATTAAAAGAAATCAAAAGTGCGGCACATGCAATTCCCTCACCTACTCCCTTCTCTTCTCGCAAGCGCTTCCCAAATTTCAAGAAAACTTTTTCTGAATAATTTCTTCTCCCATGATCATGGATTGAATTCTTCCTAGAAGTCCTCTTTATCCAAAGTACCCATTTATGATCTTGCATTAGACACGACAAACTTTAAATTTTGATGCATATATAGTATTGGAGTAAATTAATTCATATCATTTACGAGGTTTTTTTTTTGCTTAATCATTTACCAGGTTTATCAAGTGGAAATCCGTGAGTCTCAATAATACTTCATCTTAATTAGATCAATCTCATAAATCATATTGTCCTGGTAGTGAGTTTGCATAGATGTTCTTTGATCAACTAGGTTTCGATCAATTAGGTTTCGCCGAACAGCAGAAACACAAAAAAAAAAACAAAAAAGAGGTGCATGTGTCTCACTTAATTTGACATATGAGAGCCATTAGATTAATTTAATTAAACGGTTAAGATTTGGTGTAAGTGATGTCAACGGATCTTAACTCATATTAATCTTTCTTCTTAATTTAAGGTATGGATACGCGGACATGATGCTAGTGTCCAGACTCCAACTCTTTGTCTACATGTATATACATAGAGATAAATCACACTTTTATGGACTCACATCACACTACCTTTGTCTGCTCAGCCTCCAACTATTTGAAGCTAAGAGACAATCATTAATTCAAAGTTCATTAATACGTACATCGTTTCTGCCTGCTACAACAATATGTGTGAGATCCAATCCCTTTCTTTCATTTAAATTCATAATAACAGCTATTTTATATTTTGTTTAAGTTACTAATAATATACTTCCTCCGTCTCACAATAAGAGTCTTCTTTACTATTTTTCTTTGTCTCAAGTTATTTGTCTCTTTTACAATACTAATAGAACATTTATTATTCTTTTCCACTAATATGTCCCTATTTATTGCATTTCAATCATCTAACTACTCCACTAAGTATAATTAATGAGAGTATTTTAGTAAATTAAACATATTTTATCATTAAAATCAACACTACTAATCATTTCTTTAATAACAGTGTAAAACTCAAAAGAAACACTTATTGTGAGACAGAGAGAGTATACAAGGTTGAAAACTATGCTGATTTAGATGCTTTTATTAATTAGATTTTGCAGCAGAAACTATTCTTCGATTTAGCATTCCTTTTGTTGCTAGGGGGATAAGTATGGTTTTAAACGAAGTTGATGTAATGCAATATGTATCTGATTGGTTTGACAGTCTTAAGGAAGTCGAAAGAGAAAAGAACAACCTAATTTCAAATCTAGATCTTGTGTGTGTAAAAGTTGAAGCAATTGATCGTAAAACTGAAAAGGTCGAAGATGCTGTGTTTGAGTGGCAAAAAGAAGCAGATATACTCCTAGAAGAATTGGAGAATAAGACAATATACAAGCAAGAAAAAGACAATGGAATGAATTTAGGAAATTGCTGAAAAAATTAATGGCACAGAATGTGAAATGCGATCAACTTGACCCGTTTTCAACTCCAATTCCAAGTTTAGAGTACTTCTCATTAGAAATATTGTGTTATAAGTCTAGAGAGAAGAGTTCATATCAACTTTTAGAGGCACTGCAAGATGATAATTGCTCTATGATTGGATTGTATGGTAGACAAGGCTCCGGTAAAACAACATTAGTAAATGCGATGGGTGAGAGTCAAGTATTTAAATATATTTTATGAGGTTTTATTTGCCACTGTGACCAAAAATCCAAATATCAAAACAATGCAAAAAGAAATTGCCGACTTGTTGAATATGAGCTTCGACAAAATTAGTGAGGCCGAAAGAGCAAATACAATACTCTCCACAATACAAAGCAGGACTCGTCCAATTCTTGTGATCTTTGATGATGTTCAGGCAAAATTTAACCCCCCGAAATGTCGGCGTTCCTTGTAATAGTAATCGATGCAAGATCCTTTTGACCACACCTTGCCAACAAGATTGCGAATTGATGCACTAACTTGAACTCTTATCTACAGAGGAAGCTTGGGTTTTGTTTGAAAAACATTCAGGTATTCATGATGAGGAGTATTCCTCCTCATTTGACTTATTGAATGTGGCACGTGAAGTTGCTTATCAGTGTGAAGGATTACCTAGAACAATCAAAGATGTGGGATCTTCCTTAAAAGGCAAACTAATTGAGGAATGGAAAACATCACTAGATAGTTTGAAACATTCAATGGCCAAGTGGCATATTTTTCTCAGTTTTAGAGGAAAAGATACACACTACTCTTTTACAGGTAATCTGTCTAAAGCTTTAAGTCAAGAGGGATTCATGACATTCATGGATGATGAAGTGTTGCACACTGAAGACCAAATTTCACTCACTCTTATAAATGCAATTGAAGCATCAAGGCTTTCGATTATTGTTTTCTCTGAAAACTATGCAAGTTCCACATGGTGTCTTGATGAACTTGTCAAGATTATTGAATGTATGAAATTGAAGAATCAATTAGTTTTGCCAATCTTTTACAAAGTAGAGCCATTAGACATAAGGCATTTGAAAAAATGTTATGGCAAAAACATGGCTCAACATGAAAAAATATTTGGAATTGACTCAGAGAGAATACAAAAATGGAAATCAGCATTGTTTGAAGTGTCAAATCTGTCAGGAAAGCCTTATACAACCGGGTATGTAATATACTTCCAAATACTTCAATTTGCTTCATCCCATAATAACCAATCTATACCCAAATATGTGTTTAGAATATGCTATAATATAATTCCATTATTTTTTAAGGTTTGTGGCTAAATAAGAACTCAGGTCTTCTTCCCACCTATCAATTTAAGCATGATTTTGCTAACAAGAAATTTAGACATGACATATTTTGTTGTTTAAGTTTTGCTTTAAGTTTGAATGCAGTTTTTATATTCTATGTGACCATTTATCTTGTGAAAAATATAGTCATATTTAAATTTATAAATTTTTTTACTAAATAAATTCTGACAATTGAAATAAAACCATAACTATATGCATAACTATCGTTTTAGGAATAAAACCATTTATTCACCTTTAAGAGGTGAATTTCTAGTCGTCGGGCTACTTGACAAACAAAAAAAACATAACTATACACAACTAAGTTGAAAGGTCTTGTTCAGATTTTTGCAGGTACGAACATGAATTTATCCAAAAGATTGTGGAAGATGCCAATCATATTAAAAGTCGTTTGCAAGATACTCCTTGTATTAAAAGTCATTTTGCATGGCAGTGGTTTGCGGAAATTGGAACGATATAAATTGTGCTCTTGTCTCTATTAATTATGAGCATGTATCCTACACATTGTATGTCAAGGATTTAGTAGTGGTCATTATTTTGGTTGTAATCTGTTTTGTTTTATATATATTCCCTTTATAGTCTCTCTTGTAACTGGATTAGTGAAATACCTTGTAATCTCTTCTTAATATAAGTCTTTTGCTTCTGTAAAAAAAAGTGTGTAAAATAGATATTAAACTGCTCTTGTGTATTTCAAGTTCTTAGGGACATTTGTGTTGGATCTCAAGACTCTTCAACAACACTAAAAAATGGTTTAGTTATTATTATAAGTACTAGTATAAATTATAAGGAAAAAATAATGTTAGTTGATGTGATGTGATGTGAGAGAATTGTTGGATTATTTTATTATTTAATTATATTCCGATATCATTATGTGGGCAAATATCGTAATAATAATTATATTAGCTATTTATCAATTTAGAGCCTTAATTGATTAGTGATCAATTTAAGTAATAAGGCTAATTAGATTTCTATTTAGATAATTAATTAATTAATTGATATGGACTCAATATGGGTGGATGTCCGGATGGCCCATTAACGGAATAATGGGAAACCCTAATGGTCATCCAATATAAAAGAGGCTATGGTCCCCAATACACCGTACACGGCAAACTCTCTCTTCTCCCCATCTGAAGAGAACTTGAGGCATAAAGGTACCGGTTGAGGAAGAACCAAATCAGCCGCCGCTAACTCTGTTTGTTTCAGATCACCTCCTCTCTCTATGTTATCGTTGTTGAGAGGGCAGCCATCAAAGCTTTCAGGTATTCCTAATCCCTAATTTGTATCCTTGATAAATCAAACAAGTCGAAGATCCAATCATATTCATGTTCAATATTTGCTTCCGCTATTCATAATTAAATTATATTAAACATGTGTTATGAAATCTGCTATTTGATTTAAGACCTAATTTTTCCAACAAGTGGTATCAGAGCAGGTCTTCATGTTTGATTATTGGGATTAATTGAGTTCTCTATTTTGTTTTTCAATTTTATGAACCCTACTTTCATGAATTTTGAAATATCAATTACGGTTGTATTTTTTGGAATGGAATTACTCGATCCTGAATTCATGTACCTTTCTTCTATCATGGACCCGAGAATCAATTTGATTTGATAATCATATATGTTGTTTTCGATTTGCACGTGTGTGTATATATTGAAAATTCATGTTTCCCATTCCTTATGCAGTATATAAACTTGAATATGACGCATGAATAAAGTTGATTTTATTTCGTAAAATATTGCATTCATAATCGGTTGAATTGATGCTTTTGAGAAAATATGGATTTAAAACAGTCTATTTTATCTGATTCAGAAATAGTTTTATCTTTATTTATTTTTTAAAAAAGGAATCCATATAACAATTATTTGGAAATTGTTTGAAAGTCTACATCGATTCTAGTCTTTAGATTTTGTATACTTTAGATCCAGTTTGCAATACTTGTTAACGTGTTTCTTTGACAACATATCACAGTTTAGAGATCGATGTATACACTCTTAGTAGTGTGGCTTGTTTTGCTTTTTCAACTTAAAGTTGTGATTATATTTTAATACTGGAATTCGATTGTTGAAAAGTTAATGGTTGATATAAGGCATGTATCTTTTCTTTCAAATATGGTTGAATATTGAGCACACTTTGGTTTGTTTTAGTAGGATTGAAATGATACCATGTTTATTTATTTATTGGATCGTGATCAAATTTGTTGCACATATATGTATTTGTGCACTATATGGATTTGATAAATAAAGATTTGGATTTTATTTTGATTTTGGTGATTTGATTTTATATTAAATCATTTGGTAAAAATAATTTTTAGATATTGTTATCATACCTTGCAACTTAATTTCTATTTGAAATTAGTTTTGATTCACAAAGATTTTGTACATAAAGTTTATTTTGAGAAAAATAAGGCAAATATATATTTGGTAATTATATATATACTTGTGGAATATTTGTTGTCTTTTACTAATGAATCTCAAAATATTGTTGCCTTAATTTTGTAGTGCAGAAAATAAGTCTTAGATTCTTTAAATTTTGGGAAATAATAATTCTAGTTTTGTTTGTTTGTCTATAGACATATAAAGTTTGTTTCCTTTATTTAGGAAAACATTTATGCTAGTTATGTTTTATTTTATTTAAAGAATCATTCAGTTTATATATATAAATCAATTGTAGCATGAATATTTTTGGCATATAAGATTCAATTTTCTTCTAATTTAAAATTGAATATTTGGTTTATAGCATGATTGTGCTGTTTGATTTTATTGTTATTAAGATTCTACAATAGAATTATATTTCTTTTTCTCCAATCATGCATTTTGACATATTTCATGCTATTTATGTTTTTGCTTTTATGCGATACATGTAAATGTATTGTCATACACACATTGGTGTGATTTTTGACTTGCATCTTCTTTCAAATTCTTGTGAACTTGTCTTCACACTTAAGGGTTGCTGAGTGGCCTTATGGTTGCTTAGTGACATAATGGACTAATTCGGCCTACATTATGTTAGTAGTGCCTTGTAAATTTAAAGACCATTCTCATTTAAAAAAAACATTTAATTTATTGTGAATGTCTAGTAATTGCAGTTGTTTTGGTTGAAGCAACATGTTGCCAAAGTAACCTCTGTTGCGTAGATTCAATTCAACTGAACTTACAAAAGACGTAGTATGCAATTATTCATGCGAGTTGTAGTCGGCCCCAAGGAAGACACAACTTGGCAGGATAATTACATGCATGTGATAGTAAATGTGTGGTGATTATAAAGTAATTTTCCATGTAAATAATATGATACCCTAAGGTGACTATTATTTGACAGGACTTATCACCCCATTTAATATATATTAAAATTATCTAGTAATTGCGGTTGAGTCGGTTGAAACAATAATGTTGCCCAAGTAACCTCTGTTGCGTAGATTCGACTCAACTGAAGTTACAAAAGATGTAGTGTGTAATTATTTATGCGAGTTGTCGTCGGCCCCAAGGAAGGCACAACTTGGCCGAATAGTTGCATACCTGTGATGGTAAATATGTGGTGATTATAAAGTATTTTCCATGTGGATAATAGGATGCCCGAAGGTGACTATTATTTGACAGGACTTATCATCAATGTTTGATCATTGCATTGAGAGTACTGCCTGCAGTTAATTTTTTACAATCCAAAGATTGGAAAATTAATGATGCGCTTGGTATCTTGTTTAGGTCTTTTAATTTACAATAAAGATGCACATGTCTCTATAATATTTTATTGACATGTGTGATGATGTTGTGTGAGTGTAAACTTGTTTATATATTCAAGAGTTTACATTCACATATATTATGGTAAACATGTGACAATTATAAGAATTTATTCTTTGTCAAAGTAAATTGTCATTGTTTGATCATTGCTGTAAAATACCACTAGCAATTGATATTATTGTTTAAAGACTTGATATTAATGGTGCGCTAGGTATTTTTGTGAGTGCTTTTGCTTCTCTTGTTCTCTTTAAGCTAATACAGCTTATGTATCTGTTAATTTGAGTTAAATTTTTAACTCTTAAAAGTTTTAACTTTTAGGAATTAAAGAATAATATTAACATTGTTCTTGGATCTAGACCTTATATAAGGGTGGTGAAACTCGCATTCTCTCGCAAACTCAGTATATAATGTGAGGATCAAGTTTGACAAGTGAGTATACGCCAAGTCTTATAGGTCTTATGTGATCATAAAGTTAAAAGATCAGAAATCCTATTAGTGTTATCTAAGTTGACAATTTTTTGTCATATTTTCTTTGCCTAAACTAAGGTACTTTTACAGCAATGCAGAGAAAGACAATCTCTCATTGGAGAGTGATATTTCATTAAGATTATTAGGCAAAGAAAATATTGAGCACATTATGTAAATATTCAATCTTGTTGAGACATTATAATTTCGACTATCAGATGACTTGTTCGAAAATTCAGTAATTTCGACTATCATATGACTTGTTCAAAAATTCAGCATTTAGTATTCGCTTTGCACAATTAAGTTTATAACTGTTAAAGTTAGAAATGATCCTTCAAAGGATCAATTCATAAAGTGTGCAAATAAAGAAAAGCTGAAGCAAGAGAAAATAAAATAGTGCTCATTCGGAAAATACCTCAAAAGATAAGGGCAAATAAAGAAAGGTAATCTTGACTGACTTATGTCCAATGATGTTGAAAGATATATCAATTTAGAATGGACAAAGTCGATAAAGATTGTTTTATTCATTTTTTAAACTAATTGTAGATTGTCGTTACTAGCTTATTTTCGTGAATCATTATTTGAATTAGTTTGTTGTTTTAATTTCTCTTTGACTAAATCAAGATATTTTGAGTTTTATTTTCAAATGATGATTCATTTTGTCTTTTAAGTTTAGTTATTAGAGTCAATTCAGTTATGACTTGTGACATTCTATAATTGTTTAAGGGTTTGAAAACTATAAGTTTTTCGTCCCACAACTTAAGGAAATGTTTGAGACATAAATTGTTAAGTTTTCTTGAGGATATTGAGTTTGGGGGAGAGATATGGAAATAAAATAAAATTGAATGAGGAAGAATTGATTCTAAACTAATTTATATTGTTACTATTAGTATAGTATATTTGGAACCTCATAAGGACATTATTGTTCTTCCTGTCAATCAAGTTATGAAATTAATTCATATAAATCAAACTCAACACCCTCAAGGACTAGGGCTTCTAGTATCATAAAGAATTGACTGAAAAGAGAAATTCTATTTATTTTATTTGAAAGACTCTATTAAGACAGTCATGATACTAGTTTGCTTATTATAATTTTGGAGCTGCATAAGATGGATTTCAATATAGTGTTTCTTAATGGTGACATTAATGATATAATATGGTGCAACAGAATAAAGCTTTTGTGTCAATTGATACAAAGTAGATGGTTTGCAAAGTCGTGAAATCCACTTATAAGTTAAGAAATTTGTCTCTTTAGTGTTACCACAAATTCTCATAAAGTAATTGTCTCATTTGGTTTTGAGATAATATTAAGTAGAGTTATGGATTTAGTAAGCTCAGTGGGAGTAAATTTATATTCCTATTTTTAATGTGTCAATTTTATTTTATTTAGTCAATTATGATATATGTTAGTAATGTGAAACCAAGGAAATCTCTAACAAAAGTTAGTGATGAAAGATCCTGGGGACACCTCTTTTGTATTAGGCATTTCAATACTTAGAGATTCTTCTCAAGGTATTATTCAGATATCACAAAAGAGTTATATCAGTAAAGTTGAAAATAAATTGACATTAAAGTTAATAAATTTTTGGATGACCTCAATCACCGAGAGACTTTTCAGTCTCAAATATTGCCCATTAGGAAATTTATGAATTCAAAAATTTAAGTATTTTCCTACACTTTGCCTATAGGATTTTTATGTATGATTTTATTATACGCATTTGGAAATAGCGTTTATAATAAGATTGTTTGGCAGATATTTGAGCAATTCAAAGTTTGAATTGTTGAAAACGCGACCATAATGATTCTTTAAAGAGAACAAGAGAACTTATTCTCACATCAAGGATCTGACAATTTGGAGATCATTTGTGTGTCAGACTCTGGCTTTTGGATGTGTGTATATAATACACATCCTGACTCAGGAAATGACTGTGAGTATTTATGTCACTTGGTTGCATAGTAAAAAGGTATTGAAAAACCATTTAAGTTATATATAGTGACATAAAGTAGTCATATAATGTTTTAATAACAAAGTTTATAAGGTTCATTACCTTATAAATTATTGTTGTTAAATGATAGAACATTAGAGACAAACTTTATACTAGGTGACCCACTAATCAAAGACATGACACCTAAGGTCTTTCATATGGTTGTTGTCATTAAGGATGTCTTAGATTAGTGGGAGTCTCTTTTATTATATGTTCTATACTTTTGTTTTGATATTGATACAGACTTTGTGTGTATGATTTTCTGCAGAAATAAAGTTTATGAGGTTAATTTTTATTATAACCATTTATGTATCATTTTGTGCAAATATTGAATTTGCAAACTTCAGTTTGATCTCACTAAAGTTTTCAGTTGGACCAGTTGGAAATAGACATGATTTGGAGATCACATTACATGAAATTTTCATGCCACTCATCCATATCGATCTATGTCATCAAGTGCATTGATATGGTGGTCGTCGGGGTTCCGTCACATTATACGTCAGTGACGACAGCCGCGGTGGTCCCATCATTAATGTATGAGGTGGACCAGATTGTAAAGTTGAAATCTAAAGATAAATAGCATTCAGACGCGCGCCTAAAGAATTATGGTATAATTATTAAGATATGTAGCCCAAGTGGGAGATTGTTGAAATATTTTATTATTTAATTATATTCCGATATCATTATGTGGACAAATATCGTAATAATAATTATATTAACTATTTATCAATTTAGAGCCTTAATTGATTAGTGATCAATTTAAGTAATAAGGCTAATTAGATTTCTATTTAGATAGTTAATTAATTAATTGATATGGACTCAATATGGGTGGATGTCCGGATGACCCATTAACGGAATAATGGGAAACCCTAATGGTCATCCAATATAAATGAGGTTATGGTCCCCAATACACCGTACACGGCAAACTCTCTTCTCCCCATCTGAAGAGAACTTGAGGCATAAAGGTACAGGTTAAGGAAGAACCAAATCAGCCGCCGCTAACTCTGTTTGTTTCAGATCACCTCCTCTCTCTATGTTATCGTTGTTGAGAGGGCAGCCATCAAAGCTTTCAGGTATTCCTAATCCCTAATTTGTATCCTTGATAAATCAAACATGTCGAAGATCCAATCATATTCATGTTCAATATTTGCTTCCGCTATTCATAATTAAATTATATTGAACATGTGTTATGAAATCTGCTATCTGATTTAAGACCTAATTTTTCCAACAAGAATATGTAATGATACTAGAAATTGTAAAGGAAAATAAGCATTGTTCTATTGATATGTTTCTGGATAAATCAACCTCTGCTATAACAGAGAAGGAACGGTACAATTGAATTGTGTAGAAGATAATAAAGGAACATAGAAGAAGAAATTAAACCTTCACTTATATACTCATTCTAATTTCTTAATGTGCACCTCTTTTACTCGCTTGTGCCTACGTGTCCCATTGTTATAACAAACTTGCTTACTTGGATTCTTCAATTGGGTTGAGCTAAATGATAAGGGGTTCGAGGTCTTGCGTTCAAACCTAGACGAAGGAGTTAAAAAAAAGTTTATCTTTGCATATCTTCTATGACTTCACGTATAATTTATTTTATTTTTATCTGTCACATCAAATTCATTCACACTCTGTTTTGATCTGCTGCATAAAGATAGACCACTAAACTATGATCTATATTAACTGTCATAATTTTCCAGTTAATTTGTTTAAATTTGTTTAGAGTTGGCAAAATCATTGTAAAAGTGATCAGAGAGAATGAGAAATTGATTTCAAATCATGAGTTGGTGCTGAAAAAAATTGAAGAAAAAAGCAGAACTGAAAACGTCAATGACGCTGTTATGGAATGGTTAGATGATGTAGATAGTCATGGAAGAGGAGAAGGAAATGGAAGCCATGCAGTTCTATTAGTCAATGTATCTCAAAAATCCATGTCAGCTATTCAAGACAAAATTGCTTAATCATTGAACCTGAAATTTGACAGAAATACCCTGTCATCAATAAAATTATTGGCTTATAGAGCAAATATACAAATCTAGGGGTTTTGTCAAGTCCAAAGACCAATTGGCCGATATGTTTACTAAGTCTCTCAAGGGCTCTCGAGTGGATTACATTTGTAACAAGCTCGACTTATATGACATATACGATCCGGCTTGAAGGGGAGTGTTAAGTTTAGTCAACTTTGTATTCATTAGGGTTTATTAGTTTTAATATTGTAATTAACCGTATTCAATACGTTACCAATTGTACACACAAGCATATGAATATAAACAAACAATCAGTGTCGTCATATTAGACACACAGCCATTATACAGTTACAACATGTAGACGACTATTAATATAATTTTGTTTGCAGAAAATATACCCTATTCAATTTCAAATTGTTTGTTATTTTTCAGATAGTATTATTCAATTTCGGATTCATCTTGCTGTTTCTGTGGTTAGGGATTTGGCGTTAGTGGAAGTTGGTGCAGTAAGATATCTAGCTCGGGTTGGCAGAGTCTTTAACGACGTGGGAAAAGAAAAGAATAAGCTGATTTTAAATCGAGGTCTTGTGCATGAAAGAGTTGGTGCAACAGATCATAAAACTGAAAAGGTGAACAATGATGTGTTCGAGTGGTTAAGAGAAATGGAGATACTCGTAAAAGAGGTGCAGAACCCGAAAATACAAGCAAGACCAATATCATGAAGTGAATTTAAGGAATTGAGGACTGAACATGCCATCAAATATTTCCATGAATTGCTGAGAAAAATAACAAAACTGAAATATGAAATCTGAATTTGAGCAATTTTCAACCCTGATTCAAGGTTTAAAGCAGTTTTCTTTTGAAAATATTGTTTGTTTGAAGTCCACAGTGAAGGCTTCAGGTGAACTTCTAAAGGGCACTGCAAGATGATAATTGTTTTATAATTGACTTGTATGGTAGGCAAGGTTCTGGTAAAACAACATTGGTGAAGGCAAGGGTGAGAAAGTCAAGCGTTTAAATATCTCGAGGCTTTGTTTGCTCCTGTGATCCAAAACCCAAATACAAGATGAAAGTGCTGACACGTTGAATATGAAATTTGACAAAAACACCGAAGCTGGAAGAGCAAGAAGAATACTCTCCACAATAGAAAATATGGATTGTCCAATTATTGTGATCTTTGATAGTGTTTGGGCAAAATTCGCCTTTGAGGACGTAGGCATTCGTTGTTCAAAAAACATTCAGGTATTCACAGGAACGAACACTCCTCCTCATTTAACTTATTGAATGTGGCACATGAAGTTCCGTTAGAACTTGAAGGGGTTGAGGAATGAAAAGCATCGTTAGACAGTATGAGACATTCAATGGCTAAATGACAGATTTTCCTCAGTTTTAGAGGGGAAGATACGCGATATTCTTTTACAGGTTCTCTTTATCAAGCTTTATGTCAAGGGTGATTCAAAACCTTCATAGATGATGGAGGACTGCACACTGGAGACCGAATTTCACCGTCTTCTAAATGCAATTAAAGCATCAAGGCTTTCGATTATTGTTTTATCCAAAAACTATGCAAGTTCCACACGGTGTCTTGTCAAGATTTTCGAGTGCATGAAATCGAAGAATCAATTGGTTTGGCAAATCTTTTACAAAGTGGAACCATTAGACATAAGAATATGATAAAATGTTATGGTAAAGAGTAAAGACATTGCTCAACATGAAAATATATTTGAAATTAACTCAGAGAGAGTACAAAAATGGAGGTGAGCTTTGTTTGAAGTATTTGTCCAGAATGACTTATGCAACCGGGTATGTAATATACTTCTAAATACTTCTATTTGTGTTATTCCATAATAACGAAGTATACTTCTATGTGAATTATTGAAAAGAAAAGAAAAAGTATGCTCTACTTGATAGATATAGATAGCATTATGTGATGTTGAACCACATATATATCATGGTTAGCTAAAAGCGTTGAAAAATATTTCTTAAAAGAACTTTGTTGATGTTTAAAAGCAGTTTGATTATGTTCAAGTTTGAAGCCAAGCATGTGATGTAATTATGAACATGTAATAGTTGATAATAATTTGTTGGACCGCTATTTTCTAGAGATTGTTGAAGAACTTTTGGGTGAGCTGCTGTCAGGGTGAAGTATGAGTGTGGCTTGCCTTCGGCATAGCAGATTTTTTCAAACATGAAGTTGGAAACTAGGCTATTAAGTGGAGATTTTTTTTTCGACATTGTTATATGCCTATTATTTTATCATAAGAATGTCTTTATTGTTATTAGCATAATGCTCTAAAATACTCTAAAATTGACATGGTTTAGTTATTATTAATTTTATATGTTTGTAAGACTTTGTGTTAATTTCCAATATATGCGGTGTGGAATGTTATGATTCAAAATATCATATGAGAAAATACATTTGACATGTCATAATTGGTTGAGGCAAATGGACATGTGGTTAATGATCCTAAAATCAAGGAAGCTTGGAATGTGCATAAATAAGAAAATGATATCAATAATGGACATGAAGAAAAATGACGAAAGTATCTCCTCTCTCCTTTTGGTACTCTCTAGTAGAGTAATGACTAAGGGGGGTGTATTGAATTAGGATTCTAAGAGATTTTAAAAGACTTTTTTATCATGAAAAAGTCTTGTGGTATTCAATCAAAACTCTTTGCAACTTAAAAAAAGTCTTTTGGTATTCAATCAAGACTCTTTGTCATTTAGAAAAAGTCTCATGGTATTCAATCAAGACTCTTTATCACTTAAAAAAAGTCTTGTGGTATTCAAAATCATTCAAATTTCGTAAGATTGTTTAATAAATTGAATTTTGATGGATTTTGTGGGATTTTCTAGTGAAATTTTAGCATGAAAAAGTCTTTCATGAAAACATGAGATTTCTTAGGATTGTTTTTCTTTAAAGATTTTACTATTTCTCTCCCCTCTCTCTCCTCCCTTCTCTTTCTTCCTCTCTCCCTCTCTCTCTCACACTTTCTCTCTTCCCCTCTCTCACTCTCTCTCCTTCCTTCACTCTCACTCTCTCTTTCTCTCTCTCTCTCTCTCTCTCTCTCTTTTCCCTCCCTTCTCTCTCTCTCTCTCTCTCTTCCTCTCCCTCCTCTCTCTTTATCTCTCTCTCCTCTCTCTATCTCCCTCATAAAAAAATAAAGTAAAATAAATAAAAGAGTGTGTATTGAAAATATTGTGAAAGATATTGTGTTATGATCATTTTTTTTCAATGAGTCTTTAAAAATTCATAAAATCTTTTGAAATCCATAAAATCATTTGAAATCCTTTAAAATCTTATGAGTTAAATCCATTAGAATCCAAATTGTAAATCTCAATAGTCTTTTAAAATCATCAAAGTCATTAAAATCCTGCAAAGTCTTTTAAAATCCTTAAGACTTTTTTAAACAAAAATTGTCCTTTAAAATCTTAATCCAATACACCCCCCTAAGTCTTGTACTTAGTCTTCTTCTATCTTTCACTTCCTCTAATTAGGTTCTAATTAGGTTCTAATCTATCATTTTTACCTTTGATCTAATAAACAATTTGAAAATTATCAATTTATCACATTCTCTAATTTGAGAACCCTTACATTGGTGCTTTCATCTTTGAACTCAATTTCATCTATGGACTCCTCGTCTCTTATGAGTGAATCATTTAGCGAAAGCAATCAGCGTATGACTGCATACTTTGAAGAATGTCAACGATTATGTGCAGTAATGCTTCGCTTGTTGCAAGAAGAAATTGCTGAATCAGAATCAGTCGAAGTTTCTCTTTCAGATTCCATTGAGTCTTCTCCATCCGCTATGCAAATCGAGGCCGCCTCAATCAACAACGACGACATTGAAGATGATTCATTGGATCTACCAGCATCATCTGTCGTGTTAGCAGAGGAGATTGATGCTTCCGAATCGTTGACGATGGCTCTCTATGTTTTTGAGGATTCGCTTCCTTCTACGAACCTGATGGATACAACTGTCGTCAGTGATGAAGATTCTGTTGCGCTTCAAACCGCTGCCTTCCTTTTCCTTCCGAAACAAATCGAAGTTGCTGGGTATACGAAGAGAAACCCAACAACGGTTGTGTTTATTGATTGCAATGTTGTCGATGATTCATCAATCCTCGGTGACGACATCGCAGAGGTGCTAGAACAAAGGGTTTACAACCACCCTGTCACAAAAACCCCAGTCGTGATTCCCCCTCCGAAGCCACCAGAACCACTTGACCGTATCAGCACCGACTCGAATTCAAATGTGCTCGCGGCGAGCAATCGAGCTCCCAAACCTCCAGATCACGGTGGTTTCACGATGAGGACAAGATTCTCAACCACAACCCCAACCTCATCTTCTCGCACGATCGCTGCAATGTCACTGTGCAACCCCACCATGTTCTCATTGCGGCGTACAATGCCTCCGCCGTGGGCAGCTTTTGAATGGTGGAGTTTTTCTGATGATCGACTATACACTCCAACACCACTGCCGCCGAAACCTCTGGATCGAAGTTTTGAGATGATTATTGTGGAACACCATGTGATATGTAACCTCATGATGCCTCCACCACCTCCGAAACCACCATATGCCATTCACGGAGATGTCGACATCACTGTTTTGCTTTCTTGTGTGGAAATTGTTTGTGCTAACAAGATGGTAAACAAAACAGAGTTATCAACAGATTCTGATCATTGCATTCTCAAAGAAGATTTGGTGGATGGGAATAGGTATGATAATAGTATTTTGGAGCTGGCTTTTGTGCCATTTACTGCATTATTTCTATATGTGAAATGCTCAGAATCCTTCACACACAAAGTTGCTATCTACCATTTTTGAGTGTGGAATGCACATCATGTGTTTGATGTAATGTCTAAGATGATTTTGGTTTGTTCTGATTCTCTAAATGTGGGGTTTATAACAGCTAGTTTATTGGATGAGAAAGAATTGTTATCTTGTGAGTTTGATGATGTTAGTGGAAGAACTCTTATTGTTCAATATACTAAGCAATGCGGTATTCAATATGCATTCAACATGTTTGAGAGGTTGCCTGCACAGGTTGTTATGGCATGGTATAATTTAATTGGTTGTTGGGCTATAACTGGTATGAAGAAGTTGGTTTCGTACCTCTTTAGGTGTATGGTTCAATTGGATTTTCTAGTTAACTACTATAGCTTACTTGTATGTTGCTTGATCAATTGTCAGCAACTAGAGGCATACCCAGTTAATTTCATTTCCACTAGTGATATAACCAATGTCACCAGACAATTCTTCCTTTCTATTTCTAGCATCATCCAAAACTCCAACTTCTTCCAGAATGGGAATATTGTTAAGCACATGTTAAGGGTACTTCTATCCAACAAACCAATTTTGATTTTTGGATTCTTTGCAACCAAGGATAATCAATTATTTGTTACACTAGTCATCCTTTTAAATAGCTACACAATGTTTTGGACTGACTGTATCAACTCTTCTTATGTGAACAATTCTGATATAGTCACTCTTTTAAGTTGCTACCCAATGGTATGGAGCGACATTATCAGTTTATTTATGGAGAATTCATATCACAAAGTCATGCCACTGCCACCGCCAGAGCCACCGGACTCAACTAATAGAGCAATACATGTTACCCTGTTACACCTAATCGTCTTGCAAGAAAATGTTGTCTTAATTGATGAGGAAGTTAATGCAATTGTAGGTCTTGTTGGTACTCATCTACAAACTGCCCTCTTTGGTTTGTACTCTCAAATTGGTGATGTGGGGTTGTACATCAGGTTATTGATGACATTATTAAGATAACCAGGGAGGGTTTGAAGTCTCTAATTGTGGGGTATATCTCAACTGGTATACTAGATGGCAAATATTTACTATCTTATGTCTTTGTTTCCAAATGTTTGGCTCCTGTGACTATGCAACTTGTTTATTGGGCTTCTGATCTTCTTGTGATTATCCCAGGGTCAAATTACTTTGGCTCTCATACTTTAGGCTTGTGCGAAAATGCAGTTGGAAAACTAGAAGAAAGTGTTGATCCACTTCGTCGCTGTTATTGCATTAGAGAATGGTCTCACATTTACTCTGAATTTTGAGGGCAATCTACTTGATGTTGTTACTTTGGTCAATAGCTGCTTTCTTCATAAAAAGGGATCATCACAATTCAACCAATGGGATCCCGGTGGGTGTTTTGTTGTTCTTTGGAAATGTTCATATGACTTGGTAGCCACTTGGGTACATACTATTATTCCCGAACACCATTGCCTTAGCTTCAACCTTGAGGACAAGGTTGATTTTATTGGGGGGAGTAATGTTATGATTCAAAATATTATATGAAAAAATACACTTGACATATCATAATTGGTTGAGGCAAATGGACATGTGGTTAATGATCCTAAAATCAAGGAAGCTTGGAATGTGCATAAATAAGAAAATGATGATCAATAATGGACATGAAGGAAAATGATGAAAGTATCACCTCTCTCTCTTTGGTACTCTCTAATAAAGTAATGACTAAGTCTAAGTCTTGTACTTAGTCTTCTTCTATCTTTCTCTTCCTCTCTTATGTACCAAGAACACCAATTTTAATTAGGTTCTTATCTATCACTTTTACCTTTGATCTAATAAACAATTTGAAAATTATCAATTTATCACATTCTCTAATTTGAGAACCCTTACATGGAACTTTTGTTACATTTTGGTTTCTAAATATATTTATTTAATTGCATAGTTTGTGCTTTGATTAACTTCATAAAATACAATATTAAATAATCTAGCATCAGGAATTGATGTGTACCCGTGAAATTTGACATTTAAGTGTATATTGAAATATTGATAGTGACAAAACCGCTGAATAAATATTTGTGATTCACTGTTGCAATCTATACCAACGGAAAAATGCCGTAGGTACAAAAACTGGAAGTTCTTATTTACCATTATACCTTCAGTCTCAGACAAAATCCTTAGGTAAACCAAAATGCTTGCTCCGATGGACAAGATTCTGTCACTATAGGATATAGTGACGGAAAACATCTGTACACAGGGTCGGATCTAGACGTTCGATATTGGTGTGGCTAACATAGGTGTATAAAGAAATCACAATTTTCATAAACTAACAAATTGAAAATCAAAGCAACTCAGTATGTTTCATAAACTAACAATTTTCATTTCAAATTCCAATTCCAATTCGAACATTCCAATTTTCATAAACTATTTATTGTGTTTAATTATATATGCAATTATTAACAACACTTTCAACGATTTCTTTTGCTAAGAAAGTAATTTGAAAATGTCTGCATTTGACATTTCTTTTGCTAAGAGGCAGAGTGAGAGTGTGCATCATTCAGAAGATTAATATATATATATATATATATATATATATATATATATATATATATATATATATATTTGGGTAAAAATTTGGTGTAGCCATAGTCAGCCATATGATTTGTCAGCCTCTGTCCATGGATATAGGAAAACTATTGACCACAAAAAAAATGTCGTAGGTAACTATACCTGTAGTATAATAACATTTACCTACAGTTTTTAGCTGTCATTAAAAGTCAGGTTTCTTTTAGTCAAAATAGTAAATAAAATCTTTCCCTAAAAAAAAGTAACTATAAATTAGAAAGGGAAAAAATCAGGACAAATTTATGTATTTTCTTTACATTTTTTTTAAATATATGTTTTCTTTACATGTAGTACAGACGATTTGAATAACTTTTTAAAAAAAAAAGTTAAATGTCTATATCATTAATTAACATTATGTCGGTTTATATGGAGAAAAGTAAAAAATATATTTGACATAAAAGTTAAATGTCAATATCATTAATATTATGTCGACTTATACATAGAAGAGTAAGATAGATATGAGATACATGATTCAAAATATAGATATGTGATACTCCCTCCATCTCAAAATAATTCAGCCTTTTGTAAAAAAAAAAAATATTGTTCAAGAAATATGATCTATTTCACCTTTTAATGTAATATTAATTACATTTCTTCAATTATACACTTTAACTAATACTAATATCATTAGGGTCGTTCCTATAAAAATGGAGGTCCGGCTCTCAAAGTAAGGCCCTAATAAAATAAAATTAATTTTTTTTCAAAGAGCATTCTTTTATTTAATTGAAAATAACATTCGTAAACATAAATAAAGTCATGTAACTGACACAAAAAAGATTCATATTTTAATCAATAATATAAAAATACAATTTCAAACGAATATCTTTATCGATATTTTAGGTTGTATTTTCCTTAATTAGTTTATAATGTTTTTATGAAAAATATATTAACTAAGTTCATGGGAAAACCAACACAATATACTACCACTGGGCTGCACATCTAGATTTGATAATATCACCACATCATTAGTATATATTCCTTTTGGAAAAAACTTAGGTACAATTCCTTAGGTGCTTTCCGTATAGTTCTTAACTAAATTCACCATGATTTCTTTAAATCCATAATTTTCTCAAAGTTTGTTATATAAAAAAAAAATCGTATTTTTAGTTAAGAACCATACGAAAAACACCTAAAGAATTATACCTAAGTTTTGTCCATTTCTTTTTTACTTGCATTATTGGACCGTATATCTCACCATCTAGGACTTGAGATCTTAAAGACAAGGGTGTGAACCCTTGGAATAAGGCTGGACGCCCTTCAGGAGGGCGCAGGGTCCACTTTACAGCCATAAATAACCCTAGGTGACCTTCCTAAATGGCACCCTCTGGGGGCGCCCTCAGCAGCTGACGAGGGCGCCCTAGTCATGGTTTTGGCCCTTTACGATTTGGGCCCAAAACCATGACCGGGTAGGCCCAAGAGAGGCTACAAATAGTAACCTTGGGATCACTCCCAAGGCAGGACCTAAACACAGCACAGAAACCCTAGTTTCCATACATTGTACTCACTGCTAGTACAGTTGGCGCCCACCGTGGGGCTACGGTAAAACTGACCTAGCCACCGTCTCCGAAAGAAAAACAGTTGATCCACGGCCCCTGAAAGACATCAGAACGCCGTGAATCCACCATATTTCTTAGGGGCAACCTTAGAACCTTCGAATCCGCCGCGATTCACCCCTAAATCTACCCCTAACCTCCATCAAACATTCAACCCATTCCTTGTTCAAAACATCAATTCCCCCCCCTCCCCTGAGATTCGCAATCCTGACTGTTAACCTTCAGTCGCCAGCCTTAAACCTCCATAACCGACCCAAAGAACGACCATCAACGCCATCGTTGTTCATGGACCCAAAGGCGGCACAAGCAATACAGCAACAGATCCGACAGCTTCGCAACCACAACGAAGCATTGCAAGTTAACGCAATCGACTTAGACCC
This sequence comes from Medicago ruthenica, assembly GCA_018208015.1. Classification (NCBI taxonomy): domain Eukaryota; kingdom Viridiplantae; phylum Streptophyta; class Magnoliopsida; order Fabales; family Fabaceae; genus Medicago; species Medicago ruthenica. The sequence continues at coordinate 5,745,394 of CM031375.1, read as the reverse complement.
AAGGGAAGAATTCCAGAACAAGCGCCTGGAACCCACAGAGGATCTGAAGGAAGTCACAATAGGCCCGGAACCACACCAAACAACCAAGGTGGGAACTTCTTTGGATCCCGCCGAAGAGCAAGGTCTAGTGGATCTACTGAAGAAAAACTTAGACTTGTTCGCCTGGCAACCGTCAGATATGCCCGGCATCGACCCTGCCATCGTATGCCACCACCTCGCTCTACGCCCAGGAGTGAAACCGGTCGCTCAGCGCAAAAGAAAGTTAGGCGAGGAGAGGAGGAAAGCAGTAGATGAAGAGGTTGCCAAATTAAAAGACGCCCGTTTCATAAGTGAGATCAAGTATCCGACATGGCTGGCCAACGTCGTCCTCGTGAAGAAAGCTAATGGAAAATGGCGCATGTGCGTCGACTACACCGATCTGAACACCGCCTGTCCAAAAGACCCATATCCCCTCCCAAATATTGACCACCTTATTGACAACGCGTCAGGATACCAAACCCTAAGTTTCATGGACGCATACTCCGGTTACAATCAAATAAAGATGGATCCTCTCGACGCCCCGAAAACCGCCTTCATGACAAATCACCAAAATTACCACTACGAAGTCATGCCTTTCGGCTTAAAGAACGTCGGCGCTACCTTTCAGAGATTGATGGACACCGACTTTGCAGAGCAAATCGGAAAGAACTTAGAAGTCTATATTGATGACTTGGTGGTGAAAACAAAGCAAGATAAAAGCCACTCAAAGGACCTGGAAGAGATCTTCGATCAGGTCCGAGCGTATAACATGCGTCTCAACCCAGCCAAATGTTCTTTTGGGGTTCACGCAGGAAAATTCCTAGGCTTCATGCTGACCAGGCGCGGTATTGAAGCAAACCCTGACAAGTGTCAAGCGATAATCAACATGAGAAGCCTCTCTAGCATCAAGGAGGTGCAGCAGTTGACAGGTAGGCTCGCGGCGCTTTCCAGTTTTTTATCTTATGCCGGCGATAAAGCTTTCTCTTTCTTTGCCTCAATAAAGAAGAAGGAACTCTTTCAATGGACCGAAGAGTGCGAAGAGGCGTTCACAAAGATAAAGACGTTTCTCTCCAGCCCGCCGGTTTTACATCGTCCAGATGCGGGCGCCGTTCTTTTCCTATACCTGTCTATATCAGAGAACGCCATGAGTTCCGTCCTCGTGCAAGATTCTGACGAGGGCGAGAAGCCAGTTTATTTTGTGAGCAAAGTATTCAAGGGAGCAGAACTGAGATATCAGAAAATAGAGCGCCTTGCTCTAGCAGTAGTAGCAACGTCAAGGAAGTTGCGACCATATTTTCAAGGACATAAAGTTGTTGTCAAATCCAATTATCCCATCAAGCAAGTGCTGGGGAAACCTGACCTCGCGGGAAGAATGGTATCTTGGGCAGTGGAATTATCCGAATACGACATTCAATATCTTCCCAGAGGCAGCATAAAGTCACAAGTTCTGGCCAACTTCTTAGTAGAATTTTCATCCCCAGTGGAAGAAATCGTCCTCTTCGTATGGTTATTGTCGGTCGATGGATCATCAAACCTCAAGGGTAGTGGAGCCGGCATAGTGTTGGAAGGACCAGGGGGCCTAATCATAGAGCAGTCGCTGAGGTTTGAATTCAAGGCAAGCAACAACCAGGCAGAGTATGAAGCCCTGGTAGCGGGCATAAAGTTGGCGCAAGAGATGGGAGCTGAAAACTTAAGAGCGAAGAGTGACTCCCAGTTGGTGACGAGCCAAATTATCGTGGAATACCAAGCAAAGGACAGTCAACTTATTAAATATTTAGCAAAGGTCAACAGTTTAGCCTCCACCTTCAAGTTCTTCGAGGCAATCTACGTTCCAAGGGAGCAGAATTCAAGAGCAGATCTCTTGTCTAAGCTTGCCAGCACCAAACGCCCGGGAAACAACAGAACGGTCATCCAAGAGGTGCTGACAACCCCTAGCACAGAAATCATGGAAGTAGGCGCCGTGGAGAATGAAGAGGAGGGATGGATGACGCCGCTTATCAAATATCTCACAGGAGCGTTTGATCCCAAAATCGAGGAGGAAGAGCTACAAATACGAAAGAAGGCCTCGAAGTATTGCATGGTCGCTGGCAAATTGTACAAGAGGGGCAAGGCAACGCCTCTGCTCAGGTGCCTAGGTGAAAACGAGACCCACCTCGTCCTCTTAGAGGTGCACGAAGGAGTATGCGGGAGCCACATCGGCGGGCGATCCTTGGCCGCGAAGCTCTTAAGAGCAGGTTACTATTGACCCACAATGATACAAGAGAGCGCCGACTTTGTAAGAAAATGTGACAAGTGTCAGAGATTCTCTGATAAGAAGCACGCCCCAGCTTGCGAACTCACCTCGGTCTTTTCCCCATGGCCTTTTCACAAGTGGGCAGTGGACATTGTAGGCTCATTCCCATTGGCACCCGGACAACTTAAGTTCCTCATAGTCGGAGTGGATTACTTTACCAAGTGGGTTGAAGCCGAAGCGGTCGCTAAAATCACGGTGGACAGAGTGATACGTTTCTACTGGAAGAAAATAATATGCAGGTTTGGGCTACCTAAAGTTATAGTATCAGACAATGGGACTCAGTTCGCCAGCTCCAAGGTGGTAGACTTCTGCAACCAACTCGGAATCCAAACGAAGTTTGTCTCAGTCATCCACCCCCAAGCAAACGGACAAGCCGAATCTACAAACAAGGTAATCTTGAACGGCATCAAAAAGAAGCTAGATGACGCCAAGGGACTTTGGGCTGAGCAGTTACATGAGGTGCTCTGGTCATATCACACGACGCCTCACTCCACAACCAAAGAAACCCCGTTCACTATGGTGTACGGCGCTGACGCTATGCTGCCCGTAGAAATTGACACGCCAACATGGTGTCGGGAAAACTTCTCGGAAGAGGCTAATGAGGCAAGCTTGCTATGCGGAATAGACATGATTGATGAGGTACGAGAGGCCGCCCACATCCGTGAATTCGCCGCAAAACAAAGAGCAGCCCGCCGGTACAATTCAAAAGTAATCCCGAGGGACATGAAAGAAGGAGATTTGGTCTTAAGGCAGGTCATCGCGCCCACTCGAATGGGAAAGTTACTACCCAACTGGGAAGGACCGTATCGAGTCAGGGAAAAACTAGCACACGGAGCATACAAACTGGAAGAGCTGAATGGAGACACGATACCACGAACCTGGAATGCAGTCAACCTACGCCATTACTACAGCTGAGTATTTTCATCATTTTTACAAACAAAACACACAGGACTGAATCGCTGTAAAGTTTGTATTTTGCTTGTATTTTCTTTTTCAGAATTCTTTGTATTTTGATTTCGACTAATGAAAAGGAATAAGGGAGCACTCTTTTCCCCGCAAAAGCTGGGGTTTTTAATGAGGCACCAATTCCCGTTTACTTTTATCTCTGCTTTGACTCCAGTATCACAGACATCGCCGGAACAAGAGAGACAGCGTCAACTCGTAAAAGGCGCGCCATATGATTCGTTAACCCCAAAAGGGGTTGCCACCTAATTCCTTAACCCTAAAAGACAGGGTTCTAAGACGTCGTGAGCTTAAAAAGAAATCGCCACCTAATTCCTTAACCCTAAAAGACAGGGCTCTAAGACGTCGTGAGCTTAAAAAGAAATCGTCACCTAATTCCTTAACCCTAAAAGACAGGGCTCTAAGACGTCGTGAGCTTAAAAAGAAATCGCCACCTAATTCCTTAACCCTAAAAGACAGGGCTCTAAGACGTCGTGAGCTTAAAAAGAAATCGCCACCTAATTCCTTAACCCTAAAAGACAGGGCTCTAAGACGTTGTGAGCCGAAAATGAGATCGCCATCTAATCCCTTAACCCTAAAAAAGGGCTCTAAGGCGTCGTGAACCGAAAATGAGAACGTTGCGGAAATAGAAGAGTTCATGCAAAAAATACCCCCAACAAAGCAATAACGCCGAAAGTTAAACGGTGTGACAATCTTTAGCAAGTCGCGAAAATAGACAAATAATGGTTACCGCCAGGAAACATTGTTATCATAGTACAAATAATACATCATTACGAATTCAAAAAGTTCAAGATTAAAGCAAATTAAAATTACAACAAAAATTATTGTTCGTCCACAAGGGCGCCATCTACCACAATCTTGAAAGAGTCCAGAGACGAAAGGTCAACGCCCGGATGAAAAAAGGCGACATGCTCCTTTTCACGATCAAAGCCATTCTCAAAGGACAGAGCCAGTTCTCCTTTGGCTTCCGAGACCTCAGCCTTCAACGCTATTTCCCTCTCGACTCCTGAGGCAACCTCATCCCTCAAACGAATGATCACCGCATCCTTCCCAGCTAGGTCGGCGTCATGACCAATCTTCAAGTCTCTGATACGTTCATCACACTCGGACCTCATTGCCTCTCCAGTCTCCCTGACCTCCTTCTCCTTGCTCTCCTGGGCTTCTTAAAATTCCTTCTCCAGCGACTTCACCTTATCCAGCAATGTTTCTCCGTTACGAACTGACTCTTCATATTTGCAATCCACGGCCATCAAGAGCATAATAGACCGCAAACAGTTCACACCGATATCCCTCGTCATAAAGGGAACGGGGTTCTGTATCCCAGCTTTCACATCATCAGGATTACAAACCATCTTTTCTTTGACGTAAGCTTCATAATCGAAATCCTTGTCCCAGAAAGATTGGACCCCCCGGCTGGGACCAGTAAATTCAGCGGCGGGACGAGAATGCGCCTTCTTTGACCTCCTCTCTTTCATCACACCCTCTTCCCCATCTGGCGCTTTCCTTTTCTTCTCCTCTCGACTTTTCTCTAGCACCACTTCAACGTCAGCGTCGCACTCAGGTTGAGCGTCAAGAACAACCTCAGCTTTTCTTTTAGACTTGCGAAGGATAAGCCCAGAAGGATCGCTGGCATCCGACACCCCGCCTGATTTCTTGGCTTTCATCTCGGCCAAATACTTCTTCCTCTCCGCAGCTGTTAGAGGCGCCATTGATTCTGCAAATCAAAAACCAAAGCAATACACAAGTTAATAAACGAAAAGGCGAGAAAGCTAGACAAGTAGGGTTATGAAATCAACTCACGCAAATAAATCTCTAAGCTATCAACATTCCCCTCCCTATTCAGCAGCTCCCGGATATCCATGGGCAGCATCTTGTCCAAGAAGGAAGCGACGTCTTTTTCATACCCACTCAAATGCTCGTAAGCAAACCCAGTAATAGAAGCTGGAGAACTCGTCCAGCAGATGGGGAATTTTAATTCGTACTAAACACGCATTGCGGCGTCCTCACAATCCTCTCTTCCCCTCACCCTAAGGAAGGTTCGTCTCCAGTTCTTGTAATGAGACGCATAAGGCGGAAACAACCGTTTCCCAGGATGGGCGCCAACGGACACCCAGGACGACTTGTCTACCCCCTTAGTACCATAAAAACTAAAGAAGCAACCAGCAGAGGGTTCGAAGCCTAAACCCTCGCACGCGATCTCGAAGGTCCGGATGAACGCCCAACTGTTGGGCTGAAGCTGTGAGGGCGCCACATTCAACCACCTCATGACACTTACCTCGAAGGGCGTGAATGGATACTTCACGCGCAAATCTACAAAGACCGGCGTGTACATGTAGAAGAACTCGTGGGTCATACCCCTTGGCATCCGTAAGTAAACCTTCTCACCAGGGCGGCAGGGCTCAAGAATCACGTCTTTTTCGCGTCCTGTCGAAGAAACACTAATTCTGCAAAGGAACAGCGCCACTCGCTGAGCATCCATATACATGGACTCCGAGCGCATCATTTCGTTAGCAAAATCCCCTCGTCCCGAACTACTAGCAGACGCCATACAGCGAGTTTCTCTTGTGGGGGAGGGACCTGGGCGAACAGAAAGAATAATACAATCAGATGAATTCCCACTATCATCTTTCCCCTCACTATCGCTTGAGTTGCTCGAAAATTCTCCTAAAACGGAATGGCCATAATAGGCATTTTCAAAAGCAACCCAATCGGTGGTTCCATCCAACCGTTTCGCAAGTCTAACCGCCTCTCTCAATAACACATCCCTCTCCTCCGAATTAGCCGGAGATATTATGTTGCCCTCCCCGTCACACTCTCTGATAACTACCATATCCTAACCTGAACTACAAAAACGAAGAGCTAACGTACAGAGGACGAATTCGAAAAAAGGGATTACCTGTTTTGTATGAAAGAAAGCGGCAAGGAGAAAAGGAGAAATCTGGTTTTGGAGAGCGTGATGATTCCCGGAACTGTTTACGGTTGGTGAAGGATATACGCTTTTTGAGAAAAGAAAAAGGAAAGTGAAAAGGCAAAAACTGAACAGGAGACAGGGGAAGTAGATCCGAGTACAGTTCAAAGTACAAAGCCTGGGAAAACGCGCAGATGACGTCACTTAAGTCGGCACGATTTCCAAGAACCATTGCGATGCGAACACGTCAACGAGAGCGAACGGTCGCCTCACGTCATCCGTCGAATCCCACTAAGGGGCGTCCTCAACACGTAATCTAACGGGCACGGCGAGCTACTCTACTCAAAGGAGACATTTCTACACGAAGTTTAATCACTTCGCCTTATATCAAGACTCGTGCTTGTTGGGCTAATATAATATGAATACGCTCGTTGGGCTAGCGCCCACACTCTCGATGAAATAGCGCCTGTTAAGGCACTCAAAAAACATAAACGTGGGGCTAGTACCCAGGTTGGGCTAGTCCCCGTGTTGGGCTGGTACCCACGTTGAGTTAGACACCCCATGTTGGGCTAGCACTCAACGCGGGCGAGCACCCATGATTAGGTAAGCATCCATGTTGTGCTAGTACTCATAAAATTTTTTCATATAGCTTCGTGACTAGTAAGCCCCATTTGCTGAGCAAAAGGTCATAGGCAAATCCCCCCGTAAACAGTTTAATCACTTCGCCTTGTACCAAGACTCGTGCTTGTTGGGCTGTGGACCGTAGATCTCACCATCTAGGACTTGAGATCTTAAAGACAAGGGTGTGAACCCTTGGAATAAGGCTGGACGCCCTTCAGGAGGGCGCAGGGCCCACTTTACAGCCATAAATAACCCTAGGTGACCTTCCTAAAGGGCACCCTCTGGGGGCGCCCTCAGCAGCTGACGAGGGCGCCCTAGTCATGGTTTTGGCCCTTTACGATTTGGGCCCAAAACCATAACCGGGTAGGCCCAAGAGAGGCTACAAATAGTAACCTTGGGATCACTCCCAAGGCAGGACCTAAACACAGCACAGAAACCCTAGTTTCCATACATTGTACTCATTGCTAGTACAATTATATATTAAAAAAATATTTTGGGTTTGGAGGCCCAGCTCCATAGAGCTTTTTGCACCCCCCAAAGAACGGCCCTGAATATCATCACTCTCAATTCAATATCTTCTACTTTGTATTTATAGTAATGATGAATGCATCAATACTTAAGAAGGGCACTTAAAATCATTTCTCTCTTTCACTTATATATTTTTCTCAATACACTATATGTGAAATGATCAAATAACTCAATTATTTTGGGACGGATGAAGTAATATGGATTACACTAGTGGTACATACGTTTATATAGCCAGCGAGAAGAACGATTCACAAGGTGTGTTTAATCCGTTAAAAGTAAGTATTGTAAATTACAACATATATATTTTAAGTTAATTAATTTTAACAAATTGGTCTTTTAAGTTTTTTTTCGTACAACTTAGGTCCTTCAAGTTAATTAATCGTAACAAGTTGGTCTTTTAAGTTTTTTTCGTACCAATTAGGTTCTTTAAGTTATTTAACCGTAACAATTTAGAAGATTTCAGATTTTAAAATGTAAGTTATTCGGAGCCTAAAATGTACAATTAAATAACTTAAATGACTCGAGTATGTTACAAGAAATACTTAAAGGACTAACTTGTTACAATTGAATAAATTAAAGGGCGTAAGTGGGACGAAAAAACTTAAAAGACCAACATGTTATAATTAAATAACTTATAGGACCTCGGTGTAATTTAGCCAAGTAGATATTAGACAGAACAACACAACACAAGACAAAGTTTAAAGGTATTGAACAATTCTTTGTCTTGTATGATGTTTGATGGACAAAAAGTTATTTTGATATTTTAAACCATTTGTATTGTGGATAAAAAGTTATGTTGTGTTTTAACGATGAACAATAATTTCAGTTTTTGTACAAAATTGTGATATCTCACACAAGGCCAAAAACGTACACTACCTTGGAAACGCAAAGTTGTGGTTTTAAGGTTGGAACATTGACGTTAGAAGGAGTGGCATAAATTACACACACTTTAGCCCCTTAACGTTCTCAACTAAAGGCTTCTCTTTCGATACATCAAAATATTACATAACTTAGGAATTGAGACTAAGTGGTTTATATATATACAACATCCACACCCATCAACTTAACAAGATGTCTTTTACATATAAAAAAAAACGTAAGACTGCACACAAAATTTAGAGCGACAATACCTAAAAAATGTAGCGTTATGGACTAGAGCTAAAATCATATAGCTATTTAAATTTTGTATCCGACGAAGATGTCAATGCAATGCAAAAGGTTTATGAACTTTTGGCTTGTATACCATAGTAGCCACTAGCACGTTTCTAATTATTTAATAATAAAAATGATATATCAACTTCTATTTTGCAAAATTTATTTTGACAATCATATGTATATTTTGGTATTTTTGTGAAAGCATCGTGATTTAATTATTATTTTTTGCTTTTATGAAAATATCCCCATATATATAGAGTTGTCAAAATAATTAAGTGAAATAGATGTTCATGTATCATTTCTAGGTTAAGAATTATCGGTAAATAATCATAGAGCAGTTGAGCCTTGACCATACTACGTCAATCCAATCCAATTATCTATATAACACAGGACTTGTTCAAGTCATCATCAAGTGTACATACTTATTTTGTTTGGGTCCTACGAGGTTGGTGATTGATGGATATATAGTTTATAAATAAACTGAGGACCACTATGCCATTTTGTCGTGTCAGAACCGGTTATTTTTTAGCAATTCAAAAATCTGGCACTTGTTTGTTTTATTATTAAAAGTGATATTTAACTATATATGTATCTACAGTTAAACTAATGGGTTTCAGTCACATGATATGTACTTTCACTTTGACTCACTATGGGATGTTGAACAACACATCATACTTACCTAAGAGCCTAGACTAAGGTCAATCCTGACAATACGAGAACAAAAAGGGGAGATAAAAAGTTTTCAAAAGCACTTTTTTGTGTTGAACTTGAACCTGATCTCAGCTCATATCAAATTAATGTGATTTTCTTTATATCAAAATCTCATTGAATCCGTTCTTATGTTATTCTTCATTTTTTTTATTAGTATTTTAAAATGATAATTATTTTAAAACAAAAAAATATTAAAAAGACAATTATTTTAAAACGGGGAGTAAACAAAACCAATTGTCATAGTTTAATAAATTATGAAGAAATCGGATCAACCAATGCGCAAATTGGGACTAACTAGCTACTACTAGGTTATATTTTATTGAGTGGCTGCTACTACTCTCGGTTATATAGTCCTCGTCTCCTAGAATAATCACCAATATTGACCATAAGTTGAAATCGGATTCTCTGAAATTATATATATATATATATATATATATATATATATATATATATATATATATATATATATATATATGAGTGGCTTTACAATACATGTTAATGAATCTATTGTAGAAATTATGTTTTGAAAATTATACATTCATCAACTCTTAAAATTTCAAAGTTGTTTTTTTTTAATTCAAAATTTTTCATTTTAGTTTTATTAACATGTGTCCTTAAGAAGACACAAGTAAACATGACTCAAGATTATATTTGAAAAATGAAATGCAAATAAGTTTTAAATACAAAGTTTCTATCTTTAGTACACTAAAAAGTACTATAAGGACACATATTAGCATTTTTTAAAATTTAATTGCTCAACAAATTAAGTTGATTCAGTAACCTAGATAAAATTGCAAATTTGATTAGGAATGATAAAGAATCTAATTCTGTCCTTTTCATTACGAGGTTAACACAATTAAGTTTTACAAAAATAATTTTAAATTGGCAATGTAGGTTTAGTCAATTTCCTTGTTTCAATATCCTTTGTTTCTTATCAATAACCCCTAAATTCTTAAGTGATTAATTAGCACTCTTAGCTTTGAAGAACATCAATTTATAATGAACGCAAGATAACTTTTTTCTTTTTATGTTTCTATAGTGAATAATTTCATGACGAAAGATCCTAGTTTCAGTTATCACTATTACCTATTTTTCATTAGAAAAGTATCAATCATATAATCAACTCGATAGTGATCAAGTAAAGAAAAACATTAAAAATATAGACTCAATAATTAAAAACAAAACATCAATGGTATAGTTTTTTCTTTGTTAAGAATAATCAATGGTATAGTTGTTAACTATGAGAATTCAATCACATGAAGATTCATGGAGATTTACTTTGGCCTACATATCTAATTATATATAAGACATACCAGAACAAGATGAAATTACACATGACATGAGTTCTTGAATCTTCAAACTATTTGTTCCGAAAAGTCTGTTAATGTTCTAGCCGTCTTCTTAAAATGCCAAGATGTCATAACCATATGAAAATCTCACAAAACACATGTGTAAAGTAAGTCACAAGTTTAACTTTGCCTACTAACAAAATAACAATTAACTAGGTATAAGCTCGTGCGTTGCACGGGTTTGATTACAATAGATCTTTCAAAGATTTTTACTTTTTAAAAATAATGATTTCGGTAGGTGTAACCACATATAATTGATTGATATTAGTAATTTAAAACATTGTAATACAACTATGATTAATATTCTTGTAAAAAAAATCTATGATTAATATTAATTTATTTAGAACTGAGGTTATTGTTTAGAAATATGAGAATTCTTACAAATTTTGGATTGCAAATTTGATAAATATTTTAAAGACAATATATTTTTTAATGGATTCTATAATTTTAAAATAATGTTTGAGGAGATATATCATATTTTTACCCTATTAGTGCAAACATATGTATATTTCAAAGTTAAGTGTAAATTTTTATATTCGCTAAAATTATAGTAAGGTGTACAATTGTTCAATACAAAAAAATAAAATATACTACAGACAATTTGAATTAGGTGTCTCATATCCTACAATATTAATGGTAATTGAGAGAAAAATATATAAAAATATAATTGCAATGTTGTGTCTCAAAATAAATTGAAGTTTCATAATCTAGATTTGAAAAGGACATAAAGATGAACCCCGTATACACCCCTTCATTCACTTAGTTGATCAAGCTAAGCTCCAGGGAGGTGAATCGAAACATGGAATTTTTATTCTTCAATTCATAGTAGGAAGGACCAATAGTTAGGGGTGTACGTGGGTCTATTTGGGTTGGGTTTGGTCCCAAAATCCGAACCATATAGGGTACTTCGATTTGAGTGAGGTAAAATAATCATCCGTTATACCATTGGGTGGGTTATGGTCCCAAAATCCGAACCATATAGGGTACTTCGATTTGAGTGAGGTAAAATAATCATCTGTTATACCATTGGGTGGGTTTGAGCAAACCCGCCAATTTCTGGGTTGGATTGGATTGGGTAATGGGTTACCCAACTTATTTTTCTATTTTTTTAATCTTAAATAACTAAATGACAAGTACTCATAATTTTTCTTAAATATTACACTACTTTTTAATTTTCTTAAAAAAAATTGGTTAACTTATTTTTACTATAATTTTATGCATCATAGAATAATAAATTATAATATCAAATAATTAACTCCATCATAAATACTTGCAACAAACTAAAGTTGCATGACATAAAATTGCATTAATATTAAAATAACCAAAAAGTGAAACATCTTGATTTGTTAACTCTAGCATGTTTTGATTTTCATTATATAGGATACAATGTGTATGTTTTGGAAATATAACTTGGTTTATGACCATAACCTTTAGTATTTTTCTTCTACCCTATGAAAATAAAGATAAAAAATATTGACATTATTGGGTAAGTGGATTTTTTGGGTCTGTGTCTGGTTTTACCCGAAACTCATTTATTTTTATGGGTTTTCCATTTTTAGAAACCAAACCCACCCAATTATCCGACCTAACCCATTCTTTTGGGTTTTTTGGGTGGGTTTGACCGGATTTTCTGGGTTGACCCAACCCATGTACACCCCTACCAATAGTACTTGAATTATCATAGAAAGAAAGAAAAACACATAAGATCAATATTATTGCAATGTCCAATGGCATTTTATATTTGGTGATGATTGGAGCAATTAAATCTATTTTTATTCCTTGACTGCTATAATCCTTTTAAACGTCTTACCCATTGTTTTAATTACCACATGCTTACGATTTTTTATTTCACTCTTTAAATGAAGGATTGATTTTTGATGGAAAATAAAGTGAATAGGATATCTTTTTATCAAGGACCCAATTTATGATTAGAATAGAGTCACCAAAGTGTTTAAGACATATATGGCAATGCTATACATTGCGAATTGGTTTACTTGTGAATTAGTGGGAAAAACATATGGTAGTGGTATTGAACAACCAATAATATTTTGTCGCAATGCATCCAAGGGTTGATAAATATTTCTATCATTCTCACATGTAAAAGACATTGTGTGTGTGTGTCTATATATATATATATATATATATATATATATATATATATATATATATATATATATATATATATATATATATATATATATATGAGAAATTCTAAATATAGCGACAAAACTGGTCAAGAATGCATTGCTCTTTAAATAATACCTTATTCCGTTATTTCTTCTAAACCCATTTACCTTTTCATCTTCAGCCCATACCTTCATATTTTTTTTGGACAAGCTCGTAAATAAAAATTGATTCAAGATCAATTTTGCACCCTTTTTCATCTTGAATAAAGGTTCTCAATATGAAATTAATTTAAATGAAGCTTGTCTGAAAAGCGAATACACTAATGAAAAGTTTCAATATGCAAAATGCAATCGGTTTTTTGGTTCAAGATGGAAAATTAATTGGTCTTCGTATTATCATATAGACAACAAAATAGAAAAGACTCAAATCAAAACTCCAAAAATTACATACGTACCTTTTTCTTCTTATAACTATATGTAACGTGCTTGGAGAAAGTCAACAGGAAACAAACACTCCATACTATGGAGTCCATAGTCCAAACAAAACATAGAACAAAAATCCAATATGTTATTTATCCTGTAAAAGACACAATATATAATGAAATACTAAGGCTGCCATTTTTGTTAAACTTATAAAGATGATTAATTTGTATATATCTTCAATTTTAGAACGCCTATATACATCGGAATCATTAGAGTGGTGACTTTAAATCAGCCATACAGTGGCACTATAATAATGCAATTATTAAGAGTTATTACTATTTTCACCGGGAAAAAAAAAAGTGTTAGTATACTACTATAATAGAGTGAAATAGGAAGGGGTGAGAGGTTTTTGTAACTTAAGTTTAATTACATCATCATCGGCATCATTATCCATTATTAAATTATTAGATAAAATTTGAGTGGGAGAAATTTTTATACGTACATTTTGGTATTTTTTTCAATGTTGTAATTTCTTTTTTTTGAGAGAATGTTATGTAATATATTGACATTCATTGTAATGGTGCCTTGCATTTCTTGTCTCTATGTAAAGCTTTCCATGTGCCTTGGAAGATATATAGTAGTGGTTACATTTGTGTATTTAACTTTCATTTAATTTAATTTTTTATCATCAAGATTGTAAGAGAAAGTGTGAAACTTTCTTAGTCCTAGAGGTGCCACATCATCATAATTTTATCTTAACATAAACCCAAATTGTTTACAAAGATGGTAATCTAGAGATGTCACATCATCAAGTTTGTTTTATATATAGATATAGATATTTGACATTTAAAAAAATATATTAATTTTATCGGGAGCTATATATATTGGCCTTAATTAAAGTTCTTAGAGACTATGAAATTTATTTAAAAACAATGCAAACCGTACGTAAAATCAACTTGGCATGCTAGTTGATGTGATATGACTAGATCAACTGATCGATCCTCAATTTTTTTAAAGTTTGGTGAGTTCGAATTTGAGTCAGCTTCTATTGTTTACAAACGATGCTTCGTATGAAATAATCACTTCATTATTATTATAACCTATAATTTATTACGACTATCTATATATTAATCTCTCTTCGTATCAAGAGAGTCTACAAGTATATATATAGATAGATGGGTAAACTATTGGGTTCACCATCACACTTGACAATACCTTGTCTACTGCTCTACCTCCAACCCTTTGTTGTTGACTTTCTTGTTTGAAGCTAAAAGACAATTATTCAAAGTTCACTCATACAATTCATTCTTTCTGTCTGCTGCAATATGTGTGAGTTCAACTTTCTTTCGCTCAATTTTCATTCTTTTTTTTCACATTACAAGTATCTTCATTTTAATCACTTACAACTTTACTACTATTGCTGCTCTTGTGTATATCTTTCTATGTTTCTTTTGGAAATTAAGAAGTCCACGTAGGTAGAAACAAAGGAAATTAATAAATGCTAACAAATGTTCTAAAACACTCTAGTTAAGAAGTTCAAAGTGAAAATTTTATCTTGAGAATAGTGTATTCTGTTGGATTAGTTGTGCAACATTAAGATGAAGAACAATGAATAATACGAAAACAGGGAAGAAAGAATGAAAAACAGAGCATACGAATTTGTAATGTGTAATTTTTCATTAAAATGATGAGTATACGCATTACATGGCTTTATATACACAAAAAATGTCACTTGCTTACATCACAAGCTAAGTAACAACCTCTAACAAACTCTAACAAACTCTTAAACAGACTCAGACTCAGGCTTCTGAAGCTTCAGACGCTGAACTTTAGCTTCTGAAGCTTCAGACTCTGAACTTCTGCTTCTGAACGTTCAGACTCTGAAGCTTCAGCTTCTGAAGCTTCAGACTCTGAACTTCAGCTTCTGATCGTTCAGTATCTGATTTCACTACAGTTATGGATTAATTCTCAACATTCCCCCTTAATTCATAACTGTTGAATATTGAGGACACCAAGTTTCTTCCTCAAAAACTCAAATATGTCAATCTTCAAAGTTAGAGGTTTCACAACTTCACACTTAAGTTCTTTCACCACTGAATTTTGAACATATACACCAAACTCAACTGAACACTTTCTGAAGTCTATATGGATTATGTAAACCATATTTTCCTTGCCTGCAATCTCAGAACCATGTTTCTGCAAGAAGCCTCTAGCCACCAATTTTGCTTTATACTTTGAGACCTTGCCATTTGGATTCAACTTCACTTTGAACACCCATTTCACATCAATCTTCTTTTTCTTCTCTGGCAGGTTAACAAGTTCCCAGGTTTGATTCCTTTCAATTGATTGCACTTTTGCTTTATACTCTGCAAGAAGCCTCTAGCCACCACTTTTGCTTTATACTTTGAGACCTTGCCATTTGGATTCAACTTCACTTTGAACACCCATTTCACATCAATCTTCTTTTTCTTCTCTGGCAGGTTAACAAGTTCCCAGGTTTGATTCCTTTCAATTGATTGCAGTTCTTCTATCATAGCTCTTTTCCACACATCAATTTTCAGTGCTTCTTGATAATTGATGGGTTCAGAATCTGCTAGTAATGCAAAATGAATAAGATCCCCTTCATCATTCACTACATTGTCAGGGATGATTTCACAATCATTCAGCCTGCTAGGTGCTTGTCTGACTCTTTGAGGCCTCACTGGTGCTACTTCTACTTCTGGATCATTTTCAACATCATCATGATCCTCTTCATTTTATGATTCATCGCTTGAATTAGGGTATATACAACTTTGTTGAACCTCACTGCTATAAACAGGTTCACTTTCCCATTTCCACTGCTCAGCTTCATTCACTATCACATCTCTACTGATATGAACTTTCTGAGTTACAGGGTTGTACAGCTTGTATGCACCAGTTGGATGATAACCTATAAGTATCATAATCTCACTTTTATCTTCAAGCTTACTTCTTCTAGCATCTGGCACATGTTTGTAGCACAAAGAACCAAAAACCTTGAAATGCTTCACACTAGGTTTCTTTCCACACCAAGCTTCTTCTGGTACTTTCAAATTTAGCTTCTTTGTAGGGCATCTGTTTAGGATGTAAGCAGCTGTGGTGACTGCTTCACCCCAAAACTTATGTGGTAGGTTCTTCTGCTTAATCATGCTTCTGGCCATGTTAAGCAAGGTTCTGTTCCTTCTCTCTGCAAGACCATTATGTTGTGGTGTATATGGGGTTGTTATTTCATGAGCAATTCCTTGATTCATGCAGAAAGCTTCAAATTCCTTGGATGTATACTCACCTCCACCATCTGTCCTCAAAATCTTAATAGCTTTATCACTCTCTTTCTCTATTAAGACTTTGAATTTTTTGAATACCTCCAAAGCTTCACTCTTAAGCTTAATAGTATACAACCATATCATTCTTGTAAATTCATCAACAAAAGTAATGAAATACTTACTACCACCCAAAGAAGCTACCTCAAAAGGTCCACAAATATCAGAATGAACCACTTGTAATGCCACACTTGCTCTCTTAGGTGCTTCAGACATAAAGGGCAACCTACTCTGCTTACTCTTCACACACACTCCACAAATGGTTTTTTTGATGTTCAGTTTAGGTAAACCATGCACCAATTCTTTAGATTCCAATTCACTAAGGCTTCTAGAATTCAAGTGACCGTACCTCAGATGCCATAGAGCTTCAGCATCTTCACTAACTGTTGCAAACAGGCACATCATCTTATCACTTGAGATGCTGCATCTGTAGGTTCTGTTCTTTGACAGGGTAGACTTTATAGCACTAAGTTCTTCCTTGCATCAAACAGTTTCAATGAATTGCCATCCATTGCTACTGAGAACCCCTTCTCCACTAATTGACCTATGCTCATCAGATTTCACTCTGAAGCGGCGGGAAAAATGCGCGGGCGGAAAACGCTCGCTAGACAGTAAAGTCGCCACCGAAGTTTTATTTTTGAAAAGGGGAACGTCGATAAACCCCTTTGAGAACGAGAACAAGGTCATCGCAACCAAATTCGAGTTCGGGAATCGGTTATGCGAGGGGAAGGTATGAGCACCCCTCACATCCGTTGTACTCAACGGGAACCATTAATTAATTAGCTTCCAAAAGTGTGTTAGTTTCATAAAAATGTTTGTAAAAAATGGGAAAGAAAGAAAAATGATTTAAAGACTAAAAAAGAGTTTTTTATTAGGGTGCTTGACAAGAGTTTGATCTTGCTCCTACGTATCTCCTGGTGCGATGGAGAATTCAAAGCTACGTAGTTCTTTGGTAGAAAATATTTGTGTGTTGATTGATTTTATTTATGAAAATGGTTTAGTCGCACTTGGGCGAAAAAGTTTGCTTTAGGAAAAAGACGGATTCGCGCTTGGGCGATGGTATCCGTTTGAAAACGCACATGGGCGTGAGAAAAAAGTTTGAATAAAAGAGCGGACTCGCGCTTGGGCGATGACGTCCGTTTGAAAACGCGCACGGGCGTAAAAAAAAGTAAAGTTAAGTGGGTTGAGATTGATTTTAAGCGGAGGACGAATATCCGAAAAGTGAAGTGTCTACCTCGTTTTCGAGTATTCGGGGAAGCGTCGGGTGTCTACCCAAGTTTTCCTTTTTCGCTCACTAAAGAAAAATGCTTCTTTTTATTATTTTTGTTTTATTAAAAATTTAATCGAAAGACGA
This sequence comes from Medicago ruthenica, assembly GCA_018208015.1. Lineage (NCBI taxonomy): Eukaryota > Viridiplantae > Streptophyta > Magnoliopsida > Fabales > Fabaceae > Medicago > Medicago ruthenica. The sequence continues at coordinate 5,727,607 of CM031375.1, read as the reverse complement.
ATGCTTTGAACGTGATCGAGACGGGGATCTCGCATTCCGCATTCGGGGAAGCGTCGGGTGTCTACCCAAGTTTTCCTTTTTTCGGTCGATTAAACTCTTAATATTTATTTTCGTTTATATTACATTGTTCCTAAATAAATTCTAACGGAACAAAAATGACAAGATAATAAAAAATAAAATTGCAAATGCATTGACATGAATATATATGCTAAAAAGTAAAAAAAAATAAATAAAAAAAAATAAAAATGCATGAGATGTTTAGATATTAAATAAATATGTTGCATAGTAAAAATGAAAATGCATGATATGCAAGACAATAAATAAATATGTTGCACAAAATAAAAAAAGAAAATAAAAATGCATGGTATGCAAGACATTTAAATAGGAATGCAAAATAAGTGATAAAAATAAACTATACTACAAAAGAAAAGAAAAATGCATTAAAATAAATCTAAGTTATAAAGAAAAAATGACATAAAAATAAATAAATAAATAAAGCAAAATAAAAATAAATAAATGGAGCAAAAGTAAAATGACATGAAAATATAGAAGCCAATGAATAATGTAAAAAAGAACATGAATGGAAAGAAAATGCATGAAATAAACAAAAAAAATTAAAATAAAAAAAGGGGGTACAGGAGCAAAGGGAAGGGGGTGCAGGGAAGAAAACAGAAAAATGAGAGGAAAATAGAGGTTGGGCCTGCGCCTGGAATGGTTATTGGGCTGGCTCTTGCTGTTTAAAAACCAAAATCTGAAAAAAAACACCCCATTCTCTTCCTCATTCTCATTCTTCCCTTCTCTCACTAGAATAAAACCCTCTCCCTTCTCTCTAGACTTTCACGGCCGGAAGGGGTTCTCCGGCGCGGTGGCCGGCCGGCCATGGTGGCGGCACCACCGCGCCGGAGCTAAAACTCAAATTTTTTTTAAAAAAAAAAACGTTTTCTACACTCCTTTTTTCTCCTCTTTATGAATTTAGACCTTGTTTTTTCAAAATCCTTTCCCAAAACTCTAGATCTAAGTTTAAAGTTTTACAAAAAAAACTACCTTTTTATGGTTCCTTGGTTCGGATCCGTGTGGTTTTTTGAGGGAGGAGGCCGAGTGTGTTAGTTGCTTAGGTCGTGTGAGTGTGTGAGAGGAGGTGTGGGGGTGGTTTGTTGGCCGAACTTTGGGTGGTTGAGGAGGAGTGGCCGAACTTTGGGTGGTTGAGGAGGAGTGGTGAGTTGGCCGAACTTTGGGTGGTTGAGGAGGAGTGGTGAGTGGCCGCGGTTTTGGAGTGGTGGAGGAGGAGGTGGCCGAATTTGGTCTTGTGTTGGGGTGGGGAGTGTTGTTTTTTTTTTTTATGGTGGTGGCTTTGTGTTTTGCTACTGTTCACGTGTGGCTTTTTAGGGTGTGGTGGTGGTTTATGTTGCTGGATTTTTTCTTGTGTAGTGGAAGTGTTATTGGTTTTGTGTTGTGAAAGTGTTGCTGGTTGTGTTTTTGTTTTTCTGTTCTTTGTTCTTGATTTCTCTGTTCTATTTGGTTCTGTTCAAATCCTCTCTTCTCCACTGTTTTTATTGAAAATGGATGCACAAAAGAGGTAGTATGCAGAGCTGTTGAGAGGGATCTGTAGCTTAATAAAAAAAAAGGCAAGAAACCAAGCAAGAGTGGACAAAAAAACTGATGGGAAAAGGATGGATCTGATGCAATTCTGATGGAGAAAGTGATGGATTTGTTTTTTAACTAATTAAATAATTAAAATAAATGATAAAAATGACAGCATAAAAAAATAAATCAAAACAGAAAATAATTAAAAAAAATAAAAACGAAATTAATAAAATAATAATAAAAAAAGCTAAAGTAAAAATGAAATAACAATAAAACTAAAATTATCACCTTTGAAAACCTAAATGAGGTATTTTAAAATACCTCCCTGCCGAAATTTCGTCTGAAACGACGAAAATTCTCGGCCTTAAAAAAGACGATTAAAACGAATCAAAACTGGGTCAAAAATTTGGGTACGACAGCTGCCCCTATTTAAGTTTCTTCGTTACGGAGATTTAAAAGTGAAGTTTTAATTCGACGGGTCGAAGAGACTTAAATACAGAGTACCTTATTTTTGACCAATTTTGACGGCAACGCTGTGAATGCTCGCGATGCAGGTATGAATGCAAAACGACGAGGATGACTTGACTGGGGATGAAACAACAAAAAAATGCTAATAGAGTTTGTTAAAGAAAAAGGATCCGACTCCACTGGGGATAACGTGGTTTCACTGGGGAAGATTGATCATATCCAGTCGCTTACGCTGAAGGTAGATCTCTAAGGACAAAAGTGATCATATCCGGCCGCCTACGCTGGAGGTAGATCCTTGGGGATAAGGGTGATCTCATCTAGCCGCTTATGCTAAAGGTAGATCCAGGAGGATAAGTGATCTTATCTAGCCGCTTATGCTAGAGGTAAACCATGAGGATAGAGTAATCTTATTCAGCCGTTTATGCTGAAGGTCAATCTCTAAGGGAAGATGTGATCATATCCAGCCGCCTGCACTGGAGGTAGATCCCTGATGATAAGAGTGATCTTATTCAGCCGTTTATGCTGAAGGTCAATTCACTGAGGAAAGAGGTGATCATATCCAGTCGCCTGCGCTGGAGGTAGATCCCTGATGATAGAGTGATCTTATTCAGCCGCTTATGCTGAAGGTAGATTCACTGAGGAAAGAGGTGATCATATCCAGCCGCCTGCGCTGGAGGTAGATCCCTGATGATAAGAGTGATCTTATTCAGCCGTTTATGCTGAAGGTAGATTCACTGAGGAAAGAGGTGATCATATCCAGCCGCCTGCGCTGGAGGTAGATCCCTGATGATAAGAGTAATCTTATTCAGCCGTTTATGCTGAAGGTCGATTCACTGGGGAAAGGTGGTCGTACTCAGCCGCTTACGCTGAGAGTCGATCCCTAGGGGAAAGTGATGCTTGACCGATTGCCGCCAAGTGGGTCTTGGTGGAATGGTAAAGGGTGATGTGATCATCGTCGGTCTGACGCTGGTGAAATGATAATGATATGATATGATTGTCGCCAGTCTGACGCTGGTGAAATGATAATGATATGATATGATTGTCGCCAGTCTGACGCTGGTGACATGATAATGATATGTTATGATGGTTGACTCGTTGGGGGAGTTTTAACTGGGGAATTTCAGTGGTTGTGAGTAGGTCCACCGGGGAATGGGACAGTTTAGGAAGAAGTCCGCTGGGGGATTTTTGAAAAACTTACTGGAGAAGTTCTTGAATGAGGTTCACTGGGGAACACTAGGATGGCTCACTGGGGAGTATTTGATTGAGGTTCATTGGGGAACATGAGAAATTGTGAGGAGAAGTATGATATGACTATGAGACGCATGCTAATGAATGAATTTGATATGATGCATGTGCTATGCTGACATGTAGGGGAACAAACGTCATGTTGGGGATTATGATTGGATGCCAAGCATGGTTGGGCTTTTGGTTGGAAATTGCAGGGAATGCCAATTAGAATTGGTTTTGGGATTTCATGGGATAAAATGGTGAGAGTACGATGTTTGAGATTTTCGATCCTTCGGCATTCGCAAAAACTCATCGCTATTGAAGTTTCACATGGATGGTTGTTGACGGAGCTTTCGACATTTCGTGCCTGCATGGGCAGTTCGTATGTAGATGTCGACTCTGCTATAGACGGGAACCACTTGTGGTTGCTCTGAGAATTCTGAGAGGTACAACACCTCACCGGAAGTCGTTAATTTCCTTTATGATATTTTCAAATCAAAGTAAATCATGATTTCAATGGATTTTATGTTATTATTTTATTTCAAAATTGTATCATCAAAATAAATAGCATTTAGCGATGGGGAATGACAAAAGGTAAATAAAAAGGATGCGCTTTATTGATGGTCAAGCAAAATCTAGTACATGGAATGGTAGCACACCAAAGGTGTAACTCCACAAGATAAATAAGAGAAATGAAAATGGAAAGAGGGAAAACACTAGAAGTTCCCATTGAGTCATGACGACTGCTACTTTCTTAATAACCCTGAACCCACAAAATCCTGCTTCTAAGAATGGCAAAAGGATTGGTTCTTCAGCCGGTGCTAGGAGTAGACTGCCCCAATGTAGTTACATGCCTTTTTTCTTTTCCCAACTTTTGCCTAAGTCGCCTTTTCAGGTTTTCGACTTAGCGGGTTTTTCTTTTGTTTTTTATATCCCTAATTTTTGCCTGGACCGCTCTTTCGAGTTTTCAGTCCACCGGGATGCCCCTTTTTGCCTAAGTTGCCTTTTCAGGTTTTCAACTTAGCGGGCGTTCTTTTTGTTATTAGGCATAGTATTTCTTGACTACATCGGAATTCACAGGACGCGGGAAGTCCTCGCCGTCCATTGTGATGAGAATCAAGGCTCCTCCAGAGAAAGCTTTCTTCACTACATAAGGGCCTTCGTAGTTCGGAGTCCATTTTCCACGTGAATCCTTTTGTATAGGTAGGATCCTTTTGAGCACTAGGTCGCCTACTTGGAACTCTCGAGGACAGATCTTCTTGTCGAACGCCTTCTTGAGCCTGCTTTGATATAACTGACCATGACATAAGGCTATCATCCGCTTCTCGTCGATTAGGTTCAGCTGGTCAAACCTTGCTTGAATCCATTCTGCTTCTTCTAGTTTTGTCTCCATCAAGACTCTCATTGAGGGAATTTCCACCTCAATGGGGAGGACGGCCTCCATGCCATACACCAGGGAGAACGGGGTTGCCCCTGTCGAGGTGCGAACCGAGGTCCTATAGCCATGTAAGGCAAAGGGAAGCATTTCATGCCAATCTTTGTACGTTTTCACCATCTTTTGAAGGATTTTCTTGATGTTTTTGTTGGCTGCTTCTACGGCTCCATTCATCTTTGGCCGGTATGGCGAAGAATTGTGGTGTTCGATCTTGAAACTTTCACACAAATCTTTCATCATTTTGTTGTTCAAGTTGGTGCCATTGTCAGTGATGATTTTATTGGGGAGTCCGTAGCGACATATTATCTCCTTTTTGATGAATCGAACTACCACTTGCTTTGTTACATTGGCGTATGAGGTAGCTTCAACCCATTTGGTGAAGTAGTCGATGGCGACTAGGATGAACCGGTGTCCATTTGAAGCTTTAGGTTCAATGGGCCCAATCATGTCGATGCCCCACATGGAGAACGGCCAAGGTGACGCCATTACGTTTAAAGGGACTGGAGGCACGTGCACCTTATCCGCATAGATTTGGCACTTGTGGCACTTTCTAGCGTAGCTGAAACAATCAGATTCCATGGTCAGCCAATAGTAACCTGCCCTTAGAATTTTTCTAGCCATTGTATGTCCATTGGCATGGGTACCGAAGGACCCTTCATGGATTTCTTTGATGAGCAAATCTGCCTCGTGTTTGTCCACACATCTGAGAAGAACCAGATCATGGTTTCTTTTGTAGAGCACATCACCATTCAGGAAGAATTTAGCTGATAGACGTCTCAAAGTCTTTTTATCCCTACTTGAGATGTTTGCAGCATATTCTTGATTTTTAAGGTAAACTTTGATGTCATGGTACCATGGCTTGTCGTCAGACACCTCTTCGATTGACAAACAGAATGCAGGCTCGTCTCGGCGCTCCACCTTTATAAGCGGCGCTTCATTGTGAAACCTCACCTTGTACATTGAGGATAACGTAGCCAAGGCATCTGCTACTTGATTTTCTTCTCTTGGGATATGATGGAAGGTGATTTCATCAAAGAACTCTATTAGCTTCAAGACATGAGCGTGGTACAGGATCAGCTTGGGATGCCGGGTTTCCCATTCTCCTTTTACTTGGTAAATGACTAGGGCCGAATCCCCATATACCTCCAAAATCTTGATTCTCAGATCGATGGCAGCCTCAAGGCCCAAGATGCATGCCTCGTATTCTGCCACATTATTCGTGCAGTCAAAACATAGTCTTGCTGTGAAGGGGGTATAACCACCTTGTGGAGATATTAGAACGGCTCCAATCCCATGCCCCATGGCGTTAGATGCACCGTCGAATGCAAGCTTCCACCGTGCCCCTGGTTCGGGTCCTTCATCATCTCCTATGACCTCATCTTCTTTCAATGCCATGATATCTTCATCTGGGAAGTCAAATGGTATGGGCTGATAGTCTTCCACCGGTTGATGAGCCAAGTGGTCTGCTAGCACACTTCCTTTGATAGCTTTCTGAGTCACATGCAGGATGTCATACTCGGATAACAGCATTTGCCAACGGGCAATTCTTCCGGTCAAAGCGGGTTTCTCGAAGATGTATTTGATTGGATCCATCTTTGATACCAGCCATGTCGTGTGACAGATCATGTACTGTCTCAACCGGCGCGCCGCCCATGCCAAAGCACAACAAGTTCTTTCTAGCAGGGTGTACCTGGTTTCGACATCAGTGAACTTCTTGCTCAAGAAATAGATGGCATGTTCCTTTCTACCAGTTTCATCATGTTGCCCCAGCACACATCCCATGGATTCCTCCAATACTGTTAAGTACATAATGAGAGGTCTTCCAGGAACGGGCGGTATCAGGATAGGTGGTTCTTGCAAGTATTGTTTGATTCTTTCAAATGCCCCTTGGCAATTCTCGTCCCATATGACGGCCTGATCCTTGCGTAGCAATTTGAAGATTGGCTCGCAAGTAGCGGTGAGATGGGAAATGAACCTAGAGATGTAGTTCAATCTCCCTAGAAAACCACGAACTTCTTTTTCAGTACGAGGAGCTGGCATATCTTGGATTGCGCGTACCTTGTCGGGGTCAACTTCGATCCCTCGTTGACTAACGATGAAACCGAGTAACTTTCCGGACCTGACACCAAAGGTGCACTTAGCTGGATTGAGTCGTAGTTTGTATTTCCTTAAACGTACGAATAGCTTTTGCAAGTGAAGGACATGGTCTTCTTCAGTTTCAGATTTGGCAATCATGTCATCCACATAGACCTCTATTTCTTTGTGCATCATGTCGTGGAAGAGAGCCATCATTGCTCTTTGATAGGTTGCCCCAGCGTTCTTCAAGCCGAAAGGCATTACCTTGTAGCAATATGTTCCCCATGGGGTGATGAAGGTGGTTTTCTCCATGTCTTCCGGAGCCATCTTGATTTGATTATAGCCGGAGAATCCATCCATGAATGAGAACACCGCGAACCGGGCTGTATTGTCTACTAACACGTCGATGTGAGGTAATGGGAAATCATCCTTAGGACTCGCCTTGTTCAGATCTCGGTAATCGACACACATTCGCACTTTACCATCTTTCTTCGGTACCGGTACTATGTTAGCAACCCACTGTGGATATTTTGCCACGGCTAGGAATCCTGCATCAAACTGTCTTTTGACCTCTTCCCTGATCTTAAGTGACATGTCCGGTCTTGTCCTTCTCAATTTCTGCTTTATCGGCGGGCATTCTGGCCGGAGTGGTAGCTTGTGCTCAACTATCTCGGTATCCAACCCTGGCATGTCCTGGTATGACCATGCAAACACATCTACATATTCCCTCAAAAGTTCGACCAACTTCTCACGCTCTTTTGCCTTTAAAGACGAACCGATCTTGACCTCTTTTACATCATGCTCAGTTCCTAAGTTGATTACCTCCACGGGCTCTTGATTCGGCTGTATCTCTTTAGATTCACGCTCTAGCAGTCTTGCCAATTCTTCGGGAAGCTCGCAATCGCTTCCACCATCCTCTTCGGCTTGGTTAATGGGGAGTTCAAGGTTACGCGGGATTGTAGCAGTATCACAATCGATGGGTTTGTTCAGGGATCTGCATGTGTTTTTATGATGATTTTTATTTTTAGAAGGATGAACAAAACAAAAATAAACAAAAGAACGGAAAAGATTATAATTTTTTTGTTTTTTTTTTTTTAGAAAAGTAAATGCGGAAATGGAAGAACAAAGAATAGTGGAAAACGAAATGCTTTTTATTGATGATTCAACATTTGAAATAAAGGGTGCCCTACAAGGTTATCCTTAAGCCTTGGGCAGAGCAAAAGGATTTGAAAAACATGATAAAAATTACTTTGAAAAAGAAACTATCTCGGGAATTTCAACGGCAGTCCAGTTGTTGAGGCTTGCATTCGGAGAGCCCTGGTAGACCAAACAAGGTGTCTCCCCATCTTCTGGATCATCTCCAATGACAGCTACTTGATCTTCACTAGCAAAACCCACACTATGGAAAGTGTCTTGAATGTTACCAATGGGTAGCTTCGCAGCATCACTCTCTCCCATGGATAGTTTGTAGCCCAATCCATACCTATCTCTTTTCACGGGCATATCCCACAAGTACTCACAGCCTTTGGAGCCTCCTCCTTTAGCCAATAGCGCATCATTCTTCCAAAAGGTAGCAGGGGCCTTCTCTTCACAAACTTCCTTATACCCCGCCACAGCATTGGCGACCTCTAAGGCTTGGAAAGCGGTTTCCAAAGATCCTTCACCTGCTTCCACATACTGAAAGGAAGACAGATGGCTTACAAGTATGTCTTCTTCTCCGGCCACGGTGATCAGCTTGTCATTTGCCACAAACTTTAGCTTTTGGTGCACGGTGGATGTCACAGCTCCAGCCGCATGGATCCATGGGCGTCCCAATAAGCAGCTATAGGCTGGGTTGATATCCATCACTTGGAAAGTGATATCGAAGGTGTGCGGACCTATTTGGATCGGCAGACATACCTCTCCAATGACGGACCTCCGGGACCCATCAAAAGCTTTCACAATCAAAGAGCTAGGCTTTAAGCATACTCCGTCAATGGACATCTTGTTGAGAGTGGACTTCGGCAGCACATTCAATGACGAACCCGTATCGACCAACACCCTTGCAAGGACGGTGTCATGACACATTGTGGATATGTGTAATGCCTTGTTGTGAGCTCTCCCTTCCGCAGGTAAGTCTTCATCACTAAAGCTTAGACAGCTACTAGCGGTGATATTGGCAACTATCCCACCGAAATGGTCCACTGTAACATCTTGGGTTACATGCGCTTGATTCAACACTTTCAACAATGCCTTTCTATGTGCCTCGGAACTCAACAACAGTGATAGGATAGATATCTTAGAAGGAGTCTGATTCAATTGGTCCACTATTTTGTATTCGCTTCTTTTGACAATTTTTAAGAACTCATCGTCCTCCTTTGATGCTAGATGATCACTACATTCTTGCCCCTTGTCTTGACTGGGCAGTTCTTTCCCTTTTTGGACTTCCTCATTACCTTCTCCTCTGAGCTGTTTGGGAGCAAAGATCCGACCACTTCGGGTCATGCCGCTAGCTTCAGAGATATGGGTAACACCACCCATTACCTTTGCAGATTCTCTTTCTGACCTCCCCTCTGGTTCATAAACGACGGCTTTTGCATCATAAATCCAAGGCACTGCTTTGGAACTTTCGTAAGGAAATGGTGAAGGAACACATATGACCACAGGCTGCCTATGGTTCGTTGATGGTTGAGCGTCTCCCTTTTGGTAGAGGATCTCAACTGGTTTGGGGACTTCTTTCTTGCTTTCGAAATGTGGCTCGATCACCGACACGTCCCCCATCTTCCTTGCTCGACTGACTTGCAAAACGCCTTGATCTATCATTTCTTGTACTTGTTTTTTAACCAACTGACAACCTTTGGGACTTAAAGCGCATTCTTCACAATTTTCATGGATTCCTTTGATCAAACCACATTTGGCTAGCTTAGTGTGGAGCATCAATAGAGGAGTACTTATTTCCTCAACTCTCTTGATTTCATCGAAATCCGCATCTTCCTCCACGGCATTGACATTTGGGCCGTTATAACCCGGCAAAGGATTATTTTTCACGTCGGGCCCCTTTTCTTTGAAAGAAAGGCTTTTGTTATTGATTAACTCTTGAACCGTTTCTTTGAGTGCTCTACATTCTTCAATGGAGTGACCAATGGCTCCAGAATGAAACTCACACTTGGCATTTGGGTTATACCAACGTGGATATGGTGGTTCCAAAGGCCTGACACTTCGGGGTACCACTAAGGAGTTCTTTATCAAATGCGGCCAAAGTTGACGGTACGGGATGGGGATCGGGTCGATCCGACTTGGTCGCTGATTGTTGGGAGGTCGGTATTGATTTTGACTGGAGGTTTGATCCCAATGATTGGGACGAGCAGGTTGGTAATGAGGTCTTTGGGGTGCTGGGTGCTGATACTGCATGGGTGCTGCAGCGGCAACATAATGCTGACCTTGGTATGGCACTTGAAGGACAGGGGGATGATAAGCATTCACAGGTGGACGGTAGGAATTTGGAAAACTGGTCATTACTGCATTGGTCTCTCCTTCCTTCTTTTTAGGGAAAGAGGTTGGAAACTTCTTTGCAGCCACTTGACTACTTGGAGCACCTTGAATTTTTCCGTTTTTCAAACCCAACTCCACCATTTCTCCAATAATAACCAAGTCGGCAAAACTGGACGAGGCGCTTCCAATCACCTTCTCATAATATGGAGCTTGCAGGGTGTCTATGAAAATCCTTGTCATTTCTTTTTCAGACAAGGGAGGCTCAACTTGCGATGCCAACTCCCTCCACCTTTGCGCGTATTCCTTGAACGTTTCCGTCCCTTTCTTGGTCAACTCTTGTAGTTGCATTCTATCTGGGGCCATGCCCATGTTGTACTTGTACTGCTTGACAAAAGCTTCGGCTAGATCCTTCCAAGTTCTGATCCGACTTTTCTCCAGATGCATATACCAATTCAGGGAAGCTCCACTGAGACTGTCTTGAAAGAAATGGATGAGGAGCTTATCATCTTGCGCAGCTACACCCATCTTCCTGCAATACATGATTAAATGATTGCGAGGACAAGTCAATCCCTTGTACTTCTCGAAATCCGGAGTTTTGAACTTTGGAGGAATCACCACGTTCGAGACCAAACACATGTCAAGTGCGTCTAATCCGAATTCACTATTTCCCTCCATGGCCTTGACTCGTTCCTCCAAAGCAAGAATTTTTCCTTTGGCCTCTTCATTCTCACCTTCCGAAGGTTCAGCATGCTCCTTATGAGGGCCTGACATGTTGGGGGAATGGTACACCAACAATGGGTTTTCTGCCGTACCTTGTGGCACTGGAAATCTTGTGGCAGCATCGGCGTTCTCTTGCATCACAAGAGTTTCGGTGGGGCGAGGCACTGATGCTTGAGCCGGGCGAGGCTGAGACGGACCACTTTCATTGTGGTTTTCCAACTGCGGAGGTATATAACCTGGAGGAAGACCATATGGAGGCCAAACGACAGCCGCTGCGGGGGTCGGTTGTGGTTCGGGAGTAACATTTTCCACTACTTGAGGTTGCGGGTTCTGCTCCCTATTTGCTAGTTCCTGGAGAGTGTCCATCAAGCGGTCCAACTTTCCATTCAACTGATTGATCTCTTGTCTCATGACTTCTTGGTTTTGCTCGATCTCGTCCATGACCCTTCTTGCGTTGTTTCGAGTGTAGTGCGAGTGCCGACGAATCAGTTTGGGTTATAGGGGTTCCTGGTAATAAAAGGGGAATAAGTTTTGGGTATGAAAACGGATGTATGCATGCCATGGATGATGCTAATGCAAATGCGTGAAAAAGTTTTTTTTTTTTTTTATTTGTTATTTATTCTCGTTACGATTAATTTTCAAGGAATTGCAAGGCTTTTGGTGCTCCTGCAAGTATCTTCCAATTTGCAAAGGCACTGAAATAAAAGAAACAAAGGTAACCAAAAAGTGATACAGATTTCTCATTAATAGTCAAGGAGTTACACACAAGCAGGTTACAATCTTTTTATGTTGCCTCAATTTTCTCCCTAAAGTCTCTTATCATGGTTTTACAAAATTCAACAAAAACAATGACTTCCGAGGGAGTGTTCAAAGGATGCATTGAGGCGTCAGCTGCTTCCAACTTGGTGGGGATAATCTCAATCACATCGTTGGCCAACTTTGCTAATCTCGCGAACATATTCTTCCAATGCATACCCTCGTCCCGGAGTATTCGGAAAAGTGTTCCATTTTCAACCGAGTCGACCAAATTCACATAGCGATGCTCCCATCTTTCCTTTTCCCTCTTGAGGTCTTCATATGCCTCTTCTTGATGGTCAATGAACCTCTTGAATTCCTCCAAATGCTCTTGTTCTTTTTTTAGTTCAAGTTGACTCCTCACAAGCGCTCTCTCCACCGCTTCCCTTTGTAGCCTTTCACTCAACACATATCCTTCATACTCATTTGCCATGCTGTTGAGTTGTTGCTTTGCACCTTCAAGTTCTTCCTTTAGCTTCTTCCTCTCATCTTTAGACCTTTTCCATAGCTCTCTCAACTCATGGACCCGGCTTAAGAGTTCATCCCGCTCTTTGTTCTTATGCTTGAGTTGGGAATTTGCTCCCCCCAAGCAATCTTGCACCTTGCGCCTCTCATCCTCCTCAAACTTTAACCTTTTGTTGCTACTCTCGATGATTTCGTCCTTTCGGACTCCCTCTCTTTTTAGCTCGCAATTATCTTGAGTAGCTTTGAGTAGAGCGGCTTGCAATTCTTCTTTTTCTTTGTTGAGTCGGGCAATGGTTGCTTTAAGCTCGTCTGCTTCCTCTATGGAGACGGGAATAGGCTCTGGAGATTTGGGGGGAACAGGGGCTTTGACAATGAATGGAAGCTTCACCTTTTGGACTCTTTCCTTGACCCACTGTCGGTGAGTCTCTTTGGTGGCGCCAACCTTGCGTTTCCAATCATTACCCTTCTTGTTAATACTTCCCCAAGCTCGAATGACCTTTTGCAACATCACAGGGTCATTGGCACCCGAGTCATGTATCACTAGGCATTCCAAAGACTTCTCTTCGGGCTTCTCCCACATAGGACGTCCCAACTGCCTTAGAGCCAAAACTGGATTGTAGTTTATGCATGATTTGGACCCTATGAGTGGTACATTTGGAAATTCCCCACAGCTGATGATAACTTCGTTGATGTCAAGCTTCCTTGGATACCATCGGATCACATTTTCGGTAAGAGATGCCAAAAATTGAGACCATTCATTCTTGTCCATCTTGTTCATTCGTGACTCGTCCTCACATATGTGAGATATGAACCAACGATATAGTAAAGGGAAGCAACAAACAATATTACCACCTTGCTTTTCATGACGCATGTGATGAGTGTAGTACACATTGGCCAAGAGCGCAGGAACCGGATCTTTGTCTTTTGTAAGGACAGCCCAAAAAACACTGATTGCGGCAAAGTCAACAAAATTCTCGGTTGAGGGGAACAATACCAAACCATAGATGAGGAGGGCAAACTCACGAGCTTTTTTCTCTAGATAACTTCGGAGGAAACCGGGAGCTTTTCCTCTAGTCTTCATATTGCTAGCAAGTTCAGGCACTTTTATGTTTAGAGCTTCAGCCAATTTTTCAACCTTTGGAGGATGGCCAATTTCCACATATGGACCCTTGCCCTTCGGAGGAATGCCCATAATCCTTTCAAACTCTTCAAGTGTAGGTGCTAGTTGAAAATCTTGGAACAAGAAACTTCTCATCGGGGGGTCATAGAACTGTGCTAATGCCGTGAGAGCGTCTGCCCGAACATTGGTGAACAAGAGATCAAGGATGTCGCCATATTTGAATACAAAAGCACTCTTCGGAATTGCTGTTAACTCGGTACTCAAATTTCTGAGGCTTTCCAAATCTGGGAGCTCGACTTTTAATGAGAGAGTTCTTCTTTTCTCGGAGCCCATGCTCAATTTGTTGGATACTTGCAACACAGATTTAGCCCTTGCAATTCCCTGAAACAATCTTATATATTAAGAAAAATGATTTTATGCATATGGATGCAATGCATGTATGCTTTGTGCGGGTATGGATAATTGGAAAATAAAACTTAAAGGGAAGGCTCCCTAGGAGGGCTTAGTTCTATGTGCTTTCTATATCAAGGTTCTCACCGAGGGTAGCTCTAAAGTTTTTGTTTTGGGGGGTACCTAGAGTCATAGAAACATCTCGAAATTTTACCATAATAACGGGTTAACCATTATACGACAACCTTCCGCGAATGCATCTCCTCTAGGTGGGGTTTACATTAACCAAAACGAGGTGTCTACCTCGGAAGCTAATACAAACACCCAAAATTTGAAAAGGTTCTAAGAATAAGGTCCTTAGAGTTAGGGGTCCAATTCGGAATTTCGCCATAATAACGGGTTAACCATTATACGGACGACCTTTCGCGAAGAGGACCATCTCTAAGTGGGGTCTTCATATTGACTAAACGAGATGTCTATCTCGAAAGCCAATACTACGCAACCACCATCCTAAACCTAGGTTTTTTCAAGCTCGGGTACAGAGCTCCACTCAAAAATGTTTTGAATAACCCCGATATGATAGCACAATAACATAAAAGGTGAAAAATAAACAAAGCGGAAATAAAATAAGGCAAATAGACCAAAGATAAACAAATATGAAGGAAAGAAACTAACACTAAAAGCTAACTAACTAACTAGGTTTGATTCTCTAAGGGTCCCCAGTGAAGTCGCCAGCTGAAGCGGCGGGAAAAATGCGCGGGCGGAAAACGCTCGCTAGACAGTAAAGTCGCCACCGAAGTTTTATTTTTGAAAAGGGGAACGTCGATAAACCCCTTTGAGAACGAGAACAAGGTCATCGCAACCAAATTCGAGTTCGGGAATCGGTTATGCGAGGGGAAGGTATTAGCACCCCTCACATCCGTTGTACTCAACGGGAACCATTAATTAATTAGCTTCCAAAAGTGTGTTAGTTTCATAAAAATGTTTGTAAAAAATGGGAAAGAAAGAAAAATGATTTAAAGACTAAAAAAGAGTTTTTTATTAGGGTGCTTGACAAGAGTTTGATCTTGCTCCTACGTATCTCCTGGTGCGATGGAGAATTCAAAGCTACGTAGTTCTTTGGTAGAAAATATTTGTGTGTTGATTGATTTTATTTATGAAAATGGTTTAGTCGCACTTGGGCGAAAAAGTTTGCTTTAGGAAAAAGACGGATTCGCGCTTGGGCGATGGTATCCGTTTGAAAACGCACATGGGCGTGAGAAAAAAGTTTGAATAAAAGAGCGGACTCGCGCTTGGGCGATGACGTCCGTTTGAAAACGCGCACGGGCGTAAAAAAAAGTAAAGTTAAGTGGGTTGAGATTGATTTTAAGCGGAGGACGAATATCCGAAAAGTGAAGTGTCTACCTCGTTTTCGAGTATTCGGGGAAGCGTCGGGTGTCTACCCAAGTTTTCCTTTTTCGCTCACTAAAGAAAAATGCTTCTTTTTATTATTTTTGTTTTATTAAAAATTTAATCGAAAGACGAATGCTTTGAACGTGATCGAGACGGGGATCTCGCATTCCGCATTCGGGGAAGCGTCGGGTGTCTACCCAAGTTTTCCTTTTTTCGGTCGATTAAACTCTTAATATTTATTTTCGTTTATATTACATTGTTCCTAAATAAATTCTAACGGAACAAAAATGACAAGATAATAAAAAATAAAATTGCAAATGCATTGACATGAATATATATGCTAAAAAGTAAAAAAAAATAAATAAAAAAAAATAAAAATGCATGAGATGTTTAGATATTAAATAAATATGTTGCATAGTAAAAATGAAAATGCATGATATGCAAGACAATAAATAAATATGTTGCACAAAATAAAAAAAGAAAATAAAAATGCATGGTATGCAAGACATTTAAATAGGAATGCAAAATAAGTGATAAAAATAAACTATACTACAAAAGAAAAGAAAAATGCATTAAAATAAATCTAAGTTATAAAGAAAAAATGACATAAAAATAAATAAATAAATAAAGCAAAATAAAAATAAATAAATGGAGCAAAAGTAAAATGACATGAAAATATAGAAGCCAATGAATAATGTAAAAAAGAACATGAATGGAAAGAAAATGCATGAAATAAACAAAAAAAATTAAAATAAAAAAAGGGGGTACAGGAGCAAAGGGAAGGGGGTGCAGGGAAGAAAACAGAAAAATGAGAGGAAAATAGAGGTTGGGCCTGCGCCTGGAATGGTTATTGGGCTGGCTCTTGCTGTTTAAAAACCAAAATCTGAAAAAAAAACACCCCATTCTCTTCCTCATTCTCATTCTTCCCTTCTCTCACTAGAACAAAACCCTCTCCCTTCTCTCTAGACTTTCACGGCCGGAAGGGGTTCTCCGGCGCGGTGGCCGGCCGGCCATGGTGGCGGCACCACCGCGCCGGAGCTAAAACTCAAATTTTTTTTAAAAAAAAAAACGTTTTCTACACTCCTTTTTTCTCCTCTTTATGAATTTAGACCTTGTTTTTTCAAAATCCTTTCCCAAAACTCTAGATCTAAGTTTAAAGTTTTACAAAAAAAACTACCTTTTTATGGTTCCTTGGTTCGGATCCGTGTGGTTTTTTGAGGGAGGAGGCCGAGTGTGTTAGTTGCTTAGGTCGTGTGAGTGTGTGAGAGGAGGTGTGGGGGTGGTTTGTTGGCCGAACTTTGGGTGGTTGAGGAGGAGTGGCCGAACTTTGGGTGGTTGAGGAGGAGTGGTGAGTTGGCCGAACTTTGGGTGGTTGAGGAGGAGTGGTGAGTGGCCGCGGTTTTGGAGTGGTGGAGGAGGAGGTGGCCGAATTTGGTCTTGTGTTGGGGTGGGGAGTGTTGTTTTTTTTTTTTATGGTGGTGGCTTTGTGTTTTGCTACTGTTCACGTGTGGCTTTTTAGGGTGTGGTGGTGGTTTATGTTGCTGGATTTTTTCTTGTGTAGTGGAAGTGTTATTGGTTTTGTGTTGTGAAAGTGTTGCTGGTTGTGTTTTTGTTTTTCTGTTCTTTGTTCTTGATTTCTCTGTTCTATTTGGTTCTGTTCAAATCCTCTCTTCTCCACTGTTTTTATTGAAAATGGATGCACAAAAGAGGTAGTATGCAGAGCTGTTGAGAGGGATCTGTAGCTTAATAAAAAAAAAAAAGGCAAGAAACCAAGCAAGAGTGGACAAAAAAACTGATGGGAAAAGGATGGATCTGATGCAATTCTGATGGAGAAAGTGATGGATTTGTTTTTTAACTAATTAAATAATTAAAATAAATGATAAAAATGACAGCATAAAAAAATAAATCAAAACAGAAAATAATTAAAAAAAATAAAAACGAAATTAATAAAATAATAATAAAAAAAGCTAAAGTAAAAATGAAATAACAATAAAACTAAAATTATCACCTTTGAAAACCTAAATGAGGTATTTTAAAATACCTCCCTGCCGAAATTTCGTCTGAAACGACGAAAATTCTCGGCCTTAAAAAAGACGATTAAAACGAATCAAAACTGGGTCAAAAATTGGGGTACGACACACTCCATATCTGGAACATAGAAAACATCTTCAATAATGATTTTCCCACCATCATTGCTCTTGATCACTAAATTTCCACTACCTTCTGATGCAAGCTTTCTGCTGTCAGCTAATTTGATACTAGTTTCTTGCTAGAATCAAAATTAGTTAACCATTCTCTATGAGCAGTCATATGATTAGAGCATCCAGAATCAAGATACCACTCTTCATTCTTGATCTTTTCTTCACATGTAGTAGCCATCATCAGAACTGTATTGAGATCATCTCCATGAGCTATATTTGCTTCCTCATCAGTCTCTTGATCTTTCTTGAACCAGCATTCATCAGCAAAGTGTCCATACTTTTCACAATTGTAGCACTGAACTTTTCTTTTATCAAACTTCTTCTTCTTATTCTGACCTTTGCCAAAACCTCTTCTTCTTGAAGATTCAGTTTTGTCATCAGTCTTAGACTTTCCATTGTTGGATCAGTTTGTTCTTCCTGATCCCTTTTTCTTGAAATTCTTGTGATTTCCCTCTGTTTGTGCTTGAAGGGCTTGTTGTTCAGATCTTTCAGAACCTCTATCAATCAATAACAGTTCATGTGCTTCCAGTGAACTTTGCAATTCTTCAATCTTCATAGTTGTAACATCCTTTGCTTCTTGGATTGCTACTACTATGAAATCAAACTTTGGACTCAAGGATCTCAATATCTTCTCTACTACCATCTGATCTGAGATGTTTTCACCACAATTTTTCATTAGATTCACAATCTCAATACTTTTTTAGAAGTAATCACTTACTTTCTGATCTTCCTCCATTTGCATCATCTCATACTTCCTTCTATATGACTGCAACTTGACTTGTTTCACCTTTTCTCCCCCATTGTGATAGTTTTCCATAATGTCCCACGCTTCTTTGGATCTTGTGGCCTTTGATATCTTCTCAAAATGCTGATTATCAACATTTTGTTGAATGTAGAACAGAGCCTTCCAATCTTTCTTCTTCGCTTCTTTGAATGCCAACCACTGTGCTTCAGTTGGATTTGCCCCCAAATCCTCATAGCCATTCTGCACCACTCACATCTTGTGCTCCAAAAAGCGATTTCATCAATGCACTCCATCGTTCCCAGTTCTTGCCATCAAGAACCAGAATGTTTGATACAAAACCATTGTTACTCATCTTTGCTTTGATCCAGAAATCAACACACACCTCACTCAGTGTTTCCCAATGATGATTTCCCCTCACACTTCACTCGTGTTTCCCTAAGATTTTAACCCAGACTCTCTATACCAATTGTTGGATCAGTTGTGCAGCAATAAGATGAAGAACAATGAATAATACGAAAACAGGGAAGAAAGAATGAAAAACAGAGCATACAAATTTGTAATGTGTAATTTTTCATTAAAATGATGAGTATACGCATTACATGGCTTTATATACACAAAAAATGTCACTTGCTTACATCACAAGCTAAGTAATAACCTCTAACAAACTCTTAAACATACTCAGACTCTGGCTTCTGAAGCTTCAGACTCTGAACTTCTGCTTCTGAACGTTCAGACTCTGAACTTCAGCTTCTGATCGTTCAGTATCTGATTTCACTATAGTTATGGATTAATTCTCAACATATTCAACATATTGTTAGCAACCCATATGTTTATAAGCGATGGAGACCGGGTACATTTGTTTGAATTTTTGAACCATATTCCTAGAGACGGCCTAGGTTGTTTCAATAGGGGCAGGGACCCATAAATTTTGAATAGTGAGAGTCTCATATATATAAATTTGTAGCAATATTGGATATACATAATATTTTATTTTTTCACACACTAACCTTTTATTTTTGAAAACATAAATATACATCATAATTATTCTTTATGATTTTTCATATTATGGATACATTGATTGATTTTCTCATTTTTAATTTTAATAAAAATAATTCTATATAATTAACTAAATAATCATTTCATCATTCACTTTTAATGCAATTTTGCATTTGATTCTTAATATTAATAGTAGAGTTTTTTTTTTCTTCCAACCCACAAGTAATATTTGAGATAACTCTAAAACTATATGTATTGTTAATCTATGTATATTAGTGTGTGTGTATATAATACGTATAACACTATAAACAAATTGAAAATACAGTGGGGGCACTAACCCCCCACCGCCTAACCCAAACAATTGGGCTCAAGTTGTTCATCAGTTCCATCGAAAACGAATTATTTAGGACAATTTGAGTTTGATTACTGTATGGAACAATTCTTAGACAAACTTTACTTACCTTTAGGCCGAACTCCGGATTACATCTGGCCCTTTCTTTTAAGAACCATATAGTTAACACACAAAAAAACACATGTCCCAGATTGGGCTGCTGCCCCCAAGAAGTTATTTTATCTTCCTAAAAGTTATTGAATAACTTAATTTTAATTCCTACTACATTTGAAAGTGTTGCTTACACAAACAATTATTGAATAAGTTTAATTATGAAGATTCAAATACATATAATATATAGGATTCTTTCAACAAAAATAATACAAATAATATGATAGATAAATTGTTGGATGATTATTTACTTACACACATAAGATGTATATTTGATAGTGTTGAAAATAAAAAACAAAATCTTATAATTTTTTTGAGAAAGATCAAAAAGTTCAAGTGAGTTGTATCCTTAGACTCATGAGTCACGAGGATCTAGGAAAGCCTCGAGACGCAAATAAAGTCCACACATCAGCAGCAGGATTCAATTCACAAATTCTTGTAAGATTTGAGCTAAATCTTTACCAACTATACCAACTTACACAGACAAATCATACCTAATTTGAAGACATGCAGAGAAATACAACGTGTTGATGTTTGGATGTCTTCAGTTTTTTTTATAAAATACTACAAATATTGTAGTCTCCAATATTTTTCTTAGTTTTAATTATGATTGTATCTTATCACTAATGCGCTAATATGTTTTTTATAGAAATATTTATTGTATAAAATTGTGCCCTGCTGATTGAATTTTCTAAATTCTTCATTGCATAGGCCTCAACACTTGAGAACACAAACTAGCTCACTAAGTACCTCCAGTTCAATTGAGCCTATGAAATAATCCAACACATAATGTCCAACATAAGTAAAATCATTTTAAGTTTTGTTATAAGTTAATATACATATATAGCTAGGTAAAATTATGCTGATTTAGTTTCTATTAATAATATTTTGCAGCAAGCAAAAAACCCTATGCTTTTGCCCAGTATGGTTGTCTTCTTGTAACTTATGCGGTAAAGAAGGTGGTAGATGAAGTTGATGGAAATAAATGTGTATCTGATTGGTTTGGCAAAGGCTATATGAAAGTTGAAAGACAAAAGAACAAACTCATTTCAAATCGAGATCGTGTGCGTGCAAAAGTTGAAGCAATTGATCGTAAAACTGAAAAGGTTAGAGATGTTGTGTTTCAGTGGCTAAAAGAAACTAACATAATCATACAGGAAATGGAGAATCTTACGATACAATCAAAACCACCATCATGGAATGAATTTAATGAATTACATGAAAAAATAAAGGCACTAAATGGGAAATGTGAATTTCACCCATTTTCAACTACAATTCCAAGTTTAGAGCACTTCTCTTTAGAAAATAATTTTGAGTGTTTCAAGTCTACGGTGAAGACTTCAGATGAACTTTTAGAGGCACTGCAAGATGATAATTGTTGTATAATTGGATTGTATGGTAAGCATCACTCTGGTAAAACAACATTGGTGAAAGCAATGGGTAAGAAAGTCGAGCACTTAAATATTTTTAATGTGGTTTTATTTGTCACTGTGACCCAAATTCCAAATACTAGGACAATTCAAGATGAAATTGCTGACTCATTGAATATTATGTTCGATAAAAACACTGAAGTTGGGAGAGCAAAAATAATATCCTCCACCATAGAAAATATGGATCGTCCAATACTTATGATCTTTGATGATGTTCGAGCAAAATTTGAACTATGGAATATAGGTATTCCTCGTAATAGTAATCGATGTAAGGTCCTTTTGACCGCACGTTGCCAACAAGATTGTGACTCGATGCAATGTCAAAGGGAGATTCAACTAGATCCCTTATCTAACGTGGAAGCTTGGACTTTGTTCAAAAAACATTCAGGTATTCATGATGAGGAAAATTCCTCCTCATCAAAATTATTGGATGTAGCACGTGAAGTTGTTTCTAAATGTGAAGGGTTACCTGAAAAAATTATAAAGGTGGCATCTTCCTTAAGAAGTAAACCAATTGAGGAATGGAAAGCATCACTAGACAGTTGGAGATATTCACTAGCTAAATGGCAGATTTTCCTCAGTTTTAGAGGGGAAGATACTCGTCACTCTTTTACAGGTTTTCTCTATGATGCTTTGTGTCGGGAGGGGTTCAAGACCTTCATGGATGATGAGGAACTGCAGGGCGGGGACGAAATTTCATCATCTCTAGTCAAAGCAATTGAGGCATCAAGAATTTCAATTGTTGTTTTCTCTGAAAACTTTGCAGATTCCCCCTGGTGTCTAGATGAACTGGTCACTATTCTTAAGTGTAAAAAGATGATGAACCAAAAGGTTTTCCCAATCTTTTACAAAATAGAACCGTCTGATGTAAGGCATCAGAAAAATAGCTATAAAAAAGCCATGATTAAGCATAAAAAAGAGTTTGGAAATGACTCTGAGAAGGTAAAGGAATGGAGGTCAGCTTTATCTGAAGTTTCTAACTTGAAAGGAATAGCTTCCAGTTGTAGGTATGTGACATGCTTTCAAATATTTAAGTTCTTAACTTGAAACTTGGTCTTCTAGTTAACATTTTTAAGAATGGCTTTGTTAAAAAAAAATGTCAGTTTGTTAAAATGTTGTTAGGCATGCAGAATTGTGTGTTGTTAATGTTTTATTTTCAGTTCATGTGCAATTTTGTATCTTGTGAAGATTAATTTTAATTTTATATATTCTTTTAATTGAAATTTTGATTAATGGATAAGATGAAAACTTTGTGCATGCATGAATTAATGTCTTTCAATTTTGCAGCTACGAATATAAACTAATCGGAGAGATTGTGGAAATGGCCAATGATATTAAAAATAGTTTGTGTATACAAAGGGACTAGAAGGAAGACTTCCAATTTTCTTATGATGAAATCATGCACAAGACCACGGTTTGCAATTAGTTGTTTGTTAAGAAATGGATTGAAGTTGTAACTTTATTGCAATATTTAGAGACAAACATTATGTTAGTTGATCTACTACTACTAGTCAAAGCCTTGAGGCCTAAGGTCTTTCATGAGTTTACTATCTATGATTGTTATCAATAAGAATTCTTAGATTGGAGAGAGTCTCTCTTTCTTTATGTTCTACTAGTGAAAAGAGCGTCCGTCTTTCCGCTCTTTTTGTTGCGCTAACGTATGAATGTTGTTTTTTTATGAAATTTTAATTTTGATCATAAGCATATTAAAAATATAATTTTTTTTTGCTTTCAACTTATCGGCACCAGCCAGGTCCATATACCATCTCAAAGCAACGCCAGTCAAGTTGTCTTGGAAGTAATGAATTAAGAATTTGTCGTTGTCCGTCTGAGTGGACATCTTCCTTGCATACATCACTAAGTGCGCTCTTGGACAAGAATTCCCTTTGTATTTCTCAAAGTACGGGACCTTGAATTTGTGCGGGATCACCACGTTGGGAACTAGACACAGCTCATGAGCATTTGAACCAAATAACTCCTTACCCCAGAGATCCTTCATCTCCCTTTGCATTTCATTATACTTATCTTGTAGATCGTCGACCCTGTCAAAAGCCCCGACACTTTTAGTGTGAAAGATAGGTCCCTGATCCTGCTGAACTGTATGCATTAGGGGCGCAGAGTAGGTCACCGTGGCTTGAGGAATAGACGGGCCGAGCTGAGAAACCGGTGCTGATTGTTGAACAAAGAGAGGAGGAATCTCTGACACAGGGGGCTGGAAACCTTCACTAATAGGGGGTGGCATTCCCCATGAGCAACCCGGAGGCATAACCAGTGGTTGAGAAAATGCTATGGAGAGTGGAGTAGTACTTATAAACGGCTGCTCTACAGAAGCAGCGGCAGACTGAGAGCCCTGAGCAGACATTAGAGTACTCATCATTGTTGTTAACATGTTCATCCCTTCTCGCAGATTAGCAACTTCTTCCTGAAGATTCTGGTTTTCATGTTCGATGATATCCATCCTTTTCTTTCGATTAGCTCGAGTATTGTAGACGCGGGTAGGCTTGCGATGAATTCGTCGGGCCACTGTTGGAGACGGGTAGACCTTTTGCAGAAAAACAGAACATGAGACTCGTCTTTGAGACTATGAATGCAACATGATACATGATATGCGTATGCAAAAATAAATAAAAATTTTGTTTTACCGAAGGAGCTTATTAAAGTGATTCGTAGACATCATAATTTAGACATTCGTTAAGACATTAAGAGAATACAAAGTGTTTCATCATTTTTCAATAAATAAAGTCCCTTTTACAATGGAAGCTAGAATCTAACATAAAAAGCCTAAGAGACTCCAAACTCAAGAAGCCGATGGATCGTCGGAATCTGAATGGGCGCCAGAAAATGAATCCATGAACCTCTTCCTCCTCTTAGGATCTTGACTAAGCAAAGCATCCTTTCGCCGGAGCAAGTCATCCTTCTCGATCATTCGTTGATTTTGAATGAAAAGCTCATGATCTTTCTGTGCTAACTTCCCCTTCAAGGTCTCGTGTTCACGTTCGAGTTCTTGGTACCTCCTCTTCCAAGTGTCCTTTTCAAGCCTTTCCTTGGTCAATTGCTCGTGGAATTCTTCCTTGGTGTCAAAGGGTATGGGTAATGATGGTGGTGAGATGGTGGAGGACAAGCATCTGGGTAAATGGTATGGTAAACTAAAGCTCATGGTTCTATCAATAACCGACTGAGTATCAGATCCGTGGACACAGTCTGATTCCCTTCCCAACTGGCTTCGGTTGAGTCTACAGATGGCATTCCAAGCTTGCACGAATCTTCCTCTTTTGTTTGAGTAGTCTTCATGGTTAAGGTAGAACTCACTGGTTAAGGCAAGGTTATTCGGCTTAGTTTTCATCGGGTACCCAAATTGTCGTCGGGCGAGAATTGGGTTGTAGCTAATTCCACCACGCATACCAAGAAGAGGTATGTTGAGGTATTCACCACAACTAACAATTATCTTTCCAACGTCACTGGCTGCATGGTACCAAACTATTTCGGATGGGTCGAGGGCCATGATTCTTTGAGACCAAGGGAGATTTTCAAGGTTGACTTTGAAGTCATGGGATTGAGGTAGATGAGAGGTAAACCATTTGTAGAGTAAGGGTGCACAATAAAGGATAGTTCCACGGCCGGCTTGGGTTCGGTCATGGATGGAATGATATGTGTCGGCCAGTAGTGTAGGCACAGGGTTTTTAGTGAGGAAAATTTTGATGACATTAATGTCGACAAAATTGTCAACATTTGGAAAACGTATGAGGCCATATATGAGTAGGGGCAGGATGGAATGAAATGCACCAGTACTGGCTACTTCGGCGAACGCGGAGGCTTGTTGGTAAAGGAAATGGGTGGGTAGACCTTGGAGGCCTCCTTTGAAGGTGAGGTTTATTTTTATGAGGGAAGTTTCGAGGTGAAGAGCAGTTGCAATGTCGGAGGGTCTAGGGACAGGTTCAAGGCCATGGAATGGTACTTTATCGGGCACTGGTAAACCAACCAAGTAAGAATATTCCTCAAGAGTAGGGACGAGCTGATAGTCGGGAAATGTGAAGCAGTGATAGAGTGGGTCATAGAATTGGACCAAGGTTTCCAAACATCCTTCCTCAACATCTACTCTAAGGATATTAAGCAGCTTTCCGTGATGAGTTTGAAAGTCAGTTGGATCACTTACTAAAGACCCTAGCTCCCTTAATCTTGACAAATCTGGTTTTTTGAAATGATACTTCTTAGTGCTTCTCCTTGGAATGTCCATATCTATGATGTTTACAAAAAAACTTGTTTAAGTCCTTCGGTATATTGGATGAAAAGAAATGAGTTTATGCATGGATGCATGTATGCGTGATTATGCTAAAGAGCGGAGAAAACATTGTGAGGTTAAGTCCATAATGTTGGAGTCAAGGATAAACACGTAATTTGTAAGGATTATGGTTTCATATGTACCTGTATCACGGGTTCTACCAAGTTCCCAAAGTCCTCAACATCTTCCAAATATCATCGGGTTGCGGGAATAACTCCCGATCCAACAATACTTGTAAGAAAGTCTTGTTTGAGTGTAGTATCGTGTATCAACTAATTCAAGATTACTCTTGGTTAGTCACCGCACTACGTCCTAAAAAGGCCAAGATGGGTTAAGTGTAACTAAAGGTCCTCAACTTCATAGGTCACTTGAAAATAACAATGTCGAACACGACTACTCATGCCGACATAGTAATACTTCCAAGATTCCTCCATTGAGTGGGGCTATCACATGTGCCACATCCGAAATTTACTCTCGGAAAGACACTTTGATTATACCACCATCCTATCTTATGTTTCCCTCAAGTTCGGGTGTAGGACTTATCTCACCACTCACGTAAAAGTAAACACATAAGCACGTATTTTAAAGCACAAAGATAAAGATAAACAAGATAGGTTAAACCCACTTAGGACATCGTCCCCAGTGAAGTCGCCATTTTTCTGTCGCGGTGATTTTTGGATATCAAGCTATTAATTAGCGTTGACTCGCAATTTTAAGTTCACCACCGAGCTTTTATTTTTTCCGAGGAAAGGGGGGAAAGTTCAAAAAACCCTATTTTTTAGAGATCAAAGGTCCGGGGTTTGGTTACGCAAAGGGAAGGTATTAGCACCCTAAACGTCTATAGTACTCTATAGGAACCTCTTGTTTTTATTTATCTTTATGCTAAATTGTAAAAAAATGCCTAAATGTAAAAAAAAATTAAAGTGATGAATTAAAAAAAGAGAAAAAATGTTTTTGTTATTTTTGTTGATTTGGAAAGACCAAGTCTTTTGCCTACGTACCCGAGCGGGATCAAAATCACGTAGTTCGGGGTAAAAAGCTGGGTAGTTTGTTATGATTGATTTTAAAGTTTTGAAAATGTTTTTGAGAAGATAAGAGGCCGAAAAGGCATAGAAGAATAAAATGTGATTTGAAAAAGAAGAGTCACTTGGTTTGAAATCCAAAGTTGTTTTTTTTTTTTTTTGGTTATTTGAATGGTTTTGAAATTTTGATTATTTTCCTAAAGTCCAATAAAACTAAGTGTGCAGAGATAAGCTAAAGCATGCCGGATCTCTCAAAATAACGTTGGATCAAAGTGAGAGTCCTTTTCCTCATATCGTTTTCATTTTTTGTGTTTTATCGTTTGTTGACATAAAGCGGAAGAAATAAATGTGTGTGTCGGTGCAATATTCTCATTTATATTTTTACATTGTCCCTAAGTACATGCTAAAGTATAAATAATAAAATAAAAATGACAAGGCGATAAATAAAAAAAAATTGCAAATGCATTAAAATAAATAAATATGCCAAAAAAAGTAAAAATAAATAAAAAAGCATGATATGTGAGACATTAAATAAATATGTTGCATAAAATAAAAAAGAAGATGAAATGCATGAGATGCTAGACATAAAATAAATATGTTGCATAAAATAATAAAATAAAATAAAAATGCATGATATGCAAGACATTAAATAAATATGTTGCATAAAATAAAAAGGGAAAATAAAAATGCATGGTATGCAAGACATTAAATAAATATGAAAATAAAATAATAAAGAAAAAGGGAAAATAAAAATGCATGAGATGCTAGACATTAAATAAAAGCAATAAATAATGAAAATAATCTAAAAAAGAAAGGAAAAAAAAAGCATTAAAAATAAACTAAGACTATAAAGAAAAAAGGCAAAAAATAATAAAGAGCAAAAATACAATAAATGAAATAAAACAAAATAAAATAAATAAAAATAAATAAAGGGCAGTAGAGCAAAAAATAAAAAAAAATGCAGAAGAAATAATAATAGAATAAAAAAAATTATGCAAAAAGAAAAAAAAAATAAAAAGTAAAGAAAATAAAATAAAATAAAGAAGCAAAAAAAAGAAGGGAAAACGGGTCATGGGCTTTCCAGATTGAATATGGACCGTTGGTTGATCAACGCTCCAGATTCGATCTGAAAAACAGGCTATAAATAACATTTTTGCAAAAAAAAAAAAATTCATTTTTAAAATCCCTCTCTCTCTTACAACCGGCCTCTCTCTCTTCTCTCCCTTCTCTCTAGAATTCCGATGGCTGGAAAAGAATTTTGGCGCGGTGGCCAGCCAGCCTAGGTGGCGGCGCCACCGCGCCGGAGCTCAAAACTCCGCCGTTTCAAAAAAAAATTACGGTTTTTAAATATCCTTTTTCCTCCTCTTTCCAAATCTTCAGTCAAAAATCCCAAAAAAAAATTAAAAACCCTAGATCTAAGTTTTTGTTTTGAACAAGAAAACTACCTTTTTGTGTTTTTTGGCTTGGACAAAAATGTCCTTGGGGTCATTTATGTTGTACAGGGACCAAAATGGAGGCACCAAAATGACACTTAACAGTAAAAAAAACAGTTAAATAAAAATAATAAAATAACAAAAATATATAAATAAAAAAAATAAAGATAAAAATATAAAAATGAATAATAATAAAACTAAAAAAATGAAATAAATGAATAATAATAAAAAACCAAGATAAAAAACAAAAAAAACGAAGATTAAAAATGTCGCCTTCAGAACAAAAAATGAGTTATTTTAAAATAGCTCTCTGCCGAAATTTCGTCTGAAACGACGAAAATTCTCAGCTTAAAAGACGAGTAAAACGAGTCAAAATGGGGTATGACAATAACCAAAAGGAGATTTTCACGACAACTAATATCAAGAAGATTCATGCGGCCAATGCCAACGGATGATCCCCCATGGGGGATTCGACTTGTGGCTTATAGGATGATCAGGAGTTGTACCCCAAAACTGCGCTTCTGGTGGCGAGAACTGAAATGGGTCTAGAGGGGCTGAGGAAGAATCTCCAGTAGCAGTGGCGGTGGTAGACAGGAGGAGGAGGAGGAGGAGGAGGAGGAGGAGGAGGAGTAATTCATTTTCCTTGAGAAACACAATAAGATTGTAACATAGGAAGTTGAAATAAAAAAGGGTGGTTGAGAAGAAGTTCCCGTATTTTGCTAAACAAAAGATTTTGGTCAAGCAAATGAAAAAGACATATGAAATACTCAAATCAGTAAATGACCAAAAGAACCAATGAAATTATCAATAATATTGATTAGTAAAAAGGGTAATTGAGAGAAATTAGTAGTAATCAAGATTCTTAAACTAGTAGGTATTAGTAGGGTACTAGAATACAATTTTATCTTCCCAAGCTAAATCACACATACTTCTCTCACCTAATTAAATCACATAATGAGCAGTGGCGTATCCAGGACCCCGAGTTAGGGGGTGCGAAATTTTTAACTTCATTAATTATTATTAACATCAGAACTATAAAATTTGATATAATATATATATATATATATATATATATATATATATATGGCAAAATTACACAATTCGTCCCTTAACTTAATTTCAAGTAACACTTCCGTTCTTTATCTTTTTTTTTCCCGAGTTAATCATTTAAGTTATAATTATGTAACACTTTCGTTCTTTATCTTTATCTTTTCTCGATTTAGTCCTTTATGTTATAAAATGTCAACATTGTTGTCCTTTTTTATCAAATCAAAATAAAAAAAATTCATCAAACTCATAAAGAAACAAAAATCTCTATCGTACAAACATAGAAACCCCAATTTCATTGAAAAAATCCCATAAAAAAGGATAATAATGTTGACATTTTATAACATAAAAGACTAAATCGGAAAAAGAAAAATATAAAGGACGAAAGTGTTAATTAATTATAACATAAAGGATTAAATCGGGACAAAAAAAAGATAAAGGACGAAAGTGTTACCTAAAATTAAGATAAGGGACGAATTGTGTAATTTTTCCTATATATATATATGTGTGTGTGTGTGTGTGCGCGCGCGCGCACGGACGCAAGCACGCGCATTGATCCAGTCATTTTTCATAAGATTCAATTAATATGCGCCGAGCTGATAGTGTAACATGATTTTAGACATGCATTTAATGACGTGTCGCCACTTTATGCATGTGTAAAATAACTTTACAATTAGTGCATAGAAATTAAATTCATTTTCTTATTAATATAATTTAAACTACTAAATTTACATTTTTGTTACTTTTACCCAATACAAAAAAAAATAAATTTTTTATTCTTTTTAATAATCACATTAAATTTTATAATTTTATTATTTTGACAAATTGTAAATTCAACTATTTATCACTAGGACCTCTAAAAAAGTATTTATCACTATGGGTTCAAAAAGATAAAATGAAATAAAACCAATACAACAACAACCACCAAGTCATAAACAACAACATTGCATAATTTATCATGATTCATTAACAGTACTTTAATACGACATTACGTTAACGTTACACAAATGTTTGAATTTCAACAAAACTGAAGCATTATGCAATATATTACCACAACTCCACTATGTTGTTGTATTGTAAATAAACTATTTATCACTATGTATGTGTGTGCGCGCGCGCGTGTCCAGGAAATTTTGTTCCAGTCATTTTTCTTAAGATTCAATTAATATGCACCGACAGTGTAACGTGATTTTAGACATGTATTTAATGACGTGTCGCCACTTTATACATCTGTAAAATAACTTTACAACTAGTGCATAAAAATTAAATTCTTTTTCTTATTAATATAATTTAAACTACTAAATTTATATTTTTGTTACTTTTACCCGATACAAAAAAAAATGTTTTACTCTTTTTAATAATCACATTACATTTTATAATTTTATTATTTTGACAAATTGTAAATTCAACTATTTATCACTAGGACTCTAAAAAAATTATTTATCACTATGGGTTCAAAAAGATATCATCTATATTTGATACAATTAATCATAATTATAGTCTTTATAGGTAAAAAAGAACAAAAAAAATGACCAGAAATTAATGAAGAAAGAAATATTTTTTTTAAGTAGTTTACATTCTTTTATTTATTTGAAAATATAACAAATCCATTTGATTTGGTGAAGTGGATGAATAATTTAAGTGTATTAACGTGAGTTCAATACTCATGTTATGTATTTTTTTGCTTTTATGCAAAATAAAAATCAACCAAATTAAATAACAATAATAAAAGTTATTTTACGGAAAAATTAACAGCATTAAAAAACATTAAAAGCCAAATGTCACATTTGTATGCACGCCATTATCCAGACGCACTGGCTCAAATATCGGTGAGATGCAAAACAAAAATTCTAGAGTGTGCAAATAGCAATAAAACTAAGATTTTTTTGTACAAATAGCAAAAATTCAGGGTGTAATGCACACCCTCAACTATACATGGGTCCGCCCCCGATAATGAGAACAAATTAATTACCTCTAAATGGGGAAACTCTTCAATATTGGCTAACACCGGTTGTAAGTAAACTGACACTGACCCAACCACGTACTACTTCTTAAGCAAGCCATTAATGTCTGCTAGTGTATACACACGCGCGCTAAGGATACTGAATTTTTCATTTCACTTTAAAACTATTTTTTATTATATTTAATTTTCTACTTCAAGGATCTTTTGTGTAATACTCTTTCTGTTTTTCGGAAACTGGTTAATTGTGAGTCTGATAGACATAGACACTACAACACTAATAGTAATAGCTTTTCATGTGCGTGCTAGCTAAGCCTGAGTATGTGGTCATTCTCATTTTTGGTTGTTTTACATGAAAGAATAGGACAGTTTACTATGAACGAACAACTTATTGAGCTTAGGCTAGTTACTTGAAAAAGGAAAAAAAATGTAATCATGTATAATACCGTACCAGTTGAAATGCAGTTGGTGCAATAAACGTGTCTACCTATCTTTGCCCTTCATATATTATCTCTATTTATTTTACATTTATGAAACTACCCAATAAAGAATGAGTCTTGTTAATGAGTGCTCTCGGGATACTCTTTAAGAATTTCAAAATAAAAAATTATTTTATACAAAAGTCAAATATTTCTATTTCAATACATTGATTGTACATGTTTCAATAAAAGTTACAATTTAAAGGTGTTAAACTCGTTAACATTTCCCGTAAAGAATTATTGTACTCCTTGTCTTTACTCTTTTTTCTCTACTCATAAAGATATATAGTATTTTTTAGTTTACCTTCAATTTTTTACGTAGTTATCTTGTTTTATAGATATATAAGTTGATTAGTTTTTTTTATATATAAAATTATGTCTACAATCTTTTAAATTTAAGGGTTTGTCTAACATGTGCAACATTGCACATGTTAAAGCAACTAAAAGTGGAAACTTTTTATTAAAAAACAACAATTATTTATTAAAAAGATATATATTTAATATTAAATGCACAAGTTCCAATGCAAATTTACCTTTTTGAACTTCTTAACATGTGCAAATTTGCACATGATAAAAAAACCCTAAATTTAATTACTTTTTTCATATTCAATGCAATTGTGAACTACATAATAAATGTGTACATCTATATATCGAATGTGCAGCCAAGTCAAGCCAGCAAGCAATATGAATGGGGTTGTTGTTTCATGGTTGTGGTCGAAATGAATAGAGAGAAATTATTTTCTAGTTAAAAAATCGTATTTTTTTGAATAGTTTACAAGTTCTTTCCAGTTAAAAATATTAGTAACTTTCTCAAAATTTATTGTGAAATTAGAAAAGTTGTAAAACATACAAGGAACCGCAATTAATTTCTTAATATTCTTAGGCTAAAAATAAGAATTGTGATTGCAAAAGTGAAATTGCTAAGAAGATGACACGATGATTTTGGTGAGTGGCTATATAAAACTGAATCTTTGATCGATAATTATCATGGTTTTCTTCATTCTCTTTTATTTTTCTAGATGTACATGTCAAATAACTAGGAGAGAAATGCTATTATGAACAAAGGGTCCATTTGTTATGTATATTTTTTAAAATTATTATTTTTTAATTATGAAATCATTTTTATTATTTTAATAGTGTTTGTTTTACATGTTACTTTTTTAACATCTAAATGTTTTAAAGCAATTTTTTAAAAAAAAGCCAAAATAAACGCACCCACAATGATTGAAAAAATATATTTTGGTGAAAAAACATTATTAGCATAGAGAAATCACTAATGTAGAGTAGGTAGGTAGGAAATTGGGGGAGGAATGAGGATCCCTTATTTGCTACTAATGTAGAGCGTAAAAGATATACAATTCACTTGGTTGATCTTAAAATTAAGAGAGTTAAGAAGTTAAAAGTTCATTGTTTAAATTAACGCAAAGTGTAAGTAGAATTCTTTTCCAAGTTCAGAAACTTCTAGAATATCTACGATATATTAGCAAATGAAAACAAAAAAGAAACTTTTGGAATATCTACAAGTTCTTCAAGGATGGGAATAATTGGACGGGGGACAATTTAGAATCTTCACGTCAAATGATTCAATTAGCGTGTGTTTGGTTCTGCAGTAGGGAGAATTAATTTTGAAAGAATGATTCTATAGAATCGATTTTGGTTACAAGTAATTTCTGATTAAAATTGATTTGTATTTGGATACATTCATATAAAAGTGAGTTGAACTATAAATTTCTTTCTGACTATATTTTTTTCACAAAAAATATAGGAAAAACCTTATTTATATAATCCAAAAATCCGAGAACATTTTTGGAATTTTGGAGGGCGCGCGAGAAATGAGTAAGGTGGAAAAAGAAAATCTCAAATTATTTTGTGAAGATGTGTATTGAAGCCCAAGATTAGGTTTCTGTTTTTTTTTTTTGAAGAAGCAAGATTAGGTTTATGTTACGGAATAATAATTGGATGAAAATTTCAACTTAACTGCTGCACATCACTTTTCATATTTATTTATCAGTTTGTTGTTAAAAAAGTCAATAATTTTTGTTCATGTTATGGAATTTTTGTTCATGTTTCATGTCATAGACACATTCTAGATAATAAAAGTGACCCTTTGATTTTGCCAACATAGATAATAATTTATTATAAAGATCCTCCTCCTCATATATAAGTCATAACCAGTGTTCCAAAATTTAACAGAGAAAATTATTTATTATAAAGAAAAAAACTAATTAAGTCCTAAATAAGCTTTCTAAGAATCCCAGCACTCTTCTCTAAGCTTTTGCAAACAATTATTTTCCATTAACATACACAAAATAAGTCTAACCACTGCTTCTGCTCTCCACTGATGTATTAGGGGCACTCAAATTATTGTTGTTGTCCACTGTTGCAGCCCATTGATGTACGGGCACTCCAAGCACCGGAATGTCGGCAGCAGGTGGTGATGATGATAGACAGTGGCGTATCCAGGACCCCGAGTTAGGGAGTGCGAAATTTTTAACTTCATTAATTATTATTAACATCAGAACTATAAAATTTGATATATATATATATATATATATATATATATATATATATATATATATATGGCAAAATTACACAATTCGTCCCTTAACTTAATTTCAAGTAACACTTTCGTTCTTTATCTTTTTTTTTTCCCGAGTTAATCATTTAAGTTATAATTATGTAACACTTTCGTCCTTTATCTTTTTCTTTTCTCGATTTAGTCCTTTATGTTATAAAATGTCAACATTGTTGTCCTTTTTTATCAAATCAAAATAAAAAAATTCTTCAAACTCATAAAGAAACAAAAATCTCTATCGTACAAACATAGAAACCCCAATTTCATTGAAAAAATCCCTTAAAAAAGGATAATAATGTTGACATTTTATAACATAAAAGACTAAATCGGAAAAAGAAAAATATAAAGGACGAAAGTGTTAATTAATTATAACATAAAGGATTAAATCGGGACAAAAAAAGATAAAGGACGAAAGTGTTACCTAAAATTAAGATAAGGGATGAATTGTGTAATTTTGCCTGTATATACATATATATATGTGTGTGTGTGTATGTGCGCGCGCGCGCGCACGCACGCACATTGATCCAGTCATTTTTCATAAGATTCAATTAATATGCGCCGAACTGATAGTGTAACATGATTTTAGACATGCATTTAATGACGTGTCGCCACTTTATGCATGTGTAAAATAACTTTACAACTAGTGCATAGAAATTAAATTCATTTTCTTATTAATATAATTTAAACTACTAAATTTACATTTTTGTTACTTTTACCCAATACAAAAAAAAATAAATTTTTTATTCTTTTTAATAATCACATTA
This sequence comes from Medicago ruthenica, assembly GCA_018208015.1. NCBI lineage: Eukaryota > Viridiplantae > Streptophyta > Magnoliopsida > Fabales > Fabaceae > Medicago > Medicago ruthenica. The sequence goes on along the minus strand of CM031375.1, from coordinate 5,693,031 downwards.
AATTTTATAATTTTATTATTTTGACAAATTGTAAATTCAACCATTTATCACTAGGACCTCTAAAAAAGTATTTATCACTATGGGTTCAAAAAGATAAAATGAAATAAAACCAATACAACAACAACCACCAAGTCATAAACAACAACATTGCATAATTTACCATGATTCATTAACAGTACTTTAATACGACATTACGTTAACGTTACACAAATGTTTGAATTTCAACAAAACTGAAGCATTATGCAATATATTACCACAATTCCACTATGTTTGTATTGTAAATAAACTATTTATCACTATGTATGGGTGTGCGCGCGCGCGTGTCCAGGAAATTTTGATCCAGTCATTTTTCTTAAGATTCAATTAATATGCGCCGACAGTGTAACGTGATTTTAGACATGTATTTAATGACGTGTCGCCACTTTATGCATCTGTAAAATAACTTTACAACTAGTGCATAAAAATTAAATTCTTGTTCTTATTAATATAATTTAAACTACTTAATTTATATTTTTGTTACTTTTACCCGATACAAAAAAAAATGTTTTACTCTTTTTAATAATCACATTACATTTTATAATTTTATTATTTTGACAAATTGTAAATTCAACTATTTATCACTGGGACTCTAAAAAAATTATTTATCACTATGGGTTCAAAAAGATATCATCTACATTTGATACAATTAATCATAATTATAGTCTTTATAGGTAAAAAAGAACAAAAAAAATGACCAGAAATTAATGAAGAAAGAAATATTTTTTTAAGTAGTTTACATTCTTTTATTTATTTGAAAATATAACAAATCCATTTGATTTGGTGAAGTGGATGAATAATTTAAGTGTATTAACGTGAGTTCAATACTCATGTTATGTATTTTTTGCTTTTATGCAAAATAAAAATCAACCAAATTAAATAACAATAATAAAAGTCATTTTACGGAAAAATTAACAGCATTAAAAAACATTAAAAGCCAAATGTCACATTTGTATGCACGCCTTTATCCAGACGCACTGGCTTAAATATCGGTGAGATGCAAAACAAAAATTCTAGAGTGTGCAAATAGCAATAAAACTAAGATTTTTTTGTGCAAATAGCAAAAATTCAGGGTGTGCATCTGCACACCCTCAACTATACATGGGTCTGCCCCCGATGATAGACGAAAGTATATTTCTGTAACAACCAGTATGATGACCACTCCTGGAGCTAATGCCCCAAAATGATCGCCCACGGAGGATTGGACTTGTGGATGCTTGAATGATCAAAAGTTGTGACCTGAAAAGGATCTGGATGCGTTGAGGAAAAACCTGCCACACCAGAATGTTGGATGAGAGATGTATGCATGAGATTATTGTTAACAGAAGTATAATTCATGTAAAGAGGAATAGAAATATGTGAATGGAAATTATTCTCATTGAATTGAAATGTGGAAATACAATTCTAATTTATAGAGAAAGATGGAGTGTGCAATACTACTTATTGTTTTTTTTTTTTAAGGCTAGTGAGAAGCAAGGAGCACCCTCACCCAAAATATATATACCAAAAAAGATTGTTACAAAAGGAGAAGGGGGATCAAGCCAAAACCTTCTCAAGAAAAGGAGACCCTGTAACTAGGCATCCCTAGTCTATTCTGAGTATAAGCTTCTCTGATTTCCACAGGTAAAGTATAAAAATACTGAAAAGAAGTTAAAGAAAGGCCTATGTTAGCTAATCTGTCAGCACAAACATTCCCTTCCCTATAAATATGAGACACTGTGAAATTAATGTTAACAATGTAATCCAAACAATTGAGCCATCTATTTCTTATCTGCCAAGGCACCATGTCTGCATTCTTGAAGGCAAGCACTGCTATCCTGGAGTCAGTTTCTAACCAGAGGTGGGAGTAATTCCTTTGTCTAGCTATCTCCAAACATCTCATTATACCACACAGCTCTGCATATAAAGAGGATCCTGCATTCAAACCTTCAGCAAAACAGCCTAAAAATTGACCATGACAGTTCCTGAAGATTCCACCACAGGAAGTGGCTTCAGGAGAGGCTGCACCATCACAATTGGCTTTTATCCAGTGCAAGATTGGGGGATTCCAAAAGACTTCTTTGACAATACTAGAGCTAGGAGGATTGATTTTGCAATTGAAAGCCTTTAAAACCGTAAATTCTAACATTGAGGAGTTTGCAGACAGCTTTGAGTTACTTACAGATAAGGCAACACCAGATATGATTGTAGAAATTGCAGATCTCCATGGAATGAGCTTGTTGTTGAACTTGGCAGCATTTCTTGAGTGCCATATAGTATTAAAAATGAAGATTAAAGCAGCTTTAACTGCAAGATGACAATGGGGGACCAACCTCTATTGCAGAGATGCCAAACATCTTCAAGAGATGAAAACTTGATTGTTAGATGAAGTACAGAAGCAAGCCATCTCCAAATATGAGTTGAGTAGCTACAGAGGAAGAATAAGTGGTAAGTAGATTCCTCTCGATTACCACAAAGGTTGCAGATAGAAGCCAAACTGCAACCTCTTTCCTTAAGCTTTTCATCGCAGGGGAGTTTGTCATGCATCACCCTCCAAACAAGGAAAGACTTGGAGGGAGGAATATGTTGGGACCAGACAAGCTTAGCCCAGTTCAATTGTTGGTATTGATGAGATTTGAACTGGTAAGCCTCTTTTAGAGGTAATGATCCATTATTAGAGTGCTTCCAGACTAATTCATCCTGCCTATACTGAGTTGGAATAGTTACCTGTTGGATCAGCTGAGGTAAGTTAGGGAAATTATTGATGAAGTCCTGTTCAAAATGCCATTGAGTATCATGAATGAACTCAGATACTCTTGCATATCTATCAAGGTTTACATTAGTCACATGATTGATGAGAGGAGTTCCACACCAAGCATCAGTCCAAAAAGTAATATCTTCTCCATTCCCCAAGAGCCAAGTAGAATTTTCAAGAACAACTTCATATTCAGATTTCATACTTGACCAAAGAGAGGAGAAAATATGGTGATTGATCACCGTGCCGTTTCTAATAACTCTGCTAGACAGTAAGGCTGCCCAGCTTTCCTTTGAATGCAGCAGATTCCAACACAATTTCAGATTGGCTGCTGAATTTAGACTGATGATAGACCTTAACCCTAACCCTCCTTGATCATAAGGTCTGCACATCTTTTTCCAAGCCACAGTTACCAGCTTCCGCTTTGATATATCCCCAAACCATATGAAGTTTTTGATGCTACTCTCCAAGTCTTTAAGCAAAGAAACTGGCCAATTATAAACAGTAATGGAATGAGTTAGCATACCTTGGACAACAGATTTAACAAGTTGAACTCTCCCTGCAATGGACAACAAGGAAGCTTTCCAAGCTGATAATTTAGATTTGATCCTGTCTGCTATGGGTTGCAAGTATCTAGATTTTGGTCTGCCTTTGAAGATTGGAACTCCCAAATAATTGAAAGGTAAGGTGCCATGACTGAAACCAATAAAATTAATCAATTGATTTAGTCTAGGAGTGGGAATTGAGCCAGAGAAGACAGTTGATTTGCTCTGATTTACTTTCTGACCAGATTCCTGTGCATACTTGGTAAACAGGTCAATTAAAGCTTCCACACAAGATCTCTTTCCTTTACAAAATATCAAAATGTCATCAGCATACAGGATATGAGAAGGAACTTTTAAGCTTCTGGTGCCAGACATCTGATCCAGGTGACCATGATCCACCAGTTTAGACAAACTTCTGCTAAGAACATCTTCTGCTATGCAAAATAGGAGGGGAGAGAGAGGGTCTCCCTGCCTAACCCCTCTAGTGCATTTAAAGTAACCATGCTGAGTGCCGTTGAAGTTAATAGAGAGAGTAGAAGAGTGAAGGATGGCTTCAATCCAATTGCAGAATTTGACAGAAAAACCAAACTTCCTTAGAGTGTGTTTGGATGAGGGAATGTTTTGAGGTAATGTAATGTTTTGAGGGAATTCAAATACTTTAAGGTGAATTTCATTGTTTGGATAATAATTTGAAGAATTTTCAAAATGATGGAAATTTATGAAGTATTTTATTTAAGTTAAATTTAGAGAATTTAAAATGACATCTAAAAAGCTAAGAATTTTAAATTTCTTCATTGTTATAATTTTCTAAATTTGGCATTTTGGTCATCAAATTTTCCAAAATTTTCAAATTGACCCCAATAATTTTTCAAAAAATTGCAAATTGACCCCTTAAAATTTTTGGAAATTACAAATTTACCCCTAATTTCAATTTTCAAATTTGGCCCCAAAAAATTAAAATTTTATAAAAGCTGCCCAAAAATGATGACAATGAATTTTTTATTACTCCATCCAAACAAAAGTATTGAGAAACGAAAGTAATTTAATTGAATCATTTAAATTGCCTAGAATTCTAAATTCTTTAAAATTTTCCAATTACCTTATCCAAACACACTCTAAATTTTTAAATCCCGAATTTAATCTCCAAATCTCATCTAATTTCCTCTTTGTTCAAAATCAATTTACTTTTTCTGTTGTTGTTAATAAGTGGAAATTTGTGGTGTAATGTAATGTTTTGAGGTAATGTAATGTTTTGAGGGAATTCAAATACTTTTAGATAAATTTCATTGTTTGGATAATAATATTGAGAATTTTCAAAATGATGGAAATTTATGAAGTATTTTGTTCAAGTTAAATTTAGAGAATTTCAAATGACACCTAAAAGCTAAGAATTTCAAATTTCTTCATTCTTATAATTTTCAAATTTTGCATTTTGGTCCTCAAATTTTCCAAATTTTTCAAATTGACACCAATAAATTTACAAAAAAATTGCAATTTGACCCCTAATTTTTTGGAAATTACAAATTTACCCCTCAACTTATTCAAAATTATAAATTGACCCCTCAAATTTTTAAAATTTACAAATTGACCCCTAATTTCAATTTTCAAATTTGGCCCAAATTTTTTTTTATAAAAGTTGCCCAAAAATGATGACAATAAATTTTTTGATTACTCCATCCAAACAAGACTATTTAGAAATGAAGTCAATTTAATTGAATCATTTAAATTGCCTAGAATTCTAAATTCTTCAAAATTTCTTAATTACCTCATCCAAACACACTCTTAGAGCTCTAAGCAAAAAGCTCCACTCCAGAGTGTCAAAAGCTTTGCTAATATCAACTTTAAGAGCCAGATTGCCACCATAAGCCCTTTGGTCCATGAGATTGATAGCTTCAGATGCTAAACAAATACAATCCTTTATGTTCCTACCCTGTATGAATCCTCTTTGTTCCTCTGAAATGATGTTTGGCATGATCTGAGCTAACCTGTCTGCTATGATCTTTGAGATTATCTTGAATTTGAAATTTGCCATGGCTATAGGTCTAAATTGATCCATTTGGTCAGCATTTGGGATTTTTGGGATGAGAACCAATGTGTTTGCATTATAATTGGGAAGAATCCACCCTGTAATGAAAAACTGTAACACTGCATTGCTAACATCTATTTTGATAATTTCCCAATAACTTTGATAAAAGCTAGCTCCAAAGCCATCTGGACCTGGTGCACTGTCAGTGTTAAGAGAAAAAACTGCATTCTTAATCTCTTCATTTGTTGGAATCATGGTTAACAGGTTGTTCACGTTATCATCTATCAGTTCAGGAATGGCTGCTTCCACCAAGTTATGATCCTGCAAAATATTGTTCGTACTGAAAATATTTTTAAAATAATTAACAACATGAGAGGCTATTTGATCTGGCTCATCAAGAATATTTTCTCCATCTTTGATCCTTGTAATCAGTTTAGTTGTATTCCTTATTTTTGTGATTCTATGAAAATATGCAGTGTTCCTGTCACCTTCTAAGTGCCATCTTACCTTAGATTTCTCCAACCAAAATAATTCTTCTTTGTTTAGGGCTATGTCTAGGTCAGTTTGGGCTTTCTTTTCTTGTTGGGCAAGTAATTCAGTGTGGCCAAAAGTTTGGATTTGAGCTTGTATGGTTTGTAGGGAGGCTTCAGAGTTTTTGACAAGATCATGGACATTACCAAAAACATCTTTGTTCCAGGTCTTCAATTTTGCCTTAAGATTTTGAAGTTTTTTGGTCAAAACTAACATTGGACAGCCAACAACTGATAAGTTCCAGCTATCTTGTATAAGGTCTTTGCAACTCTCATGCAGATTCCACATCTTCATAAATTTGAATTGAGAGGAGAACCTGTGATTGGTCATCTGAGATTCAAGTAAAATAGGGTAGTGATCTGATCTATTCCTGATCAGTGTTGAACAAGTTACAGAAGAGGAGATGTCTAACCAGCTTTGTGTGCAGATACATCTATCTAATCTTCTCTCAGTACTTCCTTGACTGTAACACCCCAACTTTTTATTTAAATAATCCAATATAGCTTATTAGGTGTAGTGTGGTGAATATTATTATTAATGTTGTTTTATTTGAATGTGATGTGAATGTTGAGATGGTGGAATTATATTGGTGAATTAATTTATGATACGAGAATTTAAAATAGTAAAGGAAGAGAGTTGAAAAACAAGTAGAAAAGAGTAGGAGGTGTAGAAAATAGGTTTTTAATAAGTGGGGGAGGGGAAAAACAAAAGAATAGTAAATAGATGAGGAAAGTTATATGAAGAGTGGCTGGCCAAAAATATAAATAATTGTTTTGGGAAATTAGGAAATCAGTTTTGGCTAAGCGTAGAAATAAGAGAAAAACGGCAGTCAGAGGGAGAAAACCTAGCTTCAGGAAATCAAGCCAAACCGGAGACTTGAAGAATCGAGGTAAGGGGGAGTCTCTATTCACCATAAGGGATGTATGAATATTTGGGTAGTGAAGGGGTTGTGTGCTTTTTCTTTGATTTTATGATCGTTGATTCAAATATATTGGTCTTATTGAACGCATGATTCCAAGAGATTTTTTTGATGCAATTCAAATTTTATCATGTTGTACCTTGTATTTGTGATTAGTGTTCGTACTGTTCATCGCGTCAAGGCTCCTCTTATTTTATATACATGCTATATGCGACGGTACTGTAGAATACTTGAATCATGTTTTAGCCTTTAGCCTTTAACAATCGTTTCTAATTTTGATAACAGTGGGCATTTGAATTACGCTACCATTAACGTGGCTATCTAATTATTTCTGCTGTTTGATTAATTCGTTGCATTTGTGCCGTTATGATTGAATTGCTTACATACCTATATGCTGGATAATTCATATGCTGGAATTTATATGATTGAATATATATATATGCTGGACAATTTAACACGATTAACATTATTTATATATGTTGAATATATATATGATTAACATATATATGCTGAATTTATACATGATTTATATATGCTGAATATATATGCTGGACAATTTAATATATATATACGCTGAATATATATATATATATGATTAACATGATTTCAGTAGTGCTACTATGACATAGAAATGGAATATATATGTATGTATGTGTCCTATTAGTTATGCTTACATGCTTATATGCGACGAAGAACTGTTACTATCAATTGAAGTCCAAATGATTGTTAACATGATTTTATAAACGTATCGAATTACGGTTCAATAGTTCATGAAAAAAAACATATTCTACCTTGCTGACATTATCTGATTTAATTGTGACCGGTTCACCGTATTGAAAATTATTGGCGACATGTAGCTATTTTTTTTTTGTATCATAGAGGTATTTAACTGTGTAAAAACAATGGGCAGTGAAGAAGTACCATTATATTAGTTAAAATAACGTATCCTAATTTTCAAGTAATACTTATAAATATATGTTTGTTGTGATGAAATCATTCCTACTATTTTTAAATGTGTTTGAGACGAATTTCATGCTCCTTATGGACGTCCCTTGAATACCATAGTTACTTCTTAAGATGAATTATTAGAAGATGTGTAATTGATATTTTATTTAACGATGGGTCAATAATAAAATATTTGACGGTGTCTATGTTTACTGATGATGAGGACGATGATGAGAGAGAATAATAATGATGTGAGTGATGATGTATATTCATGAAGACGATGTTTTATTATGATGATGATGTGAATGACGACGATATGTTTTGTCCCGGTGTCGTGCATATTAGGAAGAGTTTGCATCTATGGTTGTAAGTTGTTGTTGGTGTGTTAATATTTAAATACTTGATGAGTCTGTCCTCATGCATACATATAGGGTCGTGTCTAGGAAATTATGAAGATGCAATGACGATGAAAGTCCAGTAACATATCTCTGGCAAAATTATGACGACGATAGGTGTGGTACCACATTCATGTAGGTCTTAGGAAAGTGTTCATATGCATATTAATTGATGATGCTTGTTCTTGGTGTTTAAAAAGGAGTAATAAACGTGAGCCGATGAGATGTAGAATCTATGAAGAATGAAATATTGTTGATGTTCTATGACGGTGGATGCGATAACTAGTGTTCCTATTATTACACATGATTTCCTAATGTTATGTATGGTTGTATTTTCTCACCCCTTCCTTGTTGTTGTGTGGTTTTGGTGGCTGTACTCTTGGGGTACAGACACTCAGGTTGATGAAGACTAGTTGCGGGACGATTAAGCAGGTGGCGGCGGAGGCATATTCTGTTTTCTCCCTTCTATTAGTAGTCGAATAAGTATGTAGTCGATACGAGCTCTGATATGTAACACTAGGGTCGGGATGGCTATTCGATTTTACATTTTGATGTTGAAGTATTTTTAAGTTTATGAATTAATTATGGATGTTGAGACTTGAGTTTTGTTATAATAAGAATGCTGAATTTTTCCGCTGCATTGTTTATGACTTTGTTTTACGAAATAATAATATATGAGGATGCGTAACACCTAATCTCATTTATTAATATTTTTGGTATTTATTAAATTAAAGTCGGGGTCTTAGGGTGTTACATAGTTGGTATCAGAGCAGGTCGGTCCATTCGGCCTAGGATTTTAACAATGTTTTAGCCCTAATAGGCAACATGTGTGCAGAGCACTGTAGATGTCTATTTACTAATCCCTTGCCTGATTTTGACGATGTAATTAAAGAATGACTGGAAGGAACGATCAGGCAATTGCTAACGCTATGGCAGCAATGGCGCAGACTATGGCACAAGCTAACGCTGCCATTCTAGGACAACAGAACCAACAAGGGGGAGCTGAGGAGCTTCGGCTGGATAGGTTTATGAGAAACAATCCACCGACCTTCAAGGGAAGGTATGATCCTGATGGGGCACAATCATGGTTACAAGGAGTAGAGAGAATCTTCCGAGCAATGGTGTGTACTAATGAACAGAAGGTCAGACTGGCGACACATATGCTGCAAAAATGGTGTAAGAATGCTGTTAAATGTTTCAACTGTGGCGAGACCGGGCATATCAGTACACGCTGCAAAAAGCCGAAGCAGGAACAGAATAGAGGAAAAGTGTTTGCCTTGAGTGGAGAAGATGTTCCCAGTTCCGACAACTTGATTCGAGGTACTTGTTTCATTAACAATGCTCCTTTGGTTGCTATTATTGACACTGGGGCTATGCATTCTTTTATTTCCCTTGAGTGTGCGAAGCGGTTGAATCTTGTAATGACACCGATGTCGGGTAGTATGGTTATCGATACCCCAGCCAGTGGTTCCGTGACCACGACATTAGTTTGTCGAAATTGTCCCTTATCTATTTATGGGGAACATTTTAGGATGGATTTGGTTTGTTTAACCCTGAGTCAGTTAGATGTGATTTTAGGGATGAATTGGTTGGAATTCAATCGGGTATACATTAATTGTTTTTCTAAGACTGTGCTTTTCCCCGAGCCTGAAGAGGAGAAGAATTCTAGATTTGTGACTGCAGTACAAGTGGAAAGGTCTTTAAGAGAAGGTGCGCAGGTGTTCGTGCTACTTGCTTTTTTAAGGTTGGAAGGTGGGCCGAGAAATTCTATCCAACCGATAGTGTGTGATTTTCCAGACGTATTTCCGGAGGACATTAGTGATTTACCACCAGAGAGAGAGGTGGATTTCACCATAGATTTGGTTCCTGGAACTAGACCTGTGTCAATTGCACCCTATCGAATATCCGCTTCCGAGTTGAGCGAATTGAAGAAACAGCTGGAGGAATTACTAGAGAAGAAGTTTATCCAGCCTAGTGTTTCACCGTGGGGTGCGCCCGTGTTGCTTGTTAAGAAGAAAGATGGCAGTATGAGGTTGTGTGTGGATTACCGTCATTTGAATAAAGTTACTATTAAAAATAAGTACCCACTACCCAGGATTGATGACCTTATGGACCAGCTGACCGGTGCTTGTGTGTTCAGTAAAATTGATTTGAGATCAGGATATCATCAAATTCGAGTGAAGGCAGAAGATGTACCCAAGACCGCTTTTCGAACTCGGTATGGCCATTATGAATTTTCTGTGATGCCATTTGGAGTATCTAACGCCCCGGAGTGTTCATGGAGTATATGAATAGAATTTTTCACCCGTACTTGGATCGATTTGTAGTGGTGTTTATAGATGACATTTTGGTGTATTCCAAGACGGAAGAGGAGCATGCGGAACATTTGAGAATTGTGTTGCAAACCTTAAAAGAGAATAAGTTATATGCTAAAATGTCAAAGTGTGAATTTTGGTTACGCGAAGTGAGTTTCCTAGGTCATGTGATCTCAAGTAAGGGAATAGCGGTTGATCCATCCAAAATAGACGCCGTGTTACAATGGGAAGCCCCTAAATCGGTTACGGAAATAAGAAGCTTCTTGGGCTTGGCTGGTTATTATCGAAGGATTTTCAAAGTTGGCATTGCCTTTGACACGATTGACTCGAAAAAGCGAGGCTTATGTGTGGGATAACCAATGTGAGGAAAGTTTCCAGGAACTTAAGAAGAGGTTGACGACGGCACCAGTATTAATCCTACCGCAGCCGAGTAAGCCATTTGTGGTCTACTGTGATGCATCTAATAGAGGTTTGGGAGGTGTACTTATGCAGGAAGGACGGGTTGTAGGATATGCGTCAAGACAATTGAAAATTCATGAAAAGAATTATCCGAGTCATGATTTGGAGTTAGCAGCGGTGGTATTTGTGCTTAAGGCGTGGAGGCATTACTTGTATGGATCAAGGTTTGAAGTGTTTAGTGATCATAAGAGCTTGAAATACTTATTTGACCAAAAGGAGTTGAATATGCGGCAACGAAGGTGGTTGGAATTCTTGAAAGATTATGATTTTGAGCTGAACTACCATCCAGGGAAAGCTAATGTAGTAGCAGATGCTTTGAGTAGGAAGGTCATACACATGTCAGCACTCATGGTCAAGGAGATGGAGTTGATTGAACAGTTTAGAGACATTAGTTTGGTTTGTGAAGTGACGCCGGGAAGTGTAAGGTTGGGTATGCTGAAACTGACAAGTACGGTGGTGAAAGAGATTAAAGAGGGGCAGAAGTCCGACTTGGAATTGGTGAATCACTTAACGCTAATCAACCAAGGAAAAGAGACGAATTTCAGAATGGATGAGAACGGGGTTATGAAATTTAAGGACAGAATTTGTGTGCCCGATATACCAGAATTGAAACGGAGTATTCTAGAGGAAGGTCACAGGAGTGGGCTGAGTATACATCCAGGGGCTACAAAAATGTATCAGGACCTCAAGAAAATGTTTTGGTGGCCAGGCATGAAGAAGGAAGTGGCTGAATTTGTGTACTCGTGCTTGGTTTGTCAGAAATCAAAAATCGAACATCAGAAACTGTCCGGGTTGATGCAACCGTTGGACATTCCAGAGTGGAAGTGGGATAGCATTTCTATGGACTTTGTAACAAGCCTGCCGAAGACCTCGAAAGGGAGTGATACCATATGGGTTGTAGTGGATCGATTGAGCAAGTCGGCTCATTGCATACCAATAAGGTTAAATTACCCATTGCAGAAACTAGCAGAGATTTATATTGAGCAAATAGATAAGTTACATGGTGTCCCTTCAAGCATCATTTCAGATAGAGACCTGAGGTTTACCTCAAGATTCTGGGAGAGTTTACAGAAGGCTCTAGGGACTAAATTGAAGTTAAGCTCCGCATATCACCCACAGACGGACGGCCAGACAGAGAGGACGATCCAGTCCTTAGAAGACTTGTTGAGAACTTGTGTTTTAGAACAAGGAGGGAGTTGGGATGCTTACTTACCACTGATTGAGTTCACCTACAATAATAGTTACCATTCTAGCATCGGAATGGCGCCTTTTGAGGCCCTGTACGGGAGGAGGTGTCGAACCCCGTTGTGTTGGTATGAGACGGGAGAGAGCGCAGTATTAGGACCGGAGATTGTACAGCAGACAACCGAGAAGATTAAAATGATTCAAGGAAATATGAAAGCATCGCAAAGTAGGCAGAAGAGCTATCATGACAAGCGGAGGAAACCGTTGGAGTTTCAAGAAGGGGATCATGTGTTTCTAAAGGTCACTCCGGTGACGGGTGTTGGTCGTGCGTTAAAGTCTAAGAAGCTTACGCCTCGGTTTATTGGTCCTTATCAGATTACAAAGAGAGTTGGAGTAGTAGCCTATCAGATTGCCTTGCCACCCGCACTCTCAAACCTTCACAGTGTGTTTCATGTGTCTCAACTTCGAAAGTACGTTCCCGATCCGTCGCACGTAATTCAGATGGATGAAGTGCAAGTGAAGGAGAATTTGACCATTGAGACCTTACCATTAAAAATCGAAGACCGAGAGGTGAAGAAATTAAGGGGCAAGGAGATCGTGTTGGTCAAGGTAACGTGGGGAGGACCTGCTGGAGAGAGTATCATGTGGGAGCTGGAGAGTAAGATAAAGGAATCTTATCCAGAGTTATTTATTCCAGGTAATTTTCGAGGACGAAAATCTGTTAAGTGGGGGAGAGTTGTAACACCCCAACTTTTTATTTAAATAATCCAATATAGCTTATTAGGTGTAGTGTGGTGAATATTATTATTAATGTTGTTTTATTTGAATGTGATGTGAATGTTGAGATGGTGGAATTATATTGGTGAATTAATTTATGATACGAGAATTTAAAATAGTAAAGGAAGAGAGTTGAAAAACAAGTAGAAAAGAGTAGGAGGTGTAGAAAATAGGTTTTTAATAAGTGGGGGAGGGGAAAAACAAAAGAATAGTAAATAGATGAGGAAAGTTATATGAAGAGTGGCTGGCCAAAAATATAAATAATTGTTTTGGGAAATTAGGAAATCAGTTTTGGCTAAGCGTAGAAATAAGAGAAAAACGGCAGTCAGAGGGAGAAAACCTAGCTTCAGGAAATCAAGCCAAACCGGAGACTTGAAGAATCGAGGTAAGGGGGAGTCTCTATTCACCATAAGGGATGTATGAATATTTGGGTAGTGAAGGGGTTGTGTGCTTTTTCTTTGATTTTATGATCGTTGATTCAAATATGTTGGTCTTATTGAACGCATGATTCCAAGAGATTTTTTTGATGCAATTCAAATTTTATCATGTTGTACCTTGTATTTGTGATTAGTGTTCGTACTGTTCATCGCGTCAAGGCTCCTCTTATTTTATATACATGCTATATGCGACGGTACTGTAGAATACTTGAATCATGTTTTAGCCTTTAGCCTTTAACAATCGTTTCTAATTTTGATAACAGTGGGCATTTGAATTACGCTACCATTAACGTGGCTATCTAGTTATTTCTGCTGTTTGATTAATTCGTTGCATTTGTGCCGTTATGATTGAATTGCTTACATACCTATATGCTGGATAATTCATATGCTGGAATTTATATGATTGAATATATATATATATGCTGGACAATTTAACACGATTAACATTATTTATATATGTTGAATATATATATGATTAACATATATATGCTGAATTTATACATGATTTATATATGCTGAATATATATGCTGGACAATTTAATATATATACGCTGAATATATATATGATTAACATGATTTCAGTAGTGCTACTATGACATAGAAATGGAATATATATGTATGTATGTGTCCTATTAGTTATGCTTACATGCTTATATGCGACGAAGAACTGTTACTATCAATTGAAGTCCAAATGATTGTTAACATGATTTTATAAACGTATCGAATTACGGTTCAATAGTTCATGAAAAAAAACATATTCTACCTTGCTGACATTATCTGATTTAATTGTGACCGGTTCACCGTATTGAAAATTATTGGCGACATGTAGCTATTTTTTTTTTTGTATCATAGAGGTATTTAACTGTGTAAAAACAATGGGCAGTGAAGAAGTACCATTATATTAGTTAAAATAACGTATCCTAATTTTCAAGTAATACTTATAAATATATGTTTGTTGTGATGAAATCATTCCTACTATTTTTAAATGTGTTTGAGACGAATTTCATGCTCCTTATGGACGTGCCTTGAATACCATAGTTACTTCTTAAGATGAATTATTAGAAGATGTGTAATTGATATTTTATTTAACGATGGGTCAATAATAAAATATTTGACGGTGTCTATGTTTACTGATGATGAGGACGATGATGAGAGAGAATAATAATGATGTGAGTGATGATGTATATTCATGAAGACGATGTTTTATTATGATGATGATGTGAATGACGACGATATGTTTTGTCCCGGTGTCGTGCATATTAGGAAGAGTTTGCATCTATGGTTGTAAGTTGTTGTTGGTGTGTTAATATTTAAATACTTGATGAGTCTGTCCTCATGCATACATATAGGGTCGTGTCTAGGAAATTATGAAGATGCAATGACGATGAAAGTCCAGTAACATATCTCTGGCAAAATTATGACGACGATAGGTGTGGTACCACATTCATGTAGGTCTTAGGAAAGTGTTCATATGCATATTAATTGATGATGCTTGTTCTTTGTAATATCCCACTTAGATGTAGCATTCATCTGTGTTAGAAGCTTGAGAAGCAAGCAAGAAAATTAAGAATTAAGTGTGATGGCAGTTTTGTAAATAAGGCAAAGAGGGAGAATTATTTGAATCATGGAATGGGATATTTATCCATGATCCCTTCCATTCCTTCACTCTTGTTCCATTTTCAGATTTTCCTTCCCCTTCTCTTCATACTCTCACGTCCTCCCTCACTCTCTATCCTTCATCCAAACTTCAACCAAACATAGTAAGGAAAAACTTGCAAAGAAAGCTTGGGAAAGAAGCTAGATTAAGAAGAGGGAAAGAAGAATAAGGAAGGAACAGGCTAGGGTTTGCATGAACAACTGAACCAGCACCAATTAAGGCTTAGGTGAGCTCATTTAGGGTTTTAGAACCCATCTAGAGTGCTATTTATGAGTTTTGCAAGTTATTACAAATTTTAAGTTTTGCCCTAATCTCCTTGTTTGTTTAATCTTTGCTCATAAGTGTTTATAAATGTTAAATTATGAAAGAAAACCATTTTTATCACGATTGGGAAGCATGGGTTCCATTGAATGGGCAAAAATGGGGGAAAACACGTTTTTACACAGGTTTTACTGATATGGTCGCTGTAGCGACGGACGGTCGCTTGTAGCGACCAGACTGGGATTTTCCCTGCCTAGCCGCGCTTGTAGCGACCACGCAGGCGCTTGTAGCGACGGTTGTCGCTTGTAGCGAGGAACTGGGCGCTGTAGCGACCAAGTTCTGCCTGCTGTCGCTTGTAGCGACCAGCCTTGAACAGTTCAACTTAGTTGAGCTGTTCTGGGGGTTCTGGTTCGCGCGCGCATGGCTTTTGGCAACTGATTTTCTATAACATATTTTAGAAACTTAACCCACCATTTTAGTTCATTCTAAATGCTTCCAAAGATTAAGACATTACTTGAGCAAAGGTTATACAAAGCTTGGAATTCATGAATTAAAGTTAAAAGCTTAAGTAAGCCCTAGGAATGGCTCATGAGAACGATGGGTCAAGGACCTTGATAGGTTAATGAGAATGATTGCGTGAGGTATAAGAATACGATATGAATATGTTATACGATATGATCACGTGTTCATCAGACTCCGGGATTCGCCGGATGGGATTTCTCCGAAAGGGCTATCCACACGTAAGTTAAAAGATTTAAGCATGTCCATCAGGCTCCGGGATTCGCCGGATGGGACTTCTCCGAGAGGGTTGTCCACATGTAAAGTAAGATGTGTCCAGCAGGCTCCGGATTATGCCGGATGGGGCTTCACCGAGAGGGTTGCCTACACAAAGATAAGAGGAGTCCGGTGTTAGCCTGATATGATAGGAATTTCACCGGTATGATGGGAGATGTACTTCGGGGTTACTCCACCCGGATGCACTCCGTAAAACGAACCAAGATAATGCTATGATTGTTCAACCCTAACTGCTAACCTAATGATATGAAATGAATACGTATATTTTATATGTAATACGAGTTATGATGATTAGTTCCTAGTGAACGAGATGTGATCATAGGATGTCCCCAAGATCACTCCGTATAAGTCTAAGATTAAGAATGAAATATGAAATACATGAGATAGGCCATGAAGCGATCCTAGGTTTCCCTCGATCGCGAAATAAGTAAAGAAAGACTTGGCGATCATAGGTATCCCCAAGATTGCCAAGAGTAGGCACGGCGACCCTAGGTTACCCCGTGGTTGCCAACAGTAGGTAGGGTAGAGCTCACTGAGACGTTATGTCTCATCCCTTTCCTTCTGGTGCAGGTTCTTCGCAGGTAGCACGACGCAAAGGTAAAGAAAAGGCTATGGACTGAACGTGCTGCTTATGCTTTGTTTATGGATTAATGTATAAGAATGTTGTATTATGATGTATATTATGGAAATGTTTGTATCGGACAACAAGTTGTATGACAAACTCATGTTTTGTATAATATTATCAATCTTTCTGTATTGTATTTAATGTATCCGGTACGAAATTTTAATACTCGTAAGAGATCCTAGGCAATCTCTATATGGGTGTTACAATTTGGTATCAGAGCAGGTCGATTCAGACCGTGCCTTGGGTCATTAAAGTACAATCCAAGTTTATGGACCTCTTGGATCCAGGACATTATTCTAGATGTTATGTTCAGTTAAAACTGATCACTTTGACTTGTATATGACAGCTAGGGTAAGATGTCTGGGAGAAGAAGAGGTAGACCTCGTACCAATCAAGCTAGCGATGAAAGTGGAGGACCCAGTCAGAATTCATGGGAACAGATGATGCAACAGCAGCAGGCCTGGCAGCAGCAGTACCAAGAGCAACAAGCTCAGAATACATTACAGTATCAGCAAATGATGCTGATGATGCAACAGCAATCCCAGCAACAGGCCCAAGCTCAACAACAATGGATGGAAATGATGCAACAAGGACAAGGTTTCCATCCACAACCACCACCTCCTCCAGTAATTGGAAACCCCGTGTTTCGGGAGTATAACAGACATCACCCTCCAGAGTTTAATGGAGAAGGTGAACCTCAAGAAGCAAGAAAGTGGATTAAGCAGATGGAGAAGATCTTTAGGATGGCTGATTGTTCGGAAGAAGATAAAGTGGTCTATGCAACAAACCAACTCAGAGGCGCAGCAGAAGACTGGTGGGAATCTGCTCAGCGCAGGATGGAAGCCAACGGTGTAGAAGTGAATTGGGAGAATTTTAAAGGAGTGATGTTGGAAAAGTATTTGCCTTTGTCTTACAAGGTAAAGAAGGAACAAGAATTCTTAGAATTGAAGCAAGGAAGTATGTCGGTTGCTGAGTTCACAAAGAAGTTTGAAGAGTTGTCCTATTATTCTACACACAACGAGTATGCTGACAATGAAGTGTGGAAAATGAATCAGTATAAACGAGGCTTACGAGGCGAGATTGACACTGCAGTAAGTCTCCAAAGAACTGCAAGTTATGATGAATTGGTGCATGATAGCTTGGTAGTCGAGGCAGGACTTGCAAAAACCTCAAAGGAAAGATCAGTGGCTTTTGAAAGAAGGAAGAGCAGGATGCAGGATAAGTATCATGATAAGTTGAAACCGAAGGGATCACCTCAAAGGGGTAAACAGACGTATTCACCGAAGGCTGGTGCTATTTGTAACAATTGTGGGAAGTCACATTATGGCGAATGTATGAGGGGTACAGGTATTTGTTATGGATGTAAGAAGCCGGGGCATATTATTGCAAATTGTCCAGAACGGAGAAATAGAAGTGGAACTGAAGGAACTACCACAAGCAAAGGAAGGGTGTATTCCCTTGATGGTGCAAAGGCCTTGGCAAATGAAGACCTGATTGCCGGTATGTGTTATCTTGGCTCATACCCAGTAAAAGTTCTTTTTGATTGTGGCGCTTCATGCTCTTTTATTTCATATAAATGTGTGGAGACGCTTCAATTACCTTTGTCTCCGTTGAATCCTCCAATGTTAGTAACTACCGCTACTGAGGGCGGAATTGAGGCAAGATATGTTTGTGAAAACTGTCCTATCACTGTGTCTAGCAAGACCTATTATGTTGATTTAGTATGTCTCCCGATGGAGCAACTTGACGTGATATTAGGCATGGATTGGCTCTCTGCTAACCATGTATATATTGGATGTTTTGAAAAGAGTATTTATATGCCGACCAGTGATACGGCAGAAGGTGTGGCTTTATCTGAATTGATTAACCGCACCCATCAGTTAATCCAGTTTATTTGTGCTCAAGATAAGGGATTTTATGTAATGCTCACTGTGGCTTCAGAGTCAGAGTTAAGTCCCAGTGACATTCCGGTTGTGAATGAGTACCTAGATGTTTTTCCTTCAGAAGTCACGAGTTTACCTCCAGAGCGTGAGGTGGAGTTTTCAATTGATTTGATTCCAAGAGCGGAGCCAGTGTCTGTGGCACCGTACAGAATGTCACCTATAGAGTTGAAAGAGTTGAAATCTCAACTCGAAGATTTAATCCAGAAGCATTTCATCAGACCCAGTGTTTCACCATGGGGTGCTTCAGTTTTGTTAGTCAAGAAGAAGGATGGAAGTATGAGGTTGTGCATTGACTACCGCCAACTTAATAAAGTGACTATCAAGAACAGGTATCCTCTTCCAAGGATTGATGATCTCTTAGATCAGCTCAAGGGAGCAACTGTGTTTTCCAAAATTGATCTTCGGTCAGGTTATCATCAGATTCGTATTAAATCTTCCGATGTGTCTAAGACGGCGTTTCGAACGCGTTACGGACACTATGAATTTTTGGTTATGCCTTTCGGTGTAACTAACGCTCCAGCAGTGTTTATGGATTACATGAACAGGATATTTCAGCCCTACCTTGATCAGTTTGTGGTGATTTTCATTGATGACATTTTGATTTATTCTAAGGATCCTCAAGAGCATGCTCAGCATTTGAGGAATTGTAATGGATGTCCTTAGAGACAAGCAGCTGTATGCTAAGTTTAGCAAGTGTGAGTTCTGGTTATCTGAGATTAAGTTTTTGGGTCATGTTATTTCTCAAGGAGGAGTAGCTGTTGATCCATCTAAAGTTGAGGCCGTTCTCAATTGGGAAAGACCAAAGAATGTAGCTGAAGTCAGGAGCTTTCTAGGCTTGGCAGGTTATTATCGAAGATTCATTATGAAGTTTTCTCAAATTGCTTTACCCCTGTCACGCCTCACCAGGAAAGATGTACCCTTTATTTGGGATGATGAATGTGAAGAAAGTTTCAGAGTTTTAAAGAAGAAATTGACTAAGGCCCCTGTATTGGCAATACCAGATCCTGAAAGGAGATACACCGTTTTCTGCGATGCATCTTCCAAGGGACTGGGAAGTGTCCTCATGCAAGGAGAAAATGTAATAGCTTATGCCTCTAGACAGCTCAAGACTCATGAGGAGAATTACCCCACTCATGATCTTGAGTTAGCAGCCATAGTTTTTGCATTGAAGATATGGAGACATCACTTGTATGGTGCGCAATTTGATTTGTTCAGCGACCATAAGAGTTTGAAGTATTTGTTTGATCAACGAGATCTGAATATGAGGCAAAGGCGATGGATGGAGTATCTGAAGGACTTTGATTTTGATTTGAAATACCACCCCGGAAAAGCAAATGTGGTAGCTGATGCCTTAAGTCGAAAGGCTTTGATTAAAGCTGAGGTGATGATGCACACGTGTAAGCTGTATGAGAAGTTTAGAGATCTTAACCTCCATGTTACCGATTTGGATGGTGGCATCTTATTAAACAAGTTGGATATTTCATGCGAGCTACGATCTAGGATTGCACAAGCGCAGAGCATGGATATGGATCTTCAAAGAAAAGCTAGTCAACCGGAGTTTTCTTTTGCACCTGATGGAACATTATTGTTTGAGGGAAAAGTTTATGTCCCGAACGATGAGGAATTGAAGAGGTTGATCTTAGAAGAAGCGCATAAGAGCAGTTTCAGCATTCACCCAGGAACCACCAAGATGTATCAAGACTTGAAAAGAGATTATTGGTGGCCTAGCATGAAAAGAGATGTTGCAGAGTTTGTGTCGAGATGCATTGTTTGTCAGCAAGTGAAGATTGAGCACCAAAGGCCTGCAGGAATGTTAGTGCCTTTGGAAATTCCGCAATGGAAGTGGGAAGATATAACCATGGATTTTGTGAGCGGATTACCTCGAACACAGCGAGGACATGACTCCATATGGGTAATAGTGGACCGGTTAACCAAGTCAGCTCATTTCTTGCCGGTTAAGACTACTTACCGAGCTTCTCAGTATGCCGAGTTGTTTATTTCAGAGATTGTGAAACTCCATGGTGTGCCAGCTAGTATTGTGTCGGATAGAGATCCTATTTTCACATCCCATTTTTGGAAGGCTTTTCAGAAAGCTTTGGGAACCAGATTGAAGATGAGCACGTCCCATCATCCTCAGACAGATGGACAATCCGAGAGGACTATTCAGACGTTAGAGGATATGTTACGTGCGTGTATTCCTAGAAGATGGAGGAAGTTGGAACGATCACCTACCACTGATAGAATTTTCTTACAATAACAGTTACCATTCTAGCATTGGAATGGCACCATATGAAGCTCTTTATGGTAGGAAATGTAGAACCCCGCTTTGTTGGGCTGAAGTCGGAGATAAAGTATATTGGGACCTGAGATAATTCAGGAGACGACCTTAAAGATTAAATCCATTCAGGATAAAATGAGAGTAGCTCAAAGTCGTCAGAAAAGTTATGCAGATAAGCGGCGAAGACCCTTGGAATTTGAAGAAGGAGACCATGTCTTCCTTAAAGTTACACCCAAGTTGGGGTTAAGAGGAGCGTTCAGGACTAAGAAGCTTTGTCCGAGGTATGTTGGACCATTCCAAATACTTCGACGTGTCGGACCAGCAGCTTATCAGTTAGCGCTGCCACCGGCTATGTCAGGGTTGCACGATGTGTTTCATGTCTCACAACTGAGGAAGTTCATTCCCGATCCTTTCCAACCAGTGGAACTGGACAGTATAGACTTAAGATCGGACTTGACTTTTCAACCGGAACCAGAGCAGATAATTGATCGTGATGTCAAGTCTTTGCGGAACAAAGAAATTCCTATTGTTAAGGTTGTATGGAAAGGTTCTCCCGACGGCGAAGCGACGTGGGAGCTAGAATCAGAAATGCAAGAGCATTATCCTCATCTATTTCCAGGTAAATTTTAAATTTCGAGGACGAAATTTCTTTAAGGGGGGTAGATGGTAATATCCCACTTAGATGTAGCATTCATCTGTGTTAGAAGCTTGAGAAGCAAGCAAGAAAATTAAGAATTAAGTGTGATGGCAGTTTTGTAAATAAGGCAAAGAGGGAGAATTATTTGAATCATGGAATGGGATATTTATCCATGATCCCTTTCATTCCTTCACTCTTGTTCCATTTTCAGATTTTTCCTTCCCCTTCTCTTCATACTCTCACGTCCTCCCTCACTCTCTATCCTTCATTCAAACTTCAACCAAAAACCTAGAAAGAAAAACTTGCAAAGAAAGCTTGGAAAAGAAGCTAGAATAAGAGAAAGAAAAGAAGGAATAAGGAAGGGACAAGCTAGGGTTTGCAAGAACAAACTGAACCAGCACCAATTAAGGCTTAGGTGAGCTCATTTAGGGTTTTAGAACCCATCTAGAGTGCTATTTATGAGTTTTACAAGTTATTACAATTTTAAGTTTTGCCCTAATCTCCTTGTTTGTTTAATCTTTGCTCATAAGTGTTTATAACTGTTAAATCATGAAAGAAAACCATTTTTATCATGTTTGGGAAGCATGGGTTCCTTTGAATGGGCAAAAATGGTGGAAAACACGTTTTTACACAGGTTTTACTGATATGGTCGCTGTAGCGACGGACGGTCGCTTGTAGCGACCAGACTGGGATTTTTCCCTGCCTAGCCGCGCTTGTAGCGACCACGCAGGCGCTTGTAGCGACGGTTGTCGCTTGTAGCGAGGAACTGGGCGCTGTAGCGACCAAGTTCTGCCTGCTGTCGCTTGTAGCGACCAGAAGGGCGCTGTAGCGACCAGCCTTGAACAGTTCAACCTAGTTGAGCTGTTCTGGGGGTTCTGGTTCGCGCGCGCATGGCTTTTGGCAACTGATTTTCTATAACATATTTTAGAAACTTAACCCACCATTTTAGTTCATTCTAAATGCTTCCAAAGATTAAGACATTACTTGAGCAAAGGTTATACAAAGCTTGGAATTCATGAATTAAAGTTAAAAGCTTAAGTAAGCCCTAGGAATGGCTCATGAGAACGATGGGTCAAGGACCTTGATAGGTTAATGAGAATGATTGCGTGAGGTATAAGAATACGATATGAATATGTTATACGATATGATCACGTGTTCATCAGACTCCGGGTTTCGCCGGATGGGATTTCTCCGAAAGGGCTATCCACACGTAAGTTAAAAGATTTAAGCATGTCCAACAGGCTCCGGGATTCGCCGGATGGGACTTCTCCGAGAGGGTTGTCCACATGTAAAGTAAGATGTGTCCAGCAGGCTCCGGATCATGCCGGATGGGGCTTCACCGAGAGGGTTGCCTACACAAAGATAAGAGGAGTCCGGTGTTAGCCTGATATGATAGGAATTTCACCGGTATGATGGGAGATGTACTTCGGGGTTACTCCACCCGGATGCACTCCGTAAAACGAACCAAGATAATGCTATGATTGTTCAACCCTAACTGCTAACCTAATGATACGAAATGAATACGTATATTTTATATGTAATACGAGTTATGATGATTAGTTCCTAGCGAACGAGATGTGATCGTAGGATGTCCCCAAGATCACTCCGTATAAGTCTAAGTTTAAGAATAGAATATGAAATACATGAGAAAGACCATGATGCGATCCTAGGTTTCCCTTGATCGCGATGAAGTTAAGACTTGGCGATAATAGGTATTCCCAAGATCGCCGAGGTAGGCACGGCAACCCTAGGTTCCCTGAGGTTGCCAAACAGTAGGTAGGGTAGGAGCTCACTGAGACGTTATGTCTCATCCCTTTCCTTCTGGTGCAGGTTCTTCGCAGGGTAGCACGACGCAAAGGTAAAGAGAAGGCTATGGACTGAACGTGCTGCTTATGCTTTGTTTATGGATTAATGTATAAGAATGTTGTATTATGATGTATATTATGGAAATGTTTGTATCGGATAACAAGTTGTAGGACAAACTCATGTTTTGTATAAATGTTACCTATCTTTCTGTATTGTATTTAATGTATCCGGTACGAAATTTTAATACTCGTAAGAGATCCTAGGCAATCTCTATATGGGTGTTACATTAACCCTCTTAGGGGATGGTCCCCAATGAAATCGCCACTTCTGTCGTGGTGATTTTCGGATATCAAGCTATTGGTTAGTGTTGACTCACAAAATTAAGATTCACCACCGAGCTTTTATTTTTTCCAAGGAAAAGGGGAAAAGTTCGAATAAACCTTAAATTTTTAGAGATTAAAGGTTCGGAGGTTGGTTACGTAAAGGTAATGTATTAGCACCCTAAACGTCTATAGTACTCTATAGGAACCTCTTGCTTTTATTTATTTTTTTGCACTAAAAGAAATTGTTATTTGCTTGTGAAAAATGTTAGTGCGACAATTATAAAGAGATTTTTTTTTTAGGTTTTTGGATTTGGAAAGACAAAGTCTTTTGCCTACGTACCCGAGCGGGATCAAAATCACGTAGTTCGGGGTAAAAAGTCGAGTGATTTGTCGATTGATTTTAATTTTTGAAAATGGTTTTTTAAAAGATAAAGAGCCAAAATGGCGAAAATAAAGTTGATTTAGTTGATGTTTCTTTAAAGAAATAGAGCCTAAATATGATTAACATTGATTGAAATTTTGTTAAGGAAATGAAGATAGAATGGGTTTTATAAAGATCAAAGTTTTTTATAAAAGGAACACCTTTTTTGAAATTGTTATTTTTTGATTATGTGAATGTTTTTTATTGATTTTTTGATTTAATCTAAAAAAACCTAAAATTAAAATGACGATAAAACTAACGTGCGAGAAATTCGTCGAGACACTTGGTCAAAACGAAACATTTTTCTTTGGAAAATAAACTAAACTATTCGGCATAAAAATGAATGCAATGCATATTCTTATTTATCTTTACATTTATTCCTAAAGTACATTCTAAAAGCATAAATAAATAGATAAAATGACAAATAAAAATAAAATGACAAATAAAATAGAATGCATGAGATGATGCTAGATATGAATAAATAAGAGGCTAAAAATAAAGAGACAATAAAAAGAGCGCAGAAAATAAAATTGGGGGGGGGGGGGGGGGGCAGGATGCAAAAAAGAACATATTTGGGTTAAATGGGCCCAAAAAGGGTTGGGCCAACAGGGTTAAACCTGGGCCGTCTGATTTGATCAGGGTTTAATCAGAGGGCCCTGATCTGATCACGGGGAGGCGCATTAACGGCCGTCTAATCTAGATCAGAGGGCCTGGGA
Organism: Medicago ruthenica; assembly: GCA_018208015.1. Taxonomy (NCBI): domain Eukaryota; kingdom Viridiplantae; phylum Streptophyta; class Magnoliopsida; order Fabales; family Fabaceae; genus Medicago; species Medicago ruthenica. Next base: position 5,668,265 of record CM031375.1, on the reverse strand, counting down.
GGTGATGGTGTACGCTAAGGCGAGCACCAGCATCCACAAAATTAGGGAGGGGTATAAATACCCCATCCCTTCACAAAAACCTCACTTTTCTCTTTTACTCCTCTCTCTCTACCCTTCTTTCTTCTCTCTTCTCTCTCTAAACCTCCGGCGACGGAGGGATTTCCGACGACGGCCGGCGCGGTGGTCGGTCGACCAAGGTGGCGGCGCTGCCGCGCCGGAGCGAAAAAATCTCTCTTTTTTATTTTTTTAACCCTTTCTAAACTTTTTTTAAGACCTTCCTTTCTCCCCTTCTGTTTGATTCTGGTTAGTGTTATATAGACATTATTGATGAGCCTTTGTGACCATGACATCAAACTGAATGCTGGGTCCTTGGAGGTTTTGGCAAAAGTTTTGGATTTTGGACAAAAATGGACAATGACTTTGGCCATTTTTGGACAAAGTGTTAAGTGCAAGCAAGGCAAAAATTAGAGAAGGGGGCGTAGCATGCTACTTTTCAGATTTTTTTACTTTTTTGTATTTTGAATTTTTTAATAAAATTAAAAATAATAAAATAATAATAATAATAATAATAATAATAATAATAATAATAATAATAATATAATAATAATAATAATACTAATAATAATAATAACAGAATAACAATAATAATAAAAATGAGAATAAAAGTAAAGACTAAAAAGAAAATAAACAAAAATTAAAAAGTGGACCTAAAACGAACCAAAATTGAGGTATTTTAAAATACATCTCTGCCGAAATTTTCCTCGAAAAGACAAAAAGTTTCGGGCCAAAAGTCATAAAATGGAATCTTAGGTCAAAAATTCGGGTATGACAATGTGTATTTCTGCAATATGATTGCAGAACAGAATATTTAGTGTTTGCGGTCACATTTTTAATCGCTAATATAATGTCAAACCTGATATAATGTCAAACCTGTTATGTGAATTGTTAGCTAATATTTAGTGTTTGCGGTCACATTTTTAGGCATGTTGTGTGTTCATGGAATAGCAGCCATTGCATGGAAGAGTGATAAATGTTGTAGGCGTGGAATAGCAGCAATTGCATGGAAGCTTGACAAATGTCGTGTGTCTGTAAGTGTTTACTGTCAGGGACCTTAGTGGCAGTAAGTGTTTACTGTCAGGGACCTAACTGATAGTAAATATGCATAGTCAGAGACCTAACAACAAGTCTCTCGCAACCACAGAACAACTTCATTGAGGAAGATGACCCAGTTCTTGACGAAGAGCAACACTTCGTTGGGACGAGTTTGGGGATATTGAATTTCGGTTTAGGGATATTGATTTTCAAGGATATTGATTTTTGGTTCAGGGACCAAAGTGACAATTTTCTACTTTCACTTTAGTCCCTTTGACACCTCATACCTTTGTCAACATAAATCTTTGTCACGTCATCAGTTAACATAATTATTTAATGTCAGGGACTAAAGTGATAACATAAGTGCACATTCAGGGACTACGTACTTTGTATTTAATCCTGAGTCAGAGACCTTTGTGACAGCGAGGTGCAGACTCAGGGACCAAAGTGACCGTTTACTCTTCTTTAATGAAGTAAGGAATTCCTCCAACCCATAATTTCTCCAATATATCGTTTGGTTTTGGAAGGTAGAGTCCTAGAGTCCTAAACGAAATATAGGATAAAATTGTTTTATAAATATAATCATAGATCTCAATGAAAATATAACCCTTGGACCATGTCAATACCATCAAATTTTTTCATCAAAGAATTCAAAATATATCAATTATTTGTATGAATATGACAATTATTATTTAATAAAGTACCTGAAATTTAACGCATTAAATTTTGTTGCAACAAGTAAATTCGATTAGAATATCAGAGGTTGATTGTGAAAGAGGTTGTATTGCTTGAAGGATGATTGTGAAAAAGATAATATCACTGAACAAAGTTTTGACATTGAATCGAATATAGTGAGTTCAAAAGGTTGTGATTAAAAAGAGGTTGTGATTAAGACTAAGGTTTGGAACATGGAATGTAAGTTTGTAACAATTATTTAAAAGGTTTCTTCAAAAAACAATTATTAAAAAGGTTGTAACTATGACTAAGGTCTCGGATAGACATGTTTAATTTAAAGTAACGCAATATTAGTAAAATTAGATTTAAAGTAACGCGCAATAGTAATAATTACCACGCATGTCGTCCGATCTTACCCAAAAAGAAGTTAAATTTAAATCAATTATCCACGAAAAAGAGGTAAACTATAATACCAAAGATTATATATGCTAACGTTTAAATAGGCACTTTGTGTCCGTCTGTCTGATTTTATTTACGAATAATAGTTTTTATGAAATTTTGATTAAAATTATTTTGATTTTGATTAAAATTATAGGTATATAATAGATATTTTTAACTTTCATATTGCAACCAACTAGACATATATTTTTTTCAATGCTATCAACAATATAACAAATATAATGTAAATTTTTCCTTAAAAAAATATAATGTAAATTGTTATCTTTGAATAACACCAACAAAATAGCATTTTAAATAGTCAAATTGCTTCATCAAAATTTACAAATATGCTTGTTTTGATATTTGACTATCTTGAGGGGAAGTGATTATCACTATTCCATCTAAATAACGTATAGATGAAACACAAAACAACACCTCTTGTGACTTTCAAATTGGTTCTTGCAGGCAATATCTAGGGCTGTTTTCAATTTTGTCGCAGCAACTCTGAAAGTGGCAGAGTTAGGTGCTTGGATGGGGGAGTGTGGCATTGGTGTATGTTACGGTGTAGGAGGCTATTTTATGGGAGGAGGAACAACTACACCAGCTTTTTCTGCAGCTTCAACCATACCTCAAACTGAGATGGTAGAATCTTCCTAGGAAGTCAGCTCTCCTTGGTGGAGGAGTCGCAGTGCAGAAAATTTGGTGTAACCCGACGCCATCAAAGGTATACACCTTCTCCGGGACACTTCTCCTCAAACGATTACTGACAACAAACAATTTACTTAGAAGGGGAGTGGTGTTACAAGTCCAAAATTTAGTGTGTGCATTTTGTGGAGTGCCTTGAAACGATATCACATCTCTTTTTTCAATGCGATCTCTGGAGAGAAATTTTCAAAATATAATTGGAAAGTTGCAATGGTTAAATAAAGATCTTTTATAAAAAAAGGTGTAATGATTGACAATTGAAACAATGTAACCATTCATGAACAAACTCTTTCAAAGGGTTGTTTCTCTTCACTAAATGACATAAGTTTCTCTACAAATAGAGAGGCAGAAAAGAATTCAGAAAAAGAGACTTTGGAGGCAGAAAAGAATTCAGAAAAAGAGACAGAAAATCACATTCTACGAAATTCTGCCGAAAATAATACTAAATCATTTTTTTTCTAGTGCACGGGAGAAATTGACAGAACTTTATTCTGTAAACTACCATTGATTTATTCTTTAAACTACCATTGTAACTACCATTGATCGATATGTTTGGTGTGAATGTACAAGTCACGCCAAAGATTCCATCGTATCTTGAAGGAGATTCGCCGGTATACCCTTTTGCATCTGGTAGGCATAACTGGAGTGGCGAATCGAACCTAAAGGTTAATGTGTCTCACACACGCTTTAGAATTTATGTGCACTTCTCATCTTGTTCATCTTCATCATCTTCTTGGTCAAGTTATTGCAGCAAACTCCTAATAGTGGTTCTAACAGATCTTGTAATCGGGGTTTGGTACACGATTCTCTGTTGGTTGGGGATAGTTTTGGTACCTTAGCATGCTTGTAGTAGTGTTGATGGATGAAGCGAGAATTAACAAGTTCGTAAAGGATTGCTTCTTATTTTTCATAGTGATTGGAAGTTATGAAAGAAAAGGAACGAGAATGTTTTTTCAAGCGAGCCATGTGCAAAGGCTGAAGCAGTCTACGATGTGCATTCGTGCATGTCAATGTAACTATGCTTGGGTGTGCTTTGGCTATTCTTCTGTGATTTATCTTTATGCTGTGTAAACATAGAGAACTTGTGGTCACAATATAGGCAAAAGTGTTACAAGAGGAAGAATATTCGAATGAATTGCAACCGCATTTGTGTTGTGATGCGTTAAGAATAAGTTAAATCTCATATTGGATAAAAAAGTTGAGGTTAAAAAACAAATACGTGAGAAGAACCATAAATCAAATGGTTTAAGATTTTGGGTAAAAATGTGATGTCCAGCTTATGTGTAGTTGCTATTAGCCCCATGTGATGATTCCATCTAACGAGGCTCTCCCTCATGGCCCAACAATAATATTAAAGCATTGGTCGATTTGATGGGGGGAGTGAGAGATTCCTAGTGTTGGATCAAGGACCACAGAGAGTCTAACATTTGAAGGAGAGATGTTGTAATGTTGCAAGTGTAAGTTAAAGTCTCACATTTGATGGAGAGTACAGTTTGAGCGACATATAAGTGAGAGGATCAAAAAACACAATTCCATAAGATTTTAGGTAAGGATATGGTGTGCGAAACTCACTTGTGTGGACAATGCTCTTAATTCAATATGATGATCTAATGAGACTCCCCTTCATGACCCAACAACTTGCCAACTCAACACATAAAACTAAATGGATAGGTAAATATGTAACAATACGGTCCCATTCAAATACATCCCTGTCCTCGTGGATAGAATGAATGAACCATGCTAAGGGGGTAAATCATCCTTCATCCCATTTAACCAAAATTTTATTAAAGAAAGCACTTTCTCTATTGATTATCTTCTTATGAAAAAAAAAAACCAAATGTTTGGTGCGTGGAAGGACTAACATAGATCCCTTCACATCATTCATATAATTCCAACAAAGATATCTAGAAGCTGTGTGATGGGCTGATGGCATTGATATTGATATATGTTGGAATATTGGTGTGAAGTTGGAAGGAAATTGAAATATTAAACACCAAGTAATAAGACTTTGAGCTAGTGTGATGTGAATTGAAAAAATAGAGAGTGGGGGTCCCACATAAAATAGAACACACACATTAGTAGTGTTTAAATTGCGGTATTTAATTTTAAATACTTAATATTGATAAAAATAATAATATTATTATTTTTATTCATGAATATCACTTTCCACAATTTTAGTATATGTTGGTTGTGATAAAGTTTGAGAATCCAACTGAATTTCCTATTTTTCCTTCATTCATATCCAATGAGTTTGTTTCCTCCACTTTTGTGGATTTGTTCCCTTTTGATCTTATCCACAAGTATTGTTGAACTGATTAGTGGTTAAGTTTCTTTTTGATCTTATCCATTAGAGTAACTGCTGCCGCAATTTTAGCTAAAACAGTTACAAAATCTCTATATAAATAGAGGACTCCACTCAGTTCAAAAATCACACCAAAGAGTTCTATTGAGTTGTCGAGAACTATTTCTCTCTTTTCCCCCCAGCTTGTGTTAACGAGCTATTCTTCTCCTTATCTCCTTTTTCTGTCCCTTCGGATTTAAGAAGGGTCTTAAGAACATAGTCCCTTCGATAATTTATGTCCCTTCGGAATAAAGAGTACTTTTAAGACCATAGTCCCCTTTCTAAAATAATAATGTCCCGTCGAAATTAATAATGATCTTAACAGTATATAAATATTCTTTCGATATTTTTTCTAATCTTGGAGAAGTTAAAAAGTTAGAATGGTGGTATCACCATATTTGAGTGGTCGTAGTACCATATTGATATTTTGGAGAGCTTAAAGATTAGAATGGTGATAACACCATATTTGAGTGGTCTTAGTACCATAATAGAGTGGTCACAGTACCATATTAGAAAGTGGTTTAAGTATTAAAGAGTGGTCTTAGTACCATATTGGAGGTGTAAATCTCGAACGGTTTTCCACTGTGCAGTAGTTAACCGCACAGTTGTAGCTAGGCTTGTTTTATCCTGGAGGCGGCGTGGTTGATAGTCTGCCTTGCACAATTTTGGGCAGTGCCACGAAACGTCTTAAAGAGAGCGACCTGGCCGTGACTCAACCTACACTACAAAAAAACGCGCTCAATTGCGGCGGTTTTAATCATATTTTGCGGCGGTTTTTAACCTCCGCAGATCGTTTTGCGGGATTTTTCAAAACCCCCGCTTATACTAATCCCACAAATTATCTGCGGGGGTTTTTGCGACCCCTGATATTCATACCAAAAACCTCCGCAATATGAGTGTTTTATTTGTGGAAGTTTTTAACCTCCTTAGATACATTGTTTTTTTAAAAAAAAAAAAATTCCTTTTTGTTTGTTTTCTGGGAGTTTTTAACCTCCTCTAATAAAATGATATAATATTTTTTTCTATCATTTTTTTACTTTATCTAATCTACACTTGTTTTTAATTGCAATTTAAAGGTATTGTAAGATTTAAATTTTATCAATACACTCAATTCAAAAATAAATATCATCAATAACTTAAATATTGTAGTCCAAAATACTCATATATAATCTAATATCAATTGTGACAATACAAAACATAATTAATAATAGCATAAAATATGTCTTCCTCTAAAAGGGATATCATCATAATATAACATAGAGTCAATATCTCTTGTTCTACCATTATATATAATCTAAAAAACATCAGATGTTGCTTCCACCACATGATCCTCTTCCGTTCAAAGGCGAATTAGGCTCACTTGCAAGATCTGTTGACTGAAATTAAAAAAGAAAACACCTCATTAGTTAAAATATTTGACAAAGCTAATTCCACAAAATTACGGAAAAAAAATTAAAACAAATACCACACTAGACTGATCATACTCTGAACTAAACTAAGAAAAGCACTAAGCTAGCATAACAATCGTTATTGGCCTACAATTGCATCAGAACTTCAACACATGACTCATGTCATCTCATCAGTTGGATCAAAAATACTAAAAATATATAACAGAATAGACGAAATAAACATTCCAATAAGTAACATGATGTATTATTTAGTCAAAGAAAGGAACAAAGAAGGATCAAACAGAACTTACATTTGATGGACCAAAGAAGCTAGCTACTTCATCAGGAATCCTTCCTTCTTTCATTATAATGTAAGCTTTAAATGCTGATTCCAAGCTTGTAAACTTCGCTTTCCAATCGGTTTCAGATGATGTAGAAGCAACGGCTGAAATATTACTCAAATTTGAAAGTCGAACTCCTTTATTTCTAAATGTCTTAGAAGCAACTGCTCCCATACCCATGCACTGCACTCTTCCAGAGTGCTCAGGCCCAAGCACTCTTCTGATAACATCATCCGGAGAAATTTCAGATTCATCAACACTGCTTTGAGTCAAACCCGTTTGAATTTGTTCCTATTAGTATACAATATCACCAAGGCAAAAACTAATATATATGCTTCAAATCCAGACATACAACCATGCATAAAATTCAAATTTAACTTACCATTGTAGCCTTTGCTTTATCATTCACAAATGACTCATTTGGTTTATGGGTTTCAAGGTACAATTCTCCACGACTTGGTTTTCGTCCCATTTCCACTGACTAAAATAGAAAGATTTCAGAATAGATAGTAAAATGTTTCAAATAGCAAAACATATGAAGTTAATTACTAAAACTACCATCTCATTTATTTTTCTCGAAAGAGCTTTAGAACCACCGGTGTGAGGAATCACTTGCTTGCGTCGATTTTCTTCATTTTTCGACAAAGTTCCTATTAAAAAACAACTACAAGTAAATTTATTAATCATATAATTAACAACAATAAATGTTTCAAAGTGATCAAATTTTACCTGTGTTTCTGGTTTCAAACGATAGTTCACAAAATGAGCCCACTGAATTGGGTCTACACCAGCAGGAACGCTGCTTAAAAGTTGAGACCTGGTTTTGGATCTAAGAATTTTTCTAATCCAACTCTGTATTCAAGTGTATTATGTAGCTTAGCAATCCAAGATTTATCCATAGTCATGATACCTAAACACGTTTGCAATGATAATTCATAAAATCAAACTTCATACAAATCCTAAAACTTTAGAATCACAAATTAAAAACATACAAATCGATATACAAATCAAAACACAAAATACATAAGTCTCAAGAAAACCTAATAGCTCGAACCATGTATAGTCACAGTGGACCTTGAGGAAGTAAATTCTGGAGACAATACAGAAGTACAAAATAATAACTAGGGTGACACAGTGACATCAAAGACAAGCAAGTAGATGAGTATAACAGCTAGCTGTAGGCCATGGTGCAATTAATATTTGAAACTCTATACATAGTAGTTGTTCATTTTTTATGCTAGAAAGCTATATAATCTTATCACTTTGTTACAAATTTTCACGTGACTATAAGAGGACTAAATGGTACTACTACTATTTTTCTGGTGAAACCAAAAATAGCACTACTAGTAAATTATACTGAATCAAATTTCTTTTAAATTACGCGTCAATATATGCATGATTAGTATAAATGAGTGTTATTAAACAGAGACTCAAGAAAAGCCACAAGATAGGCACAAACACACTGCAATAGCAGCAGAAATAACAGCAGAAAAATAAACACAAAAGTGCTGCCCACAGAACAGCAGCAGCGCTAAAACACACTACCTGCAGCCACCAGAACGGAAAAAAAAACCCCCACCAGAACAGCAGCACCGCTAAAACACACAACGCTAAACAACCGTGTGCTCCTACCATTCCCCAATATAAAAACATTGTTTTGAAACGTTTTTAATACAATCTCATTAAGGTTTTCTTTCTTTTATTTTTTGTGAATACAATAAGGTGTTCATGACATTATTATAAGTGTAATATCAAAATATATATAATGGTAGTAGCTTTCAGTTTTGCCTAGCTAGTATCCTGGTTTCTGATTCTATATGAAATCATTACACGAAAGAATTCATATTAAGAATTGCACATTGCTTACATACATGCAGGTCACTGCTATCCTGTGTTTTCTGTGTTTTCTAGGTATAGGCAACTAAATGGCATGCACCTGATAAATACTATCGTGGCCTAAAGCATAACATTTGAAAACTTCAAAATACTTTGAAATGCTCAAAACTAATCTGCCCCTTAATCTCTACACTTGTCACAGAGAACAAATTAAAAAATAACTTGTCCAGTGAGATTCAAAAATCATCACAGTCAACCTAGAATGGAAGTTTCAAGACTATTCTGCCTTATTAACAACTAGTACAACAAGCCTAATTCAATTTCAAGGAAGATAGGATGCACTGCAATGCAAATCACCTCTATCTAAATTATTATGTAAATCAAATGCATCATACTATGTTACATATCAATGTTATAAAAAATAACCAAACATTGAAGGGACAAGACTTTTGTTTTGATCAGATTCCATATCAATGTTACATATCAATGTTATAAAAAATCCTGGTTCTGATTCTAAATTCCAAAATCACACATTGGCAAATCAAATTTGAAGGAGCACAATAAATCAAATTCCCCAAATTAGAAACCCTAAAATTTAAAATCACAAATTAGAAACATACAAAATCGTTATACAAATCAAAAGCAAGGCATGACAATTTGATAAAACCTTAATTCCAAAATGATAGAACAAATTGATGTATAGAAAAAGAAGAAAAATACCTTCGTGAGAGTTCTGGAAAAAGAAAAAAATTGAGTGATGGAGCGATGAGAGTGACGGAGGGAGAGAGTGGGAGTGTTGGAATAGAGTGAGAAGTAGAAGTTCTGGAGGGATGAGAGTGAGTGATGAGTTACGGATGAGAGGTTCTGGCAGCGACGGATGAGGAAGCTGTGGAGTTCTGGCAGCGACGGATGAGAGTGACAGAGGGATGAGTTACGGCAGCGACGGATGAAAGTGACGACAGCGATGGGTTACGGCAGAGACGGATGAGAATTCTGGAGACTGAGAAGGAGAGAAAGTGAGAAAGAGAGAAGTGAGAAATGAAATAAAAGAGTTTTGGATGAGGATGTTTTTTTTAATGAAATAAAATAAAAGAGGGGGAAATGAAAAAATAAGCGGGCCCACACATGAAAATCCAGCGGGATGAGTGAAAAATAGTGGAAAAATTGCTTTAATTTTGAGGGGGTTTAAACCGCCGCAGCATAAATAAGCATTTGTTACACCAGGAAGGGGGCGCGTCAAAATTTCGACTAATTTGCAAGGGTTTTTAAAACCTCCTTAAAATAACCCCCGCAATCAAGCGCGTTTTTTGTTAGTGCTAGTAACAACTTCGGTAGATATTCTATTTCAAAATAGAATTTGGAAATCCAAATACAACAGTTTGGAAATCCAAAAACAACATTTTTTAAGACGATCTGATCTGCCATGTCTAACCGAGAAGAAATTACTAACTCGAGTTTTTATTGTCCCTAAATACAATAAGGATAAAAAAGCTATAGAAATACTGAAGGTGAGAAAAAACACAAAAGAGGGGGGGGGGGGGGGTTGAATTGTGTGGGCTTTTGTCTTTTTCTTTCTCAAAAACTTATGTTAGTTCAGATTCTGATATTGATCATATCTGAACTATTTTTCAGAGTGTTTTGCAGCGGGTAAAAGCTAAATGAGAGAGAGAGAGAGAGAGAGAGAGAGAGAGAGAGAGAGAGAGAGAGAGAGAGAGAGAGAGAGAGGAGAGACACACACACACACAATAGTTTATCCTGGTTCCTTCCACAATCCGGAAGTAGTCCAGTCCCCTTGTCACTTACAAGATATTTTCACTATAATCACAAAGATTACAATTTGCTCAAGCACAAAGTAAGAGACTTCCTATGCTCAAAACACAAAGTAGAGACTTCCAATTGCTCAAACACTAAGTAAGAGACTTCCTATGCTCAGTCACAGAGTCTAAGACTTTCTTGCTCAAACACTAAGTAAGAGACTTTGAATCAAACATATTTTACAAAGAAATGAGTTTGAGTTGAACACTTGATATACAATCAGTGGGTGTTCACAAAATACAACACAGATTTAAGGACTCTAAACTTAAGAAATTCTAAGATAGAAGTTTGTAAGAATTTCTAAGTTATTTTGGTGATTTTCAGTTCTGGCAGTTTTGCGTTCAGAAAACAGAGCACTGCAATTTCAGTTTTATGAGTCTTGGTTTTCTCTTCTTCAATTCATCAATCCTTTATAGAGAATGAAAGAGCTGTTGAGAAGAGCCAGTTTTCACCAAAGAGCCGTTGGCCAATAGAAGCTATGTCCAGCATTAATTTCTTTCCTGACATTGTGTGCGAAAACAGAGCAGCAGTTCAAAAGGAATTTGAATTGTTTCCTTTAAAACAGGGAGAATGTTTCGTACAGAGAGGACAACTGTTCCATGAGCTGTCCTGACAGTACAGTACTTCACGTCGACAGTTGCAAACGTTGACTGCTGATCTCAGACTTCAGAAGCTTCTCTCAGAAGCTGGCTTCATGCACTGTTCATCAGAAGCTGCCTTCAGACGCAGTTCTTCAGAAGCTGGCATCAGACATGTTCATCAGAAGCACTTCTTTAGAACCTAGTCTTCAGACGCACTGTTCATTAGACGCTGCCTTCAGAAGCTGGTCTTCAGATGCACTGTTCATCAGACGCTGCCTTCAGAAGCTAGTCTTCAGAAGCTGCTTCAGACGCTGCCTTCAAAAGCTGGTCTTTAGAAGCTGCTTCAGACACTGATTTTCTTTATTCTTGCAACATAAGCTTCTATAATTTCCTTCTTGCTCTTAACTTGTTCTTTCATAACCATGTTAGATACCAATCTTTAAGTACATGGTTCTGCACACTAGAAACAAGTATTAGCATATCCAATTTTCTTTTTAACACTTTGTTATCATCAAAACCCAAAAGAGAGTTGTTCATACATTTTGTTCCAACAATCTCCCCCTTTTTGATGATGACAAACATAAGTATTAATAGAAAATTGTTGTTAATTTAATTAACAAGTTGACTTCAGGGTCTGAGGTTTGTAAGCTCCCCCTGAGTCTGATAATCCACAAGGTGAGGTTTGTAAGCTCCCCCTGAGTCTTATCCAGGTTAATTAAATTCCATTTAAATCAAACATATGAAAAATCAAAGTGTAAATACATTCAGAAATTAAATAACAAACTGACTTCAGGGTCTGAGGTTTGTAAGCTCCCCCTAAGTCTGATAATTCACAAGGTGAGATTTGTAAGCTCCCCTTGAGTTTTATCCAAGTTATTTAAATTCAGCTTAATTCACAGAATTGAAAATTCAATATATTTCACAGAATTTAATTCAGAGGCTAAGATATTAAAAGTTGTTCTCATAAGTTAATTAATTATCAGAAATTAACTTATTTTCTGAGCTCAGAGCCTGAAATACTTATTAGTTTTACTCCCCTTTTTGTCATCAACAAAAAGAAAATTCAAGAATTTAAGAGAGTTAAAATGTGAGATAAAAGTGTTCAGAGCATTTCTTCAGTACCACTGAACTGTTACATAAACAATTTTTCAGAACATTTTGTTCAGAACTGCTGAACTGTTACAGAAACAATTGTTCATAACATTTTGTTCAGTACTGCTGAACTGTTTCAGACAGAATTGTTTGAGAGTTATTAAACTGGGTCTGAAAAACTAAACACATAAGATGAAAGTTGAAAACTGTGTTTTGAGTGTGTTGGTTAAAACTTTTCAGAAACAGAAAAACATTTAAACACACTGCACAATTGATGACTTTAGGAGGGTGCAAAGTACAGCTTTCAAGGCATAATTCATCACAGCCCAACAATTATAGCTTATCAGATTCTGACCAAGTGTTAGACAACTGTAGAGATTCACTCTCATTGGTGGGCCACGTGTAAAGTGTCCACTTATAGTGAGTTTTATTAGAAGTCACAAAAATTCAGATTCTGAAACTCAGATTCTGATGTTTTCAGAAGCTGAACTAACTTCAGATTCTCAAAGTGAGTGTCTGTTAAGTCTTAGCTTCTGATGAACTTCAAATTCTCAGTTTCTTATTCAGAGTCAAGCAATTTTTTAAGAGATGAAATGCATGTTCACATTCTTTTTAATAAAATTAAATATGTCTTCTGTGAGGGGTTTTGTAAATATATCAGCCCATTGATGATCAGTATCAATGAATTGAATATCCAAAACTCCCTTCTGAACATAATCTCTAATAAAATGATGTTTAATTTCAATATGCTTGGCTCTTGAATGTAGAATTGGATTTTTAGACAGACAGATTGCAGCAGTATTATCACAGAAAATAGGAATACTGTTTTCATGAATCTGATAGTCTTTTAACTGATGTTTCATCCAGAGCAGTTGTGTGCAACAACTTGCAGCTGAGATGTATTCTGCTTCTGCTGTTGACAATGCAATAGTTGGTTGTCTTTTGCTGGCCCAGGATATCAGATTCTCACCTAGGAATTGACAATTTCCACTGGTGGATTCTCTTTCAATCCTGTCCCCAGCATAATCAGCATCACAGAATCCAACCATCTTATAATCTAAGGATTTCATATACAGAAATCCAAGATTAGTTGTTCCCTTCAGATACCTGAAGATTCTCTTGACAGCAGTCATATGAGATTCTCGGATCTGATTGGAATCTTGCACACAAGCATACACTAAACAAATATTTGGTCTAGAAGCTGTTAAGTATAACAGAGAACCAATCATACCTCTGTAGAGCTTCTGATCTACCTTTGAGCCAGAGTTCTTTGCTTAAATTGCAGGTTGGATGCATTGGTGTTGTCATCAATTTACAATCTTCAAGCTGGAACTTCTTCAGAAGCTCCTTTGTATATTTAGATTGATGAACATCACTCCATCTTTGCATTGGTTGATTTAAATTCCAAGAAAGAATTTCAATTCTCCCATCATGCTCATTTCAAATTCATCCTGCATTAACTTAGAAAATTCTTTGCAAAGAATGGCATTAGTAGAACCAAATATAATATCATCAACATAGATTTTCACAATTAAGATGTCTTTCTTAATGTTTTTCTGAAAAGTGTATTGTCAACTTGTCCTCTTACAAAATCATTTTTAAGTAAGAAATTACTTAGT